>JADLZK010009307.1:0-214012 GCA_015847255.1 Hyparrhenia diplandra | reverse complement strand
ATGCAGGAGTGAAGGCAACCTGCTATATTGTTAGCAACCCTAACCGGATTCACTAACCACAACTCGATTCAAGTACCAGATACACGATACACGACCCGCCGGCGGCGAGGTCACCTCTCACACACACACAAACTCTCTCTCCACACACAACACGATAACTCTCTGATAATTGATTGATGCCGATGCTCCCCTTCGTAGGTTCCTCTTGTAGTCAGGCTGGCAGGCTGTGCTGGCCTTGGCAACCGGCTTTGCTTGCTGGGCCTGGGTCGATTGGGCTTGGCCCATGACAGACGGACCCCAACATTCCCCCTCCTTGAATTGCGGCTTGCCCTCAAGCCGCTGCAATGATCTTCGCCTTAGTCGCGGCGCAGCGCCCAGCCGTGTGCAGGACACCGTCAGATAGTTTTCCACCACGCTGCCGCTGGGCTTGTAGGAGTGGACGAGTTGGGTCTTGCCAAATGTGTCGAAGAGGTGGAACAGGTAGTGGTGCAGGCCGTTCAGCTCACTCCTGGTGCTGAGCAGGACCATGCTGGAGTCTGAGCGTTGGCTCGTCTTGATGTACGCGTGTAGGAGGACGGTGTAGAGGACGTCGAGGATCGAGCTGAAGTTCACGAGCTGCTCGGCCATCGTGCACGTCAGCAGCGTGTTCAGGAGCCGCAACGCAGCCGCTGCAGCCTTCATCATCGCTGAAACTGGTGTTGTAGATGCCTGGGTGTCGACGAAGATGAGCCCAATATGCCGAACGTTGTTGACGTTGGAGGTCGCAGCGTGAGGCTGTGCAACCATGACGCCGCCGGCCGGTGCAGTGCACATGTGGACGGACGCCACCTTCCCAGCTTGATGGTTGGCGAGGCAGGAATTGCAGAGGAAGATGACGAGGAAGCTGAGCCCGAACGTGTTGCACTCCATGGCCAGCGACGTCGGCACGAGCAGCAGAACGGTCGCCGGCAGCACGGTCTGGAGCGCGGCCCGCAGATGTTGTACGCGAGACGATCGCGACACGCCGAGCGTGCTGGAGAGGATGCCGAACGCCCATACGCTGTGGCACTGTGGCTGCTGCGCCGCGTACAGCAACCGCTGCTGGGTCGGAGATGGTGGTGTCGACAGCATGCGTACCCGCACCCTTGCTGTTGAAGGCGAGAGTGCGACGGCGTGAGCAGGCTCGGGTCGCCTGGGTCAAGATCGGGGGTTTATGACGATGTTGGCGTGAACGCTGCTGTCCATGTACGTGATGCAGAGCGTGCCCTTCATCTCGCCAAGCTCCCAATAGGACCACAACATCATCTCGGTGGGCATCTGCATGAGGTGAGTGTAGCACAAGATAGGCTCGAAGCAGAGGAATGTGTCCATCCTGGTGCGCCTGATGAATGCCAGAACGTTGTTGGTGTCGGACGCCGCATCGTGGAGCTGCATGCCCGTGGCGATGCAGACCGGGCGCTGTGCATACGCAGCACCCAACGCCACCTCCTCATTGAAGCAGGTGACAAGGTTGCCACCAGGTGTCGAACACCTTGAGGGCAAGGTCGGAGGTGGGTCGCCGGTGTCGGCCTGGCTTACAGCAGGGTCGAAGTTGGTCACCAGGTACGCGGCGGAGAGGGTGTCGAGCGACCGGGGTCATCATGCGCCGCGAAGGCGCTGGGTGTTGGTGCCGGCGAGCTCGATGTGGTCGAGGTCGGGGCAGACGAGATCGATGGAGCGCGACAAGCACGGCCGATGGCGGCGTCCGAGATGTCGCTGTGGATGATGCGGACGCCGGCTTTCTCCCGTGGTGAAGATGAAATCGACGGGATGGGCGCCGACATCGCTGCGCCTCCGTGCCCGAGGGAAGCCGCGAGATCCTGACGCCGCACACGCTGCCGCCGCTCGCATCGCTGTCACGGACGCCGTGGAAGGCACGGAGACCGGCGTGTTGCAGGTGGTGAACTCGACGCCGCCGAAGAGTGGATGATGTAAGTTGACGAGGGCCTTCACGGAGAGCGGGGGCGGCGCAGATGGGTATGACGGGTTCGGCAGCCGCAGCGCCGAGCAGACGCCCGACGCGGACGAGGCGCCGGGTGTCGGGGTCCAAGCAGAGCCGGAGGTGCGGTTGTAGAGCTTGTACACCTCCGGGAACCTGGACCGATGTGGCAGGATGCGAGCGCCGCGCTTCTGCAGGTGGCGAAGACGAACTCGCGCGACGAAGGATGGAAGTCGAGGACGACGAGCGGACTCCTCGATGCGGAGGACGGTGGGCCGCCGGTGACCTCTCGATAGGGGCGGAGCCAAGGCGGACGCTGAGGACGCCGCGACGCCGGCGCGCAGGCAGGCGCTGTGGTGTACGCCGCTGTTGACGAAGTCCGAGGCGGACGCCGCTGGCGCCGGGCGTAGCCGCCAGGTGGGACGCCATCCGAGACGCCGAGCGACGACGCCACCGCGGATCTCGGAACCTCCACGGCGAGGACGAGGACGGAGCGCGCGGTGGCTCGGGACCCGGCAGGGAGGCCGCCCGCTGCCGATAGCCGACCGCGACGCTGCGGGCCGAAAGGAGGTGAGCACTGGAGCACGCCGCCGCTGGCGGCCGAGATGGACGCAGAGAAGCTTGACGCCATGGACGCTGAGCGAGGAGAGATCGCCCCGCGCGAGGAGCTGCTGTCGAGCCAACAGACGACAGCCTTTCACCGCTGGGTCGGGTGGAGAGGAGCTTCCTCCTCGCGCTCCCGGATCTCGAGCGGGTACTGGCCGGGGAGAGACTTTGACGGGTTCAATCTTCTCGCACGGAGGTGGAGGTGTAGTCGGAGACCGCCAAGGCCCACGGGAAGGCGACGAGCGGGTGGTCGTGGAGTCGTCGCGGGATCTCGTCAAGAATCCGCCCCAAATTGTCACCGCGGGCGAGGACGAGTCGGAGGAGGCGGCGCGCGGCACGGGATCTCGGCGAAGAGTCCGCCCTAGCTTGTCGGCCTCCACGAGGAGCGCCGCGACGTTCTGTTCTTGACCGCCGCCGCGTTTCGACGGCGGGTAGAGGACGCAGCCCTCCGACGGGAGCTGGTTCGAGCCACCCACCCCGCTTGTCGGCGACGATAAAAGTCCTCCATCGCGCCGCCGCTGCTCGATGGTGCCGGCGCGGGTGCCCCACGGTGGCGCCCCGCCGCTCCAGAGCGCCCAGCGCTGCTCGCTGCGGCGACAAGCTCCTCCAACTTACATCGAGGAACTCGAGGGCGAATCCATGGCGCCTAGAATCGACGGAGTCGATACCAATTGTTAGCAACCCTAACCGGATTCACTAACCACAACTCGATTCAAGTACCAGATACACGATACACGACCGCCGGGCGGCGAGGTCACCTCTCTCACACACACACACACTCTCTCTCCACACACAACACGATAACTCTCTGATAATTGATTGATGCCGATGCTCCCCTTCGTAGCTTCCTCTTGTAATCAGGCTGGCAGGCTGTGCTGGCCTTGGCAACCGGCTTTGCTTGCTGGGCCTGGTCGATTGGGCTTGGCCCATGACAGACGGACCCTAACATATATATATGGATCTCTCGGTCGCTCCTCAAATGTTGTTTCTTTGAATAAAACTATAAATTATGGTCAAATGTTGTTTGTATTGCAAGAAAAACCGTTGTGTCATGCACTGGTAAATATGCAACTATGTATTGCTGTGAGAGCTTTATTGTAAGTTATAGTGGTCGCCCTAATGCTATGGCGGTAATAAGAGCAAGTTTGTTTTATCTACAACATTGTGTTATTAGAGCAACTCCAAAAACACATGGAAACACGTTAAATACACTAGCGGTCCTTAAACTTGTGACATTGTGCCGCTTAGGTTGACAAACAGTCAACCTAAATTCGAACCCCCTAAATTCAAAGACATACTCAGCTCTATTTTGCTCTGCTTTGGTCTTTATAGAATTATTTTTGGACAAGTGCGGAAGAAAAAATCAGGCTTATCATGTGCCCATTCTTGATCATTTTCATCTCTTATACTTCTTGCCATTTCAATGCTGCTGCAAAATGTCCCGATAGAGCTAAACAACCATATGTGTAATTGGCTTTCATCGTTTTCAGAAATGATGTTCATATTCTTGTGGACGATTGTGCTGTTTTAAAGTTTTTTTTTAAAAATATTGGAACATGAATACAGACTAAACAAGGACATACAGAAGTTATACAAAATGACACTACTACAAAAAAATCTTTTTACCAGGCACTTCTATTTTATTAACCATGGCGGCGGCGGCGGCGGCGCCATGCCGGTGACCCGGGATCCGTTGGGCAGGCCTACGCTATGGCTACTGGGTAAGAGGCGTGTTCCTGCCTCAATGTCTCCAAGGTCGCCCTAGCCCCTCCGACAATTGATTAACCGTGACTATTTTTAAAAAATTAATCGTGGCGATTCAAAACCGGCCACGGTAAATAGAATAACCGTGGGCCGCTTTTTGTAACTAGCCCGCCATGGAAAAATCAGGCCCAGCCCATCAGCTCAACAAGCCCATTTCCGGGCCGCAATATATATATGAGGACTAGGGTTCCCACTTCACTTCTCTCCCTACCAACTCACTCCACCCAACCCGACGCCTCCGCCCGTAGATGTGCCGCGCACACGGTACCTCCCTCGATGGTGCCTCCTCCGCCTATCCCCCCCAGCCCGCCGACCCTCCCGTCGGGCGCCTATCTCCCCATCCCATCCCCGACTCCCTCCCGGGCGGGCGGCATCGCCGCCTCCTCCCCATCCCTTCGGGTCTCCCTCCGGGCGGCGGCATGGGGAAGCTACAGTGGCGGCGGGGCGGCGCGCCTCTCCCAGCCAGATGGTGGCACATGGGGCATCCCGACGGCGGCAGCGGCACATGGCGGTAGCGACGGCGGCATCCCCAAGCACGGATCCGCATCCCCGAGCACGGCGGCGGTGGCGCCCCGAGCACGGATCCAGCATCCCCGAAAGCACAGCGGCGGCGGACCTGAGCACGGATTCGACAGCCCCGAGCATGGCGGCGCCGGCGCCCATTAAGGTTAGGGTTTCCATTTATTTCCTTTTATTTATTTTTTCAGATTAACCGTTAGGTTTTTTTCATTCGTTAACGGTGACCTTTGTTAACCGCCGCCTAAATCTGTTATGTAGTAGTACTGCTTTTTTTTTCTCATCCACGCCTCGCGTATTTAACTTGCATTTTGCAAATCACAGTTGGGCTTTACTTTTGCAAATCTTGTGCACTTCTTCTTTTTTTGAAACAATCTTGTGCACTTCTGTATATACACAAACCAATGAACTCTATAAAGAATCGACTTCCTGTAATCCTATTTTCACCAACAAAAGTGGGGAAAGAAGCATCTACTGCATGCAGGGCTCGGGAACACAAGGACCTGGTCAATACCATTGGTCTGCTCTCCGATCCCTACTGCCGGCATGCCGGTGCAAAACCAAGGTGCAGCTGGGTGATGGACTAACCACGTCCTTCTGGCACGATTCATGGCTGGATGGATCAACTCTTGCGGCCAAGTATCCTTGCCTGCTTAGCCACTGCAACAAGCCGGATGCCTCGATCGGTTTCAGAAGTACTACAGTATGATCTTCCTTCCATGCTCGTATCAACATTGTCACCACAAGCGGTTAATGAACTCAACGCCATCAATGCCCAAATTGACAGTGTCACTCTCGCAAAGCAGCCTGACAACCGGACTTCCAAGTTTGCAGGACTAATGAGTAATCTCAACACATCAGCTCTGTACCAGGCTTCCAAGATAGCACGCACGCCATGCAACATCTTTCCCTTCGTCTGGAAAAACCGAACACCTCCACAGCGAGATCCAATGCCGATCTTCGGTTGGTTACTGCTAAACAACTCCACGCTTCTTCGGTTGGTTACTGATAAACAACTGTATCCAATGCCGCTCCAACCTATACCTCAAGAATATTCTTGAAGATGATATATGTGAGCTCAGTCTCATCACAGTTCTGGAATAACATCGGTTGGGCTGGGTTTGATCTCTCGGAAATCTCAGAACTGTGGCTACTACCCCGTCCACCACACAATCAGGCTACACATTTCTCCATGATGATCTTGCTATGCTGCTGGCAGATTTGGAACCACCGCCACGACTTCGTCTTTCGTCATCCGCAACCTCCTTTAAGCCGCCTCCTACACAATTGTAAGGAGGAATTAGCACAATATAAGACTATGATCATGTAACATTTAGGTGTGTGGCACCCTCCATCCACCGCCTTGCCGGAATCAATGGAAAATGGGGCTCTCCTCCCTCCGGTGAAGTCTTCCATAAAAAAAATTCCACTGCTTCTCTACAGGATAATTCCCCTTGTGTACAGAAGAATGAGCAGAGACACCAGGGTGACCATGTTGATCAGTCTCTTCACCTTCTCCACTAACCAAGATTCAAAGTCCCATCAGACGACAACATACTACGATCAGAATCTTCCAATATTTCTCGGTTTGAGTTCGTCGCCTCCCCGTGATGAACAACACTGCACTCGTCTTCCACCTGCACAACAACGACCTGAACATGTGGAGCCATGACTGTTTCGTCATGAGCAACAACCAGATGATCACTTTCCGGCGACATCTCTGACACTGAAACCGTGTCCGTTGCACTGAAATGTCACGAAACCACCATGGCTCCCGTGGTACATGTTCTCTGAAAAACGTCACGATCGTCTACAGCAGGCCATGCTCCACCGGTGGAGCCATGGTCGTTTCGTCATGAACAACAACCAGATTTTTTAGATAATGGAATTACATTCCGGCCTCTGCGGTAACGCACACAGCCAAAGCCCCTGCGTGACTACACACACAGCCAAACTTATTACAGAATCTAAGAACAAAAAAAAACTTGTACATGAAGATAGCTTCAAGAATTAAGATCCATGAACACCACACCTTAGCGCGCCCGACGAGAAGGTAAAGTGATGCCACCTTCCAAACATCCCCCACTGCAGCTGGCAATAGATATATTGCCAACTCTATGTGATACCGGGTCGCCAGGGTGCATCACGATGCCGAATGGTCGCCATTGGAGAAGCATGTCCCCGACGAAAGAGAGGTCGTTGCTCACTGTTAGAATGTGTGAGCAACGGGCGCCGTCATCGTGTCAGCAAAGACGAGAAGTCGCCACTGGATCTGCAACCCCATCCTCTCCTCTTCGACCTCCACCTTGGGCACCCCCACCAGCAGCTTATGCGTGAGCGGCGTGAGGTGCTGCCGCCGACATCGGATATGCTGGCGGCGTGAGGTCCGAATCGTGAGATACTTCCTTGCAAGGTCTCTAGCGACGAGTAGGAGTGCTGAAAGAAACACCTCCAACGAGGAACACGGCACCAGTGGTATCGTTGTTGCCGGTGTCGGCACAAATGTACCAAACAATGCTTTCGCCAGGCACTCCTAGCGCTCACCGCTGCCGCCGCAGTGTGTCTTCCATGCGCCACCGAGACGACCATCGATGCGGTGGAATACCCAGGCCATCGATCTGGCGGTCGGATCCCGCCGCTTGATGTGGGGCGCCCGGCGGCACTGCCATGCACACCACGATGAACTGGACTTGAGGGTGGTGGATCCACCCTCCGGATGGCTAGATCTAGTCAAGGAGAACCGAATCCGTCCCATGGAGGTAACATATCCGATCACGAGACGACGAATTTTTGGGAGAACGGGCGTGCGGGATTCCTCTTGGAATCAGACGGGCTGCACTGGAGGAAGAGGATCGCACCACCACGACTCATGCGCCGCCTAGAATTCGCGGTGGCTCGGGAGTCCACGTGGTGCCCGCCTCCGGAATTCGCAAGTCTGCACCGCCGTGAAGTCCCCGGCCGGGCGAGGACGCCGAGAAGTCGCAGGGGTCCTCGCTTGGAAGTTGCGCACCCTCGTTGAGATCGCCGAGGTCGCGCGCTACGCTGTACCACCACCGCCCCGCCACCACTGCAGGAGCAATGGATATGGAGAGGGAGGACAACCCGGTGACGCCGGGTCGCCAGGAGATCGATCGCCGGGAGCTCGGCCGCCCAAAACCGTAGGCCGCCGGGTCAGGAAGGACGGCGCGCGATCAAGCGTGCAGACGGCCGGGGTGGCGTCAGCGAGCGGAGTCGCTCCCCTCCGTGCGACTCGCGACCCACATGCAAACAACAACCAGATGGTCACTTGTGAGCGCTGTATTAAATAGCGGGCTATAGCGCAGGCTATAGCTGCCGAAGAGCCTCCGCGCGCTAAGCTTTTCGTCTTTTTCCGCTATATGAGTTTTCATCGCTATAGCGCGCTAATCACCGCTATTCACCACTATAGTGCCACTAATCTTCTCATTCTCGACTCTAAGAACTCAACAAAGGCAATTTACTTAATATTTCAACTTATCAATTATCATTTGCTAGTTGATTTTACGTGGGCGGGCTACTTATAAAGGCCCGCCTCTGTTAGTTGATTTTACGTGGCGGGCAATTTTGTCCTCCACAAAAATAAAAATGCCCGCCACGGTTAATCGGGTCATTAACCGTGGCGGGCAAACTCGATGCCCGCCATGGGAAAAAAATTTCAGGTCGACGGAAAAACATTTCGTTACTAGTGGACAATATCACTGTCACTATTTGACCTGCTGCAATTAGAGTAGACAAGTCACTGTCACTGAAAACTCCTTTTTTTAGCAAACACTAAAACTCATTTGCTTTTGTAGAGGAAGGCCCGTGGCCCGCGCGTAGATGAACAAGCAGAAGGGGTAGCGCCGGGCTGGGCTACAAGCTTGAGCGGGCCAAAGATAAGAAGGAAAGAAGAGAAAGAAAAAGAAGGAAGAGAAAGAAAAGGAAGAAGTTTTTGATTAAAAAAATAGACTTTTTAACCTACTTTGAATTTGAATTCTTTATTATTTGAAATTAAAATTTAAACGTATTTGTTTCGAAATTTTTTCCTGAAATGAAGTTCTGAAGCTTTATTTTCAAAAAACAGAGCTACACCAATTCGTTGCTTAAGCAGGGTTTCAGAAATTCATTTTTACACAATAAGACACATGACGCCAACAAATACATTTTGCATTAGGCCGTTAAAATCTTATCAAAGCAAATTTTAACCTTTTAATTACAAACAACTAAATAAATTTTGTAAAAACCACATCTTAACTCATTGAGTTGACAACAACTAAGTAATAAATAAGTCATAAAAAATTAGAAGAATTGTTAAAGTTTGATTTTTTTTTATGTCACTACCTTAAATTAAATTAAAATTCCAGAGCAGGAATGGCATGGTGAGATTGTGTTTGGTTCATGGAACTTTTAATTTTGTGTTGGGGCTTAAAAGATGACTACGAAACCAAATAGGGTGGGACTTTTTTTTCCTCTAGAAGCACCTCATTAAGAAGCGTTTTCTAAAAAAAGAATCCTAAGACTAATTAACCAAACAGCCCTAAGAATATGGGGAAGGAAGGAGAGGTAAAAGTGGCGCCCTCGCTACAATAATCAAGACATGACGACACCTCAAATTCATATTCATCATCTCTAAGTTTGATGTGTCCGTAAAATACATATTCATCTCACGTGTTCCAATCAAATTATATGTAACAAAAAGAAAACAATCTCCAAGTCCAATACATAACATCCCTTTGTCCGACGTGAACACGTATCTAGCCGACCCGGCCCGTTCCCTCGTAAAAAAACCAAACGCGAAGGAATCCTTGGTTCCCCAATCCAATCGCCCGACAGACACGCTAGCTTTCGACAGTCGGCGACAGCGATCCGATCGATATGATGGCCTCCGGCCGGCCCTCCTCCGACGCCAAAGGCCACCACGACGCCGCCACCCCGTTGAACTTGAACAGGTACAGCTACAACCTCTACGACCCTTGCTACGAATTTCGGAGTCTGCTCGAGAGCATATGCTCTCACACTGTGGACCACTAGATATGCATTGTGATTCGTGCTCGCACACTTCTCAGAGCAGTGTGCATTGAGAAGTGTGCGAGCACGGATCACAATGCGCATCATGTGGTCCAGAGTGTGGGAGTATATGCTCTCGAGAGCAAAATTAACTTATACGCCCGGCTTGCCGTGGTGGCCCAGGCCCGTGCTGCTGCCGCGTGAACAACAGGTGGACGCCGCGGAGAGCACTAGGCCGGTAGAGGTGCACGCAAGAAAAGCTGCCGACGGCGAGCCCAAAACGAAACTGGGGCCGGGCGAGACGTACACCGCCGAGGGAGACTGGGAGATGGTGCCGCGCGCTCCGCTGTGGACCTGGGTGCTCAGTCGAGACTCAACAACGGGAAGGACAAGAGTTGAGGGTCAATGTCGGTGCCTGCGCTGCTACCCCCCGGACTCTGGTCGAGCAAGCTGACTGTGACACCTGGTGTCTATTCGATTTCCCACCTAAGAAAGACCAACAAATAGACACCTCTTGTAGATAAATCATATTCATATGATCAGGTATAATTGTATAAATTCGATCAGGTACACTGCATACCAAGTATATATTCTTTTCAATGGATTTATATCTTATTCACATACCACTTTCATGTTTGTCACAGAACAAGAAAAGGGCCTCCAAGTCTCCAACAAGCTTAAGAGGAGGCCGCCGCTGTTCTGCCGCCTTTGTTATTTGCTTTCGTCATTAAGCAATAATTGTTTAGGAATAAATTAGGAAATATAATTAGAGATTTCTTTAGATGCATGTTTTCTTTGGACTATAAATATAAGGGCCCTGTAATCATTTGAGATCAATTAGAAAATAATTAAAGCCGTAACACTGAAAGCTCCGGTCTTCTCCTCCCTAAACCTTAGCCTCATGCGCAACCGCCCCTCACGCCACCTAGCAACGTTATGGACATCTATGTATACTTATCTCCGCAAGCCAGCAAGTAATAGTGGTGTTCCCTTTATGCTTAGACTGGCCACAACGTAAGCATCGACTCCAAAACAATTCAGCATTCGTCACTAAAAAGCTTACCCTGTACAGCACTAGTGTAGGACCTATTGGAAAAGCAAACGGTGACACATGCATTTACTTTTACTCTCCCTCTCTCCCTGCACAGTTAAGCACCATGGGGGCACGAACAATCCACGGTGCCAAGAAATTTTTTTCAAGCACCGCTACCCACAATGTGCAAGTCGATCCAAGATACTAAGGCGTGGTGACGATGATTAAACACAGCTTTTAGGGCGCGGTGACAATGATTAAAACACACAGGTACCAAGATACTAGGATCCGAGTTCCATGCATGACAAGAAAAGCGTGTTCACGTGGTCGTCACGCTAGCTCCACTTGGGTGTTGCGTGTCTCGTGATTGGATAATCCATATGTCCCTACAGGTTTGCCTTCCTTGATTCATCAAGGCGTGGTGACGATGTTCACCGTGCTGGTCACGCAAGCTAGGATGCCGTGATCCATCTCCATGCCGTCCTATTTAAGCAGCAGCATCCGCTTGCTGAGTCCGGCACCCGGCCACCTATACGGCTATATAGCAATACCACTGTCACTACCACACCACCGTACCAGCAGCACATACATAGCCGGAGATGTCGAATAATCCCGACACCCCGCTGGAGCAACGGGCGCTCAGCCCCCGCCGTGGTTTGGTCCACATGCGATCCTGGAGGCGGTCGAGCGGCTCATCGTCAACGACGACAGCAACAAGGCCGATGCGGGGTGGACCTTGGAGCAGATCAAGGGCATCTGGCAGCCGGAGGTGGTGGACGACGCCACGCTGCGGGTGGAGCTCCATAAGCTCGTCCAGATGGGCGATCTTAAGGTGGTTCGAGGAGTCAGTGGGGAGGAGGAGCATTACACGCTGTCCCTCCCTACCTCCCAGAGTGGTTCGATGCGATGGAGGTCGAGCAAATGGCCGCGAATATCGACGAGGAGGACATCGACGCCGTTGGAGGTGGTGGGTCGACGTGGGAAGAGATCAGGGATGCCTTGAAGGAAGAGTACCAGCCGGATCAGCCGCTGCCGCCGGAGTTCGACACCGTGCTGCGGGCGTTGCTCACCGTGCTCTACCAGAGGGGCAAACTTAGAAATACCAATACCAGCGGAGGAGCGCTATACTACACGGCGCTGCGGCCGCCGGAGTATACCAATCCTATCGAGCCCCAGGTCCAGGTCCCTGAACACCTCTTTCTCTATTATCTCGGCTACAAGCTGGGCGCCGGTGACGCCTTGGATGATGCTTCTGATGACCCTGCTGCACGGCTTGGTCCGCGGGGTGTCCTCGAGGAGGTGGACCAGCTCTACACCTACGTCGACTTCACCACCGGCGGCGGCGGGTGGACCCTGGAAGAGATAAGGGACTCCCCTGAAGCGGAGATACCCTGCACAGAGCTTCGACGACACCACTGAGCTGCTGCAGGCGACGCTCATTAGCCTCTGCAATAGAGGCTATCTTGTGAGGCTGGACGGGGAGCGCTACAAGCTGTCCATCACCCCTCCCCTGCTTCCCGTCGTGGTTTCGTCCCAAGGCAATCCTGGACCTGGAGGCGGTCGACGACGCCAGCGGGTCCACCAGCGGACATATCATGGCTTACTTGGCGACCAAACACAGCAGCCATACGCAGGTGCCAGCCAGCTTCGACAAGGTGCTGCGGACGACGCTCTCTGTGCTCCACCAGAGAGGATATCTTACCTGGGGAGACAGTGGCCCGGAGCACTACACGCGGCGACACGCTCCGGCCACGGCTGACATCAACAATAATATGCTTTCCTATTATGTTGGTTACAAGCTGGGCCGTGGTTACGGCTTAGATGATGCTGGAACAGAATCGGGTAACGCTGCCAACCAACCGGAATCAGGTAACGCTGGTGATGCCGCCAATCAACCGGAATCAGGTAACGCTGGTGATGCCGCCAATCAACTCCGGCGTCGGTTTGGGAACAACAAATCGGAAGACGACCTAGAGTCGTCGGAGGTGGCTGGGGTATATCCGATTCATTATTTATTTGCCTTTCATTTCTGTGGCGTTCTAAAACTAATATATACAAAATGTTGTCATGTGTAGACACCTAACGCCGGCCAACATGAAAGGACAGAGGTCGTCCAAGCTTGGAGAAAAGAAAAGGTACTAGAAAGTCATAAATATTGTTAAATATATACAAATATTTTTCCATTATCTAAAAATATAGAAATATTTTTCACATTAAGCAAGTACGCTTTCATTTGTAGTTAAAGACACTAGCTAGTATATAACAGGACTATAAGCTACAAGCCCTTGCATGCCTGGCATTGGGGTACTTTGAAATTTCTAATGCAATATTACTGTATGATGAAACGCTAATGATGGCCACACCAATATATTTCAAGGCAAGACCCAGTACGTAGTCATGTTGCCTAGATTAATTCAGCCCGCCCTGCTATATATATACTACTAGTGATAATAGATAGTACTAGTTGCTTTCTACTCTTTCCGTCCCTTTGAAAGTGGAAAACTGTGCCCCCTTTCAAACACGCTTCTCGGGCGACATTTTCAGAGGGATGGAGGGAGTAGTGCTTAACATTTAGCCCCTCATATTAATATTGATTCATTTTGTCTTCTGTGTATGCTGGACAACAGGAACGGCGGCATCAACAACGTTTACGGTACACGATACAGAGGGTGTGTTTATCATTCATTGGCCATGGTATTCTGTATGGTTTCTCCAAAATACCTGGATTTGGAGAAGAGACGAGTGGGCATCACCAAGAAAAAAACTTGATAAAGTGGGCGGCGATGGATGCAATTGTTCCAATTGCTGTGTTGATTGGGATGCTTCTCATACAATTCTTCGCCGACCTTGAACTAGAAGACGACACATTACAGCAAACACCTGAAGACAAAAAACGCGTCAAGACGGATAAAATGGTAAATCTGGCAATGCACGCAGCGTCAAAGCTTTTTATTTTGCAATCAAAGAAGCACCGTCCGGCCCAAAGAACATATTACGTATCACTGCGCATGTTGTCGCTTTTTGTGATCGATATGGGCGCTGCCATTTACCTTTGGAGGAGGCATACTGGCCTTGACCAAGAAATGCCCGAGAGTTCTTGCAAAGTCGAATGAAGACTAGTAGCACTCACAGTGCTTTTTAGTTGTTCAATCAGATATCAATCAACCTGAGAGGTCCGGTGTGCTTCCTTCAGTAATGTTCAAACATGCAAGTGTTGGTAACTGAGAGAGAGTGAGAGAGTCATGGTATTCAGTTGTTTTCTGTTCCTGCATAATTCTGTTTGATGAGGATACGTTCTTGCAGTTGCCTGTGTGTTTGTCCGGGGCGCCGAGGACGCCTTTGTAACCTATCTCCTCTGTCTGTCTGTGGTTGCGTCTGGGTTTAGAGGTGGCCCTTGTAATCTGTACACTCTCATCTCCGTGCCGTCAATGAAGTCCAGTTTGTTCCGTATTTTGGTGCCCCTCCTCTCTTATGCATAAATCCTTCCTTCAGTCAAGTTCAAACATGCAAGTGGCCTTAGCTGACAGAGAGTGAGTGAGAGAGAGAGTCCTGGGAGGGGATTTCGTTGTTTTCTGTTACTGCATAATTCTGTTTGATGAGGATGCAATGTTTTTTTTCTTGTTGTCTGTGTGTTGTGTTCCCGTGCAGCCTATGTTAGGATGTGACAGGAACACAACGACGGGAACACAACCATTGGCCACGACGGGTATCCAGGTCATGACAACCCGGATACCTACTCCCATGTACTCGTTTCAACAGAGTGCCCAACAAAGGGCGATTCGGTGGGGCATGCTGTGGAGCGCTGCTTAGCCACCTAGGTTGGAGCGAAGGAGAGACAACGCTTGGAGACGATTGTTAGTTATTGATTTCCTCCCGTTGTTGGGCCCAATATAATGGCCCAAACAAAACTTGATCCGCTCTCGATCCGGGGCAACCCATCTATGATTGGAGGGCCCCCTGTCACATTACGGTAAATAAATAGTAAGGTGACGAGCCGAGGCACGATAACCGAGTTTCACCGCCGCCACTATCCCCACCTAAAAATCCTAACCCTAATCCGATCTGAAAGGGACGCAAACAAGTGATGGGAAGTTCTCCACCGCCGCCACTGCCTAGATGTACGCGTGCTGCCGCAACATCAAGCGCCGCTGCCCTAGTGCAGAAGGATAACACTAACGATCCAATGGCGGAGTTAAGTAACATGAATGCCAACAAGGTCGCCGATGGTCGGTGACATACCTCTACCTCTCTAGTTGATTTTGCATCTAGTAGATCTTGTATTAGGTCATATGTTTATCTTGTTCAGGTTATCGATAAGTATGATCCAAAGCCTCAACAATGGTCGGGGGCCACTACAAGTTGTCCATCACCCCTCTCCCAGCTTCCCGTCGTGGTGTTTCATCCCAACGCGGTCCTGGAGGCGGTCGACGACGCCGGGCGGGTCCACCTGCGGACATATCATGGCTTACATGGCAACCAAACACACCCAAGTGCCAGGCTTCGATAGGGTGTTGCGGACGTCACTCTCTGTGTTCCACCAAAGAGGATACGTTACCTGCAGGTGAGCCGGTGGCCCACAAAGCACTATACGCGGCGACACTCTCCGCCACGGCTGACATCGATAATGATCTGCTTTCATATTATGTCGGTCACAAGTTGGATGGGGTCGTAGTTACGGCTTAGACGATGATAGCACGGAATCGGGTGACGGTGCCGCCAATCAACTCCGACGTCGGTTTGGGAACAACAACAACCCAGAGTCGGAGATGGCCGGGCTATAACCGATTCATTATTGCATTTTCCTTTATTTCATTTCTGTGGCGTTACAAACTAATATGTATAAATTTTGTCATGTGTAGCGACCTGAGCATCTCCAACAGTTTTGCAAAATGTACTTGGTAAAACTTGTGATTTGCCAAGTCACAAAAATATATGTTGTTGAACTTGTGGGTCCTAACAGGGTGAGACACCTCCGCTCAGGCGATGCCCTGAGGGAGTTGATAGCAAGTGGAATATGAAAACTAATGAAGGATCATGAATAAACGAGTCATAAATTCATTCACCAACCCCCTTACATGAGGGCTTGGTATCCCTTTTATAGCTACAGTGTATTACATTGTATATTTACAACGCTACCCAAGGTATATGCGTAGCATATTCTCTATCTAGAGGGCCTCCGCCGAGGATAGAAATGTCTTTCTCATACGTTGCGTAGCCACCCCGTTGCTTGAAGACGTGACCCGATTTCTCCTCTTCTTGCCTTGGTCCTCACGCGTCTCTTCTGGTTGACACCTTCTTCGACCCCCCAGGGCGGAGGTGATCGCCAACGCGACCTGCTTCTAATCTTGTCTTTACCAAGACCTCCGCCTATCTCGTGACCGTCGCACACTTGTAGCGGAGATGTTGTCTCGGCTTCCCTTTAGGGAGACCACACCTCCGCTTTCCCCGCTGCAATCTGCACAGATGTAAGCTTAGAACGATCTCGTTAGCCTTCTTTAATTACGACCTCCGCCAGTTCGAATTTGATTGACATCTCCGACAGCTTGGCGGGCCATGTCCCAACAGTTCCCCCCCCCCCTTGAGGACGAGGTCGGTCGAAGATGTGCCCTCGGCTCTCAACTTTGTCAAGAATCCCTGGCGGAGATGTTGAGGTAGGTTCCCCCCCTGGCACGTTTTTCGGCCAGATCCTCGGTTATTTCGAAGTTGAATCGCCGCGACGCTAACGGTCGAAAAAGCGCGCCTTTTGAGGCCGATTTGACCGTTGGCTGTAACTCTGACGCTCCTATCGGTTTTGGAATGCGAAGGGTCATGGTGCTGCCTATAAAAGGCGCTTCCCCTTGGACGGAGAACACTCCTGCTTTTCGCTTTCCAGAAATTGATCTTTTGCGAAGATCTCCGCTTTCCAACGCCACCTTTCCCCTTAGTTGCTGCGAAGATTGCATGCGCGGGGCTGTCGGTCCGTTCTCCGTCAGAGGTTACTACCCCCGGCACGACATCTTCAGACCCTACTCACAGCTTCTACCGGTACGTTCATCCCAGTATCTTGACTACTTTGAGGATTGTATGGTAGAGGCCGCTAGAGCTCAGGATATACTGGATACTCTTTCGGACATAGAAGCTTCTGTCGGAGATTTAGTTGGTCCTGAAGATATGGATTTAGACAAGGATATGACAGTTGAGTTTGGGGAGACGAAGATGACGAATACTATGATAGCGGAGCTGCGGGAAAAAGGCTTTATTGCCGCCGATGCAGAGGTTAAGTGCCCTACTGCAGAAATTGTGCCCGAGGTGGACGAAGGTTGGGGCATAGTCTTTAAGGATTTTTTTACCTGTGGCCTCCGCCTTCCATATCTTGGTTTTCTCCGCCAAATTATGGAAGCTTTTAAGACCCAGATTCATTGGTTGACTCCACATGCTTTCCTTAACGTAGCTAAATTTGTGTGGGCCTGCGAATCTTATGGTGCTTCTCCGCATATAAACATTTTTTGCGAGTTCTATGAGCTCCATAAACAGCCGAAGAGCAGAAAGGTTGCTGATGGGTCGGAGAAGAAAGCTCAGTTTGGTATTTGCACATTCTCTCCGCGGAGATATCAAGGTGCTGAGAAGGTTGAATTGTCCTTCGCTCAGAAGGGAAAGTGGGATGCTGGATGGTTGGAGTACTTGTTTTATGCTAAATCTCTGACGACTCATAGGATTGTTGACGGAAAGGAGGTGACATCTCATGTCTTCGCTTCCACTCTGACTCCTGTCAGTATCGTGGCCAGACCGAGTATGAAGGAAGTTAAGACAGAGGCTTATGTCAAGTGCCGCGAAGCTTTTCTTGCGGCTTGTCGGTATTCTTCTGGCAGGGATTTGGTGGAGGAGATGATTGCAGCTAATTATTCTCCGCTAAGTAGAAGCAAGCCTGCCTTTACTATTGAACGTATTAATCTTCCCGTGTTTGGAGACACGGAGGCGCTTGTTCCCTGCCCTCGCATGGGTCTGCAGCTGCCCGAGAACACCTCCGCTAGTGATTTTATCTTCAATGTTGAAGAGAAAGCTCGTGATCTACTTGGTTTCATTACGCTGAAAGAATTTTTATTTCGGAGGTCTGTGGCTGGCACCATGCCAAGGTTAAACAGGGTGTTTGAAGAGATGGGTATTAGTTATGGTCCACACAAAGTCCCTGGAAATGTTGTAGCTAAAGCTCGAGAGAACGATGCTAAAGCTGCTGCTCAGGCTGAGGAGGCCGCTAAGCTACTTGCGGAGGCTGCTAGTGGTGCGAAGCAGATTGGCAAGAGGAATGCTCCCCCTAATGCTAAGATGTTGCTTAGAAAAGGCAGGCTGTGGAGGGCAGCGCAGAGGCTGGTGAAGTTACTGCTCGTGTTGTTGCAGCTGCAGCTAAGCGCACAGCTGCTGAAGAAAAGAAACAGAGGAAGAAAAGGAAGGTTGCTGAAGTGCAAAAGATCTCCGCATGATGATGACGGTGATGAAGAGGGTTTATCTGCTGGAGATAATTTCTCAGCGGCTGCTGATGATGCTATGGTGATTGCTACAGGAGGCGGAGGTGTTACTTCTTCGCTTCGTATGGCGACAGAGACTCAATCTGCGGCTACTCTTCGCCGTGCTTTATCTGAGGATATTTCTATTGTTGCTGATTTGTTTGCTGGCTTGTCGAGTTCCGGTGCTTCTACGGAGGATCGTGAACCGGAACTCAGCAAATCTCTTTCTGATGCAAATAACGAAGAGCAGGTGCCTCCTAGCTCTAAGTCTAACACCTCTGTGGGCAATGATGTTGCTACCTCAGATAGCTTTCAAATTCCTGCTGGTCGGAGGTTTACATATGCCGAACTGCAGGAGCTTCGGCTGCCTACGAGGCGAAGAGGATGAAGGGTAAGCTGAGTGCGGAGGCGCCGATGGTGGAGCAAGAGGTTTTTGCTGCTGAGGCTTTGAAGGATTTGCATGCTGGTGAGTCTTGTGACTTGTCAGTTTTTTATTTGGTGCATTGTTTCTTGGTAAGCATGATTTTCAAGTTCTGCTCTTCCATTTTTTCGCAGGCGAAGCTTCGAAGCCTGTTTGTTCGGAAGGGCACGAATCGCAGGTCGACCCTGTTGTAAAAAGTAATATGACTTCATCTTTTAGCGTACTTGCTACTGTTTTGTTTTTAGCTCTTTTACAACTTCTGTTGTTATTTTATTAACAGAATTGTTTGAATATTTTCAAGGCGGTCGTATTGACGAAGCTGTGGATAGGGTGGTGGACCAGGGATCTACGGTTAGAGATGTTTAGCTTAGTCTTTCCTTTGTCATTCCGGTTTTGGCGGAGGTCTTGCTGACTAACTTTGTTTGTTTTTTTAGTTGATGTCGAGCTTAGAGGTCCTTCGGGGCCCAGATGCGCGAGGAGTTGGCCACCCGCGACAAGGTGTCCGGTTAAATAATATTGCCCTCCAAGCTGAATTTGAGCGGAAGATGAAAGAGATGCATGATGCTTGTGAGTTGGAAGTGGCGAAGGTGAAAAAGTCTGAGGCTGACCTTACTGCCAAGGTTAAAACCGTCGAGGGGCAGCTCTCTGATGCCCTCACGGAGCTTGAAGAGACAAAGACTTCTTTGACATCTTCGCGGGCCCTTGTTGAAAATCAAGGTCGGACGCTTAACGAGATTCACGCGGCCTGCGTGACCGTCGCCGAGGCCTACACTACTGCTGTTACATCATTCGGGCGCTGGCACTACCTTGTTTCGAAGAATGTGACCTCCGCTAGTATCTTGAAGTGGCTGGCGACCAATATCGCTGCCTGATGTTTTCCGGAGCGTCTCTGATTTCGGAGCCAGGACCGCGGTGTCCGGAGTTGGCCGCGTGTTGAAGAGCGAGGGTTGCGAGCATGTTGAAAAGGTTAAGTTTTCTGATTCTCACACCCCTGCCTCACTTCCGGAGGCCCCAAAACGTTTTTGTTGGTGGATTCCTGAAGACTTTTTGGGCGAAGCATGGGCGATCCGAAGCTGCGGATCTTGCTCGTTCTCTTCTTCAGGTAAGTCATGCGCTTGTTGCTGTTTGTTTAAGCCATTTTGGATTTCATGTTTTTGCACTATGCGCTTATGCAATTTTTGGTGCTTGTGTTTTGTTTTTGCAGAGCCAGACCAAGACCACAGAGGCACCAGGTGGTCCCTGCGAGCCTGTGAAGGCGTCGGGATCTAAGCCAGGCGAAGATGCTGCGGCCCCAACAGCTCCGTCTGCTGCAAGGGATGCTCCGTCGCCCAAGCATGGCGGAGATGGAGATGAGGTGTAGATCCTTAGGTTTTTTTGGTTATTTTGGTTTGTGTTGATCTCCGCTTGCTGTGGTGGTGTTTTGTAATATAACACTGTTTTTTATGTTGCTGCAAACAAGTGTTGATCTGATTTTTATGGATGTTTGGCCATTCCCTGCGCAGGTCTCCGGTGGTGAGCCTGTGCAGGATCCTATGCCTTTGACTTTTTATCGCGATGGTGTCTATATTGATGGGGAGGAGCTGTGGTCTTTTTGGAAGACAGCCTTCGCGGACCCTAGGGTAGATGATATGTATGCCGATGTTTTAGGTGATATAGATGATATGCGGATGTGTTTCACTCACTCTGTCGCGTGGTATGGGCCTCCGCCCTTTAATTTGTAATGTCAAAACGAGATAACACAATTTTGGATTATGTACTCAGTTTGTGAAATGTATGCTAAGGTTTTTGGCCTTCGCCTGAGAGCCATTTTACACTTTCTTAGTTGAGCCTTTCATTTATTTTTAGACCACGCCATTCCTGAAGCGGAGGCTTTGCTAAGCTCTTTGTACTGTCCCTTTTTCTCCATCTACGTGGAACATTGTTTCATCTCCGCTGTTGCAGGAGTTTTGAGCTATTCTCTGCCGTAGGCCAACGTTTTCTCCAATAGCTTCGCTGCTGTTGAAGTTTGGCCCAACACCTCCTCTTCTGTTTGATACGAAGTATCGGCATGGAGCATGGCCTTCGCTGCGTTGTTGAGCTTCGAAGTTTCGGGGGATGTTACGTTTTCTTACGCGGTCTCCCCCTTCTTCTTCTCTGCTTGCAGCAAAGCTTACGGTTTCTTACTCGGTCTCTATTAACTTGGTAGAGTACGGAGGTTCACATCCGCGTTCATCGTACTTGGTCTGTGTTGCAGTTCTGTCTGTCAGCTCTGTTGTCAGCTGATTGACTTAGGGGGTGGGGTGGGTCTTCTTTTATAGGGTGAGTGCAACACCTGTTATTTATTGTACCTGTCCTATGGTGGTTGGCCCTTGGTAGTATAAAAAAATCGTATGGGTTCCCCGCCCAACACTTTGCCGACTATGTGTGCCTTTAGTGATGGGTGTAATTCTTATCTTGAGACCGTGCAAGAAGACGTAAATGGTGGGCCTATGCGCAATTGAGGAGCTGTGTGCACTTGACTGTCCAGTGCTAAAACTGGAAGCTGAACTGTGCTGAAGTAGACAGGCATGGTGCTATTAACCCTTGCCTATGAGTCCAAGCCTGTGTTGCGGAGCTGGCTCTTTAGCTTCACCTGACTTGATCTGGATTAGCTTCTACAAGCACATCTCCAGTACCTATGCAACTAATGTCTTCGGGCGCTTGGGGCTTAGTTAAATCCACCAAACGATTAAGGGTAGTGTAGCCACAACTTCTTGTTAGCGAGAGAACCCGCGGTGTTTTGCGCTTGGGGCATCTCTTTTCGAGATGTTAGCGAAGGTCTTGTTTTGCCTTTGATGATTAGGTTAGCGAAGGCTGCGATATCTTGTGTCATTCTTCGCATATCTGCTAGGTACTTCTAAAACTGTGGTGCTACTACCCAGTGTCTATGTACAAGAAAATGATCAGTTTCGGCTAGAAAGTGATCAGCTCCGCTATGAAGATGTGAAGCGCGAAACTTGTTTGTAAATGTAAAGTATATATTTTTGTTCCTTCGCTTTATTGTTTTCGGCGAAGGTTTTGGTGATGCCTAAAAAGATGTTTTTAGGTCTTTGTTCACCTTTTCAACTGTTCCCTTCGCTTTATTTTTGGCGAAGGTTTGGCTGATGCCTGTTTTACGCAGGGGCTTGTTTCAGCTTTTTGTGTGTTCGAGCCTCATTGCCTAAAATCGAGGTCTTATTCTGAGGTCTCTTTAGTTTGTGTCAGGATTTTACAGAGGTCATGCTTTGACTTGAGCCTCCGTGCTCGAGTCGAAGTATGTTCTCTTTACCGCTACTTTTGGCCTTGTCGAATAACGTGGATGCTTTGCTAGTCACTTTCGACCCATGCAAGCACTTGTGTTGGGGAATATCCTCTTTATATTTCAGAGGGATTTTACATGACATCTGCCTCGTTAAAAACCTCACCTCCGCTAGGAGTTTCCCCTGTGAGGAAAAGAGTGCAGAGCCTTTTGGAAATAAAATCTAACCTAGATATATAAATGATAAGGTAGCACACCTCCGCTTATAATTTGCGTGAGGGTTGCTCTATATGTAGAATTTTCGGAGGTTATCCACATTCCAAGTGTGATCGGAGATGTTTCGTCTCCGTCCACCGGTCGAAAGCTCCCGGTCTTGCGACCATCTTAGCAATGAACGGGCCATCCCATTTTGCTTGTAGTTTGCCTACGTTTGATGCGTTAGGCTTTCTCTTGAGCACAAGGTCTCCGTCACTGATGTGCTTTTCTCGCACTTTCATGTTTCTCCATTTTCTAGTTTCTTCTTGATGCTTGATAATGTTTTGGACAGCTTCTAGCTTGCTTTCCTCTAAGATTTCTTTGGCATATTCCTCGTCTTCCGCCAATTGCTGCTTTACTACCCGAAGGCTGCCATGTTTTATCTCCTCTGGTAACATTGCTTCTTCACCATACATGAGTTTGAAAGGGGTGAATCCTGTGGCTCGCGAAGATGTTGTGTTGTGCGACCAGACTACCTTTGGCAGTTCGTCTGCCCATTTTCCTTTGCGGAGGTTGAATAAAGTTTTTGAGATGGCCGAGAATATTATCCCGTTTGATCTTTCCACAGCTCCGTTTGATTCCGGGTGATATACTGAGGCGAAGGCTATCTTGGTTCCCATTTGGTTGCAAAACTCTTTGAAAGTTTCTGCTTCAAATTGTTTGCCATTATCCACTGTTATCATTCTTGGGACTCCGAATCTGCATATGATGTTCTGCCAGTAGAATTTTCTGATTGCTTCCAAAGTTATCTTCGCCAGTGGTTTGGCTTCTATCCACCTGGTGAAATATTCCACTGCGACTACTGCATACTTGTTTCCTCCTTGTGATGTAGGTAGAGGCCCTACTATATCGATGCCCCATCTTTGTAATGGCCATTATGGAGGTATTAGCTGTGTTGCCTGCGAAGGTCCTTTTTGGTGTGGTGCGAAGTTTTGGCAGGCCTTGCAAGTTTTGACTATTTCGGTGGCGTCCTTGATGTGGGTTGGCCAGTAGAACCCTTGCCGTATTGCCTTGGCGGATAGGGCTCTTGGGCCAATGTGGGATCCGCAGACACCTTCGTGTATCTCTCTGAGCAATTCCACACCTTCACCTTGCGAAATGCATTTCAATAGTGGTTGTACCACCCCTTTCTTGAACAGGATGCCATCTATGAGTGTGTAATTTCTGGCTCGGGCCTCCGTTCAGATTGCCTCCGCTTCATCATCTGGGTAACTAATATTGTTTAAGTTATCGACTATCACCTGTCTCCAGTCTTCCCCTTCGACCAGCATTATTGATTTGAAGGCCCTGCCTATTGCCTCTGTTGCCGGTTTGTATGCGATGCTGTAAAAGGTGTTTTCAGGTAGCCTTTCATTGTTTGCAGCTGCCTTCGCCAGCATATCTGCTTCTTTGTTTTGTTCCCTTGGAATGAATTTTACGGTGAATCCTCGAAATCTTCTTTCCAAGGATCTGACCACCGCTAGGTAGTTTACCAGTTCTGGTTCTCTGGCCATGCACTCTTTTTCTACCTATCCTGCCACAAGCATTGAGTCGGTTCTAACTTCCACAAGCTTTGCGCCGTAGGCCTTCGCCTTGTTGAGGCCTAGTATTAGACCTTCGTATTCAGCAGTATTGTTTGTTTGAGGACATTCCAGTCTTGTAGCAAAATAGGTTCTCACTCCGGCTGGTGACATGATTACTGTGGAGGCTCCTGCTCCATGTCTGCCCCATGCTCCATCGTTGTATACCGTCCAGAGTTGAGAGCCTTGCTCCTGGTGCTCCTTTTTTGGAGTCGTCCATTCAGCTACAAAATCTGCTAGCACTTGGGATTTAATGGCTGTTCTGTGAACAATTTTGATTTCAAACTGCGAGAGCTCCGCTGCCCATTTGCCGATTCTGCCCTGAGATTCTTTTTTGTTTCTAATAACTTCTGTAAGATGAAATTTTGGTATTATTTTAATGCCAATTAAGCAATATTGCAGTGTTATTAGACGGAATAAAATAATTCAGTCAAGACTTGTTCAAACAAGTATTTTACATGTGGCTTAATATTTCAAAGCCCACACAAAATTGGTTACTATTTGAGGTGGCCATATATTTTAGCCCATGATTATTTATGGGGCATATACACGTACAAGCAAAGCCATCATGTTCTCAGTTGGCTAAATAAAATACGTACATTTATTAAAACGGCCAGCTGCATGTATGTATGGCCGGGCTAGCAAATGTATACACGTATATATGCTGTGTAGATACGTACATATAAGCCTAGATTTCAGGAGTGCTACTTGAAGTAGTCCGTTGGAATCACGTCAAAGGTTCTCCGTTGGAATCTTAGAGAAGATCTTCCGATTAATTGAAACGGTTATACACCGGAGTATATGCTATTTGTTGGGATCGTTATCTACTATATGTTTTGCTTGGCCGAGGGGTTGACGTCTGGTCTTGACCCCTATATATAGCTGGGCATTCGAAGGTCATGAGGAGGCCGGTGCACATTACATCCAACAGGGGAGGCATATTTAGATCATCACGCACGCAAGGGCATGCCATGCCTAAGCCAACCCAAAAGCTATGCGCCGCCGATGCGCTACCCTCACACCGAATACGCAAGCACGTCGTCGCGGCGGCCCTATGATCATGGCCGACCTCTCCGTCCAGCAGGCCGTTAGCCGATCGTCTTTGCAGCAAGCAAGCCATTCACGACACGGTTCTGCCGGCGTGATCGTCAACTAACCACAGCACCGTCATCAATGTTCAGCCCCTACGCCTACGACTATGGCAGGTTCTTTATATATTTTATTTAGATTGCATCTTGTATATTCTTGTGCATGGCTGCAGATCGATATGGCCAGCTAGAAGATCAAGCACGGCTGCATGGTGGCTCGATCAATAACTGAACCTCAACACGGTGTTCGTCCCAACGATCATCTTCATCTCGCCCGGCGTCAGCAATGGCGAGCATGGCCGCAAGAAGCAGCAGGCCGGTCAGGCTCACATCGACGGCGATCGTCTCATCTTCATCTTGTGCGGCGTCCGATGGTGAGGCGTAAGAAGCAGCAGCCCGGCCAGCGGCACATGGACGGCGAGCATCTTCAACTCCAGCGCGGTGCGAGCAGGCCGATGTAAATCAAACATAAGTGGCGCCCTCACATGTCGTCCACCTCATCAACAAGCAGCAGCCTGGCCAGCGTTCGGCGTGTTCAGCAACAGCCCAGCGATCATATCTTCATGACCTACGGGCAGCATGCATACCCAGCAAGCCGGCGGCCATCTTCAAGATGATGTTCTAGCCACGATGACATTGGCCCCCCTAAATCCATCTACGATGACGACGCCCTGAAGCGACGACCAGCCCAGCGCGACGACGCCCTGAAGCGACGACCAGCCCAGCGCAGCCAAAGAAGATACAAGACGTTCGCGGCATGGCAATGGCATCCCGGCGAGATCACAGCAGTTGAGCAAGCAAGCATGACAGTCCGGCGGCGGTCCAGCATATCCACTGCCCGATCAAGGCGTCAGCAAGCAGCAAGATCGGCGAAGAGCAGAAGTTCAGCACAACCACGAGAAGATGCCAGCAAGATAGATGCAGCCCGAAGCGTTTGGCCTGTTCAGCGGCAGCCTGGCGATGGCATCGGCAAGCACAGGGCCATCAGAACATGTGCCCATCACGGCAGGGCCCGTGTGATCAGCAAGCGTCAAGATCAGCTCAATAAAGCAAGATGACAGCAAGAGATTCAGCCCGAGCGTTCGGCGTATGTACCAAGCGGCAGCCCGACAATGCAAGAGGCAGATCAATTTCCATGATTGATGAGCAAGACGTGAAGACGATTAACAGCAGCCCGACGGCGATTATCGATCATCATCAGTGGTGGTCCGGCGGTTTGAAGACCATCAAAGGTGGCCCGGCGACCGGCGGCTTGACGACGACATATACTCATCAACATGCACATGTACGTGGTGCCATAGTGTGGCTGCAACCTCGGTGCAAATTAGCACAAGCAACCCATGACTAGCAATTGTGTGTTGGCCCGTTGGCAACTATTTTAATGGCCCATGTTTTAATATGCAAAGCTCTCCAACGTCATCATGAAGTAAGGCAAAGCAAAATAAAGAAGCAAGAATATCAAGTCAAGATCAATCGGGCTGTTGAAGATCAGAGTCACCGCTTGCTTGTCGATCATTAATATTCAGCCCGCCCCTTCAGATAAACAAACGCCGTGGCGCAATGCACGGCCGAACAAATAAAACCGTGGTGCAATGCACGGATTGTTGTCGTGGCGCAATGCACGACCTATACGGGCATAGTCTACTTGCCTGCCAATTTATCAAATATTTACATTGACGCTGAGCATGCGGCGTCCCCGAGTTTCACATGGAGGAATCTCCTAAGTATTACATGAGCACAAGTCTCACATTCACTTACCATTTTCCGCACCGCCAAGGCCGGTGATCCATATGAAGTCATCCTTCTTCCCCTGACCGACGAGGCTGGGACGTTTCCTTTTCCGCGACCGACGAGGCCGGAAACATTTGTTCGCGACCGACAAGGCGAACACCCTTGACTTCATTATGGGATCCGCGCCGGCGAGGCCGGATACCCTTCGCTAGAGACCGACGAGGCTCTAGCACCATTTTCATTTTACTTGTGCTTATGCATATATTTTGGAGACAACTCTGTATATATTTGGAGACGACAATGACGACCATCGGCATAGCTTAAT
Source organism: Hyparrhenia diplandra (assembly GCA_015847255.1). Taxonomy (NCBI): domain Eukaryota; kingdom Viridiplantae; phylum Streptophyta; class Magnoliopsida; order Poales; family Poaceae; genus Hyparrhenia; species Hyparrhenia diplandra. The sequence continues at coordinate 187,016 of JADLZK010009307.1, read as the reverse complement.
CGGAGGTGTTCTGCGGTCCGACACCGCGGATGTAATTAACCGGTGGCCTCTAGAGGCCCCGGGAACCAGAAACTACATAATCCTCTTATTGTCAGATGGAGCTCGGCGCAAATATATATATGTGGGAGATTGTACTTTGTAATTCTATGATGAATAATAAAGTGATATTTCCCTGAACTTTTGTTATTTGTGTTTATTGCACATTTACTTTATTTTGTATACGAATGTATACTGGCACGCCTGCGCTTATTTTAGTACTAGGTACTACGATCCGTGATTCACAGAGAGATCCCGCCTTAGCGATTTTTCTGGCGAAACAAATTGGCACGCCCGGAACAAACGATGCGTATACATGTATATATGCGTATACATGATCAAGTCTTCCTCCATCGTCTCATGTATATATACGACGGCGAGTTCAAGTCTTCATCCACTACTTCGACACCCCTTCATGATCAAGTCCGCGGCGTATCTCGACTACGTTGCTGAAGTCAAGTCATCGATCCGATCTACACCGACCATGCGCGTGCTACTTCCACTACATCTATCGTGGCGTTCCACCGGCGAGGCGGGCGACACGGCGGCATGGCCGCTCCAGCCATGTTCTTCAAGCGGCTCATGGACCGACAAGGCCATGGATACGCCCGACGCCATCCACATCTACACCAGCACACCATATGGAGACGTGAAGCGAAGATCGGCGGCGGCGACCACAGCAGCAATCGAGGTACTCCGTGATCTTAATCACGGGGTAATTAAGTAGGTGCCTTCCGAGGCCCTATGAACCATGAAGACACAATCGCCGGGTTAGAGTGCCGCCAGCTGGTCATGGCGCCGTTTATTAGGAACTTGTAATTGTTACTCATGAGATTAATAAATTACGTGTTCCTATTCTTTTGTTTTGTGTACGTGAGTACACTGGCACGCCCGCATTCCTTTCCCACGCGAGAAGCCGCTCGAGGCGGGTTTTCTGGTGTCCAAACAAATTGGCACCGACGAGATTTCCTTATTTGACATGCTTGGGCAGTTCAAATATCAAATGGAAGGGGAAGTAGCCATTCACCATCCTCGGCAAAAGTGATGGCAAATTCTTCAGCCGTTACCTAAAACCAAACACCAACTCAGCCGTACCTACGCCTCCATGTCAGCGAGAGCGAGTGGGTTGTGGTTCAACTCAACGCGAGGGAGTCTCGACCAAGAATTCCCTTCACCCCAGTGGAGACATCCAAGCTGAAGTCTACACATTCAAGCACACAACGGGGCGAAATCGCAGGAGCCATGTTGCTATGGTTATGCAACGGCACCCAATGGTTACGTCCCCCGGCTGTCCTATCACAAGCTGCACATATAGCTTATGCCCATGGGAGAGCCAACATTTTCAAAAATATTTCAAAAAAAAACACAATATACTCAACTTGATGACTTTTGCCTCATCATTGACTCTTCCTAGCTACGTCATCTATCACCAGACAAGCTAGTTGTTTATTGTAGTGTTGCAGGTCCATCGTTGCACTACAATCGGGAGCGGTGCGATACGCCAGTGCGGTTAGTATCAAGCTGATGAAACCCTTCAATCCAGCCATGTCACGCCACAATGCAAGGTGGCCCTGGGTTGATAAAACCACACTTCGGGAGCAGTGCGATGCGCCAGTGCGGCCAGTGTCAAGCTGTGAAACCCTTCAACCGGGTTATTTCATGCCACGACCACAAGGTGGCTCCTTGGTTGATAAAAGCTTTCGTCAAGTACCACGGTCCTCATACCGTATGGCCAAAGCAACTCAAGGGCGTCCGATTGGCTAATGCCATCATTCGGACCTGATGGATACATCATTGGACACCGCCGCAACATGGCCCCAATGAAGCCCTACCTCGTCCCGTTGGCCGACGCCGCCACGCGGCTCCAACGGAGTTCAACCTCGTCCCGTTGGCCGACGCCGCCACGCGGCTCCAACGGAGTTCAACCTCGTCCCGTTGGCCGACGCCGCCACGCGGCTCCAACGGAGTTCAACCTCGTCCCGTTGGCTGACGCCGCCACGCGGCTCCAACGGAGTTCAACCCCGTCCCGTTGGCCGACGCCGCCACGCGGCTCCAACGGAGTCCAACCTTGTCCCGTTGGCTCATGCCGTCACGCGGCTCCAATGGAGTTCCACGACTTTCTGTTGGCTGATGCTGATACATGGCTCCAATGAAAGTCTCAATGCGCCTTGGAGTCAACACAACGCCATCCAAGGTACATTTTCATTTTTATTTATTTTTCTTTTGTTCCTTTTGTCTTTGCCTTTCCTTCTCTTTTCTTTTTGTTTTGTTTTCTTTTCCTTTTTTTTTTTTTTGTTTTTTCTCTCTCTTCGTCCATGCTAAAAGACCGAGGGAGCATCCTGATGGGAGTGCCTTTCGTTGAGAGAGAGCAGCTGCCAATGACAACGTGGCGACAAGACACAAGAACTTGTGTTGAACAACGGCAGGTGACCAAGGCACAAGCAATGCTGCATCGGTGGCCAGCCAGTTGCTGCCGCACATATACGCGTGCCAACAGCGATGAATCGACCAACATTGTTGATAATCTGGCGTGCCGCCAGCGGAAGGTACGAGATCCGTTCAGCTGTGATGGTAAAAGTCACGCTAAACATTGGCAGCCAACATATGGCGCCTCTATGGCCCAATGGCACACGAGATGGTATCCAGGGCATGGCGCATTGCTGTCCGGCGACAGTAACAGAGCACTCAGCCCCGATGATGCTTCATCAACAGGCTTGACTGTGGCTTGAGCAGCCTGAACATGTGCTGCCTCGTTGATGAACGAGGTGGCCGTGTACAGTCACATGGTTCTTTTCAGAGGCCAGTCAAGATCGATCGCCTTAATGAGCACTACAACAGAGGCTGGCGTTCATCCTCTATGAACCACGGCATGGGCTTAGATTTCCCCGTCCAACGCCAAGATGTGATGTCGAGCATCGACGCCCTCAATACCCTCACAACAGCAGCTCCCTCGTCGACGGGCGCTGCATCTACTCTGTGACCACTTCGGCAGCTCGGCATTCTGCTCGGGCATGTGTTACTTTGGTGGCGAGGTGGTTCAACCATTCACGATAGTCGTCGATCACATTGCTTCCGCCGTCAGCCCAACAGCGAGTGCGATGGTCGAGCAACAGAGTATACCTCTCCATTGTGGATGCATCCTGCTTTCGCGGTAATCACGAGGGCAGTCCAGCAAGCTACCTCGGCACGGCGCCACCGGCTGCCCGTACGTGTATGCCACTGCCTGCGCTCCGCTGGAACGGTTGTGGGGACATGACAACCCCACCCAGCATCATAGATGAGCTGATCTGGCTTGCCTGCAACAACAATAATCTCTCTACGGGCGCTGCATGAATACTTTGGCCATGTGAGCAGCCCGGCCGACAATTTGGGCGTTTCAGTGGCAGTGTCTCATTGATTCAGCAACTTCGCGGAGTACTGCCGTGCCTGAAGGCCGGTTGCGCATCAACAACCTGGACGCTTCGGCAACCCGGGGACGTCAACGAACGTCCTAAGTAGCCATGTAGCTCCCATGACCTTATGAATAAACAAGATAATGCACCGTCGCTTTCCAGTGACCAAGATGCGAGTTATTATTATACATGCATGTATGAGACACGGCAGCCACAATGGCGCCTCGGTGCTTCTTAATTAGCATGAAGCCGTCACTCGATCGGCTACTTCTACAGCAGCACCGCTGCCAGCCTGCCAGGACAACGTTGATGACAATCCAGTGTGCCGCCGGCGGAACGTGACCTGTCTAGCTGTGATGGTAAATAGCACGTTAGACATGAGCACAGCACCGATGACCACTACATCAACAGCTTTGATCGTGGCTTCAACAGTCTGAACAAACGCCGCCGCGACGATGAGTGAGGTGGCCGTGAACACTTCAGCACTGATAATCCCTTCAGAGGCTGCTCAAGGTCGATCGCCTCAATGGGAGCCAGAACAGAGGCTGTTGTCCACCGTCCATCGACCACGGCGCTGGTGTGGACTTCTCTGTCCACCGCCAAGATGACGTCAATCATCTCGACGCTCTCGATACCCTCACAACAGCAATCCAGTAGCTCCCTGGTCGACGAGCGCTGCATCAACTCTGTAATCACTTTTGCAGCTCGGCAATCTGCCCGGGCATATGTTAATTCGATGGCCAGTTGGATCAACCATTCGCAGCGGTTGTCCATTGACATGTTGCTTCCACCAACAGCCTCGACACGACGAGAGCTAGGGCCAAGCAGCAGCAGATCGAGCAGCCATCTCCATCTAAGATGCGCCATGCCTCTTGTACTGATCAAATGGCGGCTCGACAAGCTCGGCGCCACGACTTACTACAGCCCTGCGGTTGCAGGCACCGGCTACGTTCGGTGCGGCAACTCTCGGCAACAATCCGCTCGTACTCGCATGGCCATCCACCCCCTAATTAGTTCACATGGTGGCATCACACATACGCACTAGGACGATGAGCTAAAGCTAATTAGTAATATGTATGACACATTAATACATATGTATGTAATTGGAATTATACATGCATGGTCAGTTCAAACATGATGTATTATAAACAAATACAATGGAGCATGGACAGTGCCCTATCATTCATGTAATGTTCACGTTTGAATTCAAATTTGGAAAAAAGTCATTAAATCCAAGGCCGCAGCTAGCTGCATTGCACCGTCTCGGACAGATGGTTTCTCACCAAGTCGGAGTTCGAATTCGCTCCGCATTCGAACCCAACTTGGTGGGGGGCATTTGTTTGACGAGATTTTGTACAAAATTTCTCTAGTTTGCATACATCTTCATATATGTGCTGCAACATTGAAAAGCCAGGGTAAAGACAAGAAGCTAGCAACTCGTATTGGCTTCTTGATATATTTTCATGCAGGTGGTTGCATGTACGTAAGCTGGAAGGGGCTACTACTAGCAACAAGCAGCTTTGCATGCATGGATATATGATAACGTGATCCATGTAAGGCAATCAAAGAAGCTAGCAATGCAAAGCTCACCAGGCAGCCATAGCGTACGGGGAGTCGACCGGATCATGTACGTATTATACGGCTTTTATGCAGAACGGTATACAGGACCGATCGATCCCGTCCATATCTACCAGCCCGGCCCAATGAATGTTTGGGTCTAATTTGGATTGTTACGTAAACTTGCTGGAGTCTTCTGGAAGGCTTATCATGTGAAGAGATAACGATCCTGTGGATAGAGAAGCCCGTGCTTATCATCTTGTGCATGCACGAGTCGACGCCGGGTATCTCGGGCGCGCTGAACTAACTCTGGCGGCGCGTGCGTGCGGCCAAAGGCCCCGCGGTTACCCTAACCCTTGCCTATATAAAGAAGTCCCCGGACTCCACATGAAGGAGGACACACGTTGCATCAAGGCGCCGTCAGGCTGCCGAGCGGGGAGTGTATGATCGTCTCCCATCGCGGCGGCCGGAGGAGCGCCTAGGCGCTGGCTTGGTCCAGCCTTACCCTTGAATGAGGAGGATGTGTGCAGAATGACGTTGGAGATCCAGAGGCAGCCGCCGGCACGGCGCCACCACACGGTGCTCGCCTGCTGCCCAGCAGGAACGCCACCTGTCACCACCGGCCAAGATCCATTCACGGCCAGGCGATCGTCACGTACCTCAAGAGGAGGGCCACGCTGATGGAAGCGCTGCACGTACGCGCTCTTGCCTCGAATGCGCCCAACCACTACGCCGCTGCCGGCCAGGATCCAATGGATGATCCATCCATGGAGGAGGCCGGTACCATGAAGCTGCCGGCCAGGATCCATCCATGGCCAGGCCATCCTCACGTGAAGAGGAGGGCAGGCCGCCTGCGACTTATCCATGAGCAGGCCGCTGGCCAAGCCATCATCAAGACGGCTGACGCAGAGGAGATGAGAAGGCGGCCGTCACATATGCCCGTGCGATGGCCGGAGCTCGGAAAACGTAGCCCGTACCTTCCATGTTCAACTTCATCCGTACCACGTCGCTGTCCGGGAAGCCGACGTGAAGCCGACGTACACACCACACGCCTCTCGACACAGAGGGTTCCAGCTCTCAAGGCAGTCGCATGCTGCCTTCGGCCAAGATCCACTCGGCCGATTGAATCATAGCAAGGGCAGCTGCTGCCATGGCGCCTTCCATCCAGGTCGAGAGGCAGCCACAGAAGTGTTAAGAGGACGCCCGGCGGAGATTAGATGATACGGCAGCCAGCCGCCGACACGGCGCCATTCATTTGGAAGCTCGGAGCAGCTCGATCACACCATGGAGATCATCAGCCGGGGACCATGTACACGCCCATGGCGCCCACCGTCGACAGGATGACGCAAAGGCCAACTACCATGCTTATGCATCTACACGATGCATGTGAATTGAAGGGCCTGCGGCAGCACGTTCACTACCACGTACGCCCATCATTTGGAGGCCTTCATCTGCAGCTGCTCGATCTCCGTCAAGTAGGCACCACGAGGTCTACCAGGATCACGATCTGCGCCACGGAGGTGATCTCGGACACCATCAAAGGTGGCTCTACATCGACAACGTTGGCGGATCGGTAGACGAAGGCGAGCCCGGAGGCGGTCAAGAACAGCTCCGCTACTCCCGCAAGCAAGCAGATGCTACCACGCTAGACAAGTGTGCGCACCGAGCCAGAGGGCATGTCTCGACGCCGTACGAGCGCCGTCAATCCAGAGGACACGTCCTGACGCCGGACGAGCATGCTGATCTGGAGGAGACGCCCTCTCGCCAAGCCAAGGAGCACAACAAGTCTCCATGGCAGGACCATATATGGGCATATCAGTGGCCAACAGCGTGATGCATTGCTTAATGTGTATGTGCATGTATACACAACGCCTCCACATGATATGTGCCCAAGAAAAGGACTTCCCAATGTCCATAATGGAGGGTGCCGGCCATGACTATTGGCGGCGATGTAATATTTAATTAATCTCTCTAGTCTTTCTTGTATTCTATCTTATATGCAGGATATACGAAGAGGTTAATCATAGGCGCCATCGATACTGGATGACGGCGTTGATCCAGAGCACACCCAACTCCATCTACTACCGCCACCACGTGTCAGCCCATGCCGACGAGGGCAGACGACATAGGCGAGTGCAAGTCTTCATCAAGCTACTACAACTTCAACAACCCCAGGATCAAGTTCCGCGGCGTACCCGCGGCGGCGTTGCCGAGGAAGTCAAGATCAGTCAAGCTACATCAACCATGCGAGTGCTACTACCACTACAACCTATGTGCCGTTCGACACCGGCGAAGCGAGCGACCAGGCGGCGTGGCTAGCAGCTCTAGCCACGTTCTACCGGCTCATGGACCATGAGGCCATGGACACGCCCGGCGCCATCCACATCCACACCAACACACATGCATGGAGAGTGGCGCGGACCGGCGGCGGCGACCACCGCGGCAATCGGTACTACTGTGAGGCACGACTCACGGGGGTAATTAACTAGGAGCTTTCCGGAGGCCCTAGGAATCATGAAGACCACATCGCCTATGTCGGATTACCCAGCAGCTACCCCATGGAGCGCACATGTACTAGGGAACATATATTTGTATTTTCATTAAATATGAATAAAGTTTGTGTTCCCTTCATTTATTTCTTTTGTGTACTTTAGTACACTCGCACGCCCGCATTTCCTTTCCCACACGAGAAGCCGCCGAGGCGGGTTTTCTGCGTCCAAACAAATTGTGCTTCCGTGTCCCACTGGGCGTGCCAATTTGTTTTCGCAAAAAAAATCACTCAAGAAAGGAGGATCTCTCGTATGTGCGAAATAAAAATAAATGTAAATGGAGGCGTGCCGGTGTACTAAAAGTACACAAAAGAAATTAAATAGGGAACACAAACTTTATTCATATTTAATGAAAATACAAATATATGTTCCCGATACAAATATGCGCTCCATAGGTAGCCGGGCCGGGCGGCCATCCGACATAGGCGATGTGGTCTTCATGGTTCCTAGGGCCTCGAAAGCTCCTAGTTAATTACCCCCGTGAGTCGCTCACGAGTACCTCCGATTAAGCCGCGTTGGTCGTCGTCATCGGTCTTCGCTTCACTTCTCCATGCATGTGTGTTGGTGTAGATGGGGTTGGCGTCGGGCGTGTCCATGGCCTCGCCGGGTCCATGAGCCGTAGAACGGGGCTAGAGTATTAGCCACGCCGCCGTGTCGTTCGCCTCGCCGGTGTCGAACGGCATGTTGTTGTAGTGGTAGGAGCACTTGCATGGTTGATGTAGCTTGACTGATTTGACTTCCTCGGCAACGCTGCCGTGGTACGCCGTGGAACTTGATCGCGTGGGAGTAGTCGGTAGTAGTTGATGAAGACTTGAACTCGTCTACGTCGCCCGCCTCGCCGGGCGTTGGCTGGGGTGTAGTGGTGGTAGTAGATGGAGGATGTACATGGCTCGATCGCCTAACAGCTTCACCTGATGCACACAAAATACAAAAGATAAAATTATAAAAATAGGGCTCAAGGACCGAAACGGCGACCGAGGGGGTGAATGGGAGCCTCAATTAAATTCTTTCGAATTAGTTGACTTGTAGCTCTCACGACCCCTCGGAGCAAAAAGCACACACCACACGGTATGATCACGACCTTGGATGCAAGGTGGATGAGCTAGAGTTTGCTCTAGACTCACAGCGGATCAACCGAAACCGAACGAAACAATCACGCAAGAGACGGAAGAAAACAACCTGCGAAAGTGACCGGACTCACCGACCGGGACTCACCGGGCGAGTCCGGTCCAGCGTCCGGTCGAGCGTCCCGGTCGGAGCGTCCGGTTGGATCGCCCTTGCAGACCTCTCGCGTGACGCACTGACCGGACCGTCCGGTCAACCTGGTCGCGGCGTCCGGCCGGTGCGTCCGTCACCCCGACGCGCGCGAACAGCACCGAGCGTCCGGTCAACCTGGACGTGCGTCCGGTCGTGCGTCCGGTCACCCCGACGCGCGCGAACAGCACCCCCGCCGTCGGCGACTCACCCCAAAATCGATCCAAACTCACTCAAATCGCAACCTCAGGTCACAAGAATCGAGCCATAGCATCTAGGCATGTGGGTGACCATTTCCCCTTGAAATTTCGAGATTGACGGAGTAAATCGAGAGAAATCGCGGATCACACGAAGAACACACCCAAAGAGTCACCTTGATCCAAAACTCGCCCGATCTACGTGCTCGTGAGGAATTAGCTCAAACCCTTCGGTGGAAATGATCCTCTCACGTCCTAGCACGAATCAACGCAAGAAAAACGAGATCAAACGGTGCCAAATCGAAGAAATCGCGAAGAGAATAGAGGGGGAGAGGATGAACTCGGGAAGAACAAGTGAAGAACTCAAAATCACAGCTCATGAACAACAAAGAACACCGATCGATCGACCCAAACGTCACCCTGTGACGGGGCTAATCACAGCTAGCCCTTGCTCGCGCAAATCTTGGTACAAATTGGTGGACCTCTCACACCTCGATCAGAACCCTAACTGAAAATATGAAAATGAGAGGCAAGGGAGAATGAAGGGGTATGCCTCGCTAAATAGCCCCTATTCCCTCTGCCTAAACTACCCCTAGGATACATGAGTCGATTTTGTAACCCTAAGGCTATTTCCGTCGACTCTGGGTAATCTTCGATCCGACGGCCACCGCGCCTTCCTCACCGGTAGCCTTGCCTCCACGCAATCTCCCCGATGCCGCCACGTGCCGTCCTTCCGTCCGCCGGAACACTTCGGGTTTTGAGGCGCAAACCCGCGAAACCCGCGCCTGTGGTTTTGAGGCACAAACCACCAAACCCGCCCGTGGTTTTGAGGCCCAAACCACGAAACCCGCGCCGATGGTTTTGAGGGCAAACCACCAAACCTCCTCGACACGTGTCACCGCCGTCTTGACCGCCCGAGTCGCCAAGTCATCCGAGCTCCCCGCTCTGCTGCTGCGCTTCGCCGTCTTGACCCGATCAACACGGTCCCGCCACGCCCTCTTGCATCCGTCGATGTCCCAGATGTCAGCCACCATGGCTAGCCGCCCGGCACCCCGGTCCCTCGGTCCAAGCCTCACGTCCGTCCTTCACCTCCACGGTCCGTCAGCCCGGCACGTCCTCCTTGGCACCTTCACCTCTCCGTCAGCTACCATCTCCGAGCTCCACACCTGCACAACACGAACCAAAAGATACGTCTTCGACACACTCCACGTGTGCCGGTGAACCATAGCCGAAGCAGAAAAGATAAAAGAAAACAGAGAAAGAATGTTGAGTGTTGACAATCACTACATCAAAACTAAACACATTTGAGATAAATCAACCATGTGTTCGCAATCTCCCCCTTGATGAGTGCATTGTCAACATTCGACACAAAGACAGAATAAGATAGAAGAAAGCACATCCAGGCAAGCTAAGACAACCTAACTGGATAGCAAACATGGAGCAAAAACTTGGTTCCCAAAGACATGGGCAAAAGGCTCGACACAACCAAGCTAAACAGACAGCTAGTCCTCAAGAAGAGGTAGAACAGGCTCAACACCACTAGCACAGCTCCAAACCAATCTCTACCAATTTCTTTCACACACAAGCTAGACCCTCAAGACAGAGGCAAAGGCTCAACACATCTAGCTCAAAGTGGTAAAGAGATACTCCCCCTGGAGTTACTCCCCCTTGACTAGTGCAGTCACTGAAGATACCAAATCAAGATACCAATTCACAATTCACTGTCTTTGTATCTTTCTCCCCCTTGTTGGCACATGCACTAATCAAGCGATGAAAATGCATGCAAAGTGCAATGAGTGAGCTCCAAGTTTATAGTCATCCAAATGAGAAGATGCTCTAGGTAGTGTCATGGCAACAAAATCAAGTGCTTAACACGGTGCTCAAACTGATCAAAAGATATGAGATATGACTTGAAAGCATTTTGATTCAGTTTTAAGCATTTCAGAAAAGGTGTCCACCACAAAGAATAGCACATAGCATAAGTAAGCTGGAAATCTACCAAGTGCTACACATGTATAGCAAGAGGACTACCCCAAGCAAAGTTTATCCATCATGCCAAAGAAAGAACCAACACTTTCCAACAACATTTTAAGATTATCAGAGATTTAGCGGATACAAGCATTGGTCCAAAGACATGAGTGCGAGTGGTTATCCACAACCGTCTGCCTTACTAATCAACCATGTCAAGCCTATGCATGTGAGCAATCAGAAGCTTAAGACAATGGTCTGGGTCAAACACTACCAAGCTCAGGTTCAACTCAAGTGCAATGAGAAGCAGTCCCAAGACTTGGATGTGGGACGGTATGGACCCATCTCGATCTTTTCCATACACTTAACTTAGATTTCAGATTTTAGCATATGAAAGCATGTGGTCATCTAAGCAAGTGTATAACTCAGTGAATGAGACATAGTCACCTTAGCATACATGATAAGCACAAAGGATCTCAACAACTTAAACATGCTAGGAACTATCTCAATGGTGAACATTTTGCAAGATTCATCGTTGTTAAGCAAGTTCACATGAAAAACAGCTTTGCTCATAACATATACCAATTGAACAGAAGGAGCACAAGCTATAAGCACCAACAAGTAATTGTTACACTAAACAGAGCATAGTCTCATTGTGATCAATATAACCAAGAAGCTCAAGATGCAAAAGTGTACATGATGAATGCAATATGATACAAGATGATGCACAAAGTAAAGCAACCTAGCACTACAACTGTACATCAACTACAGAGCTACCCCTCAAAAGGGATAGCACACGCCCAACTCTCCTCGAAGCTGGGCAAAACGGACTTGATCTAATGGCTTGGTGAAAATGTCCGCAATCTGTTGTTCTGTGTACACATGCTGAACATCTATATCCCCTTTCTCCTGGTGATCTCTCAGAAAGTGGTACCTCACCTCTATGTGTTTGGTCTGGGAATGCAGGACTGGGTTCTTGGCTACACTCACAGCTCCCATGCTATCACACAACAAGGGTACACGTGAAAAGCTCAAACCAAAGTCTCTCAAAGTGGCAACCATCCACAACAGCTGGGAACAACAAGCAGCAGCAGCAACATACTCTGCTTCAACAGTCGACTGAGCGACACCAGACTGCTTACGAGACGACCAAGACACAAGAGAAGTACCAAGAAACTGACAAGTACCAGAAGTGGACTTTCTATGCATACGATCACCAGCATAATCAGAATCAGAATAGCCAACCAGGGAGAGAGTGGAAGAAGCCGAGTACCATAGGCCAAAGTCAGGGGTAAACTGCAAGTACCTGAAGATCCTCTTCACAGCCTGAAAGTGAGAGGTGCGCGGCGAAGACTGAAAACGTGCGCAGAGGCACACCGCAAACTGGATGTCGGGGCGCGTCGCCGTCAGGTACAGCAGCGAACCGATCATGCTTCTGTACTCCCTTTGGTCCACAGCTTCTCCATCCTTGTCCTCGTCCAGGGCCGTCGTCGTCGACATGGGCGTCGAAAGAGGCTTGGCCTCACCCATGCGAAACTTGCGGATGATGTCCTTCGTGTACTTGCCCTGGTGTACGAAGATCCCGTCCTTGGTTTGCTTGATTTGAAGTCCAAGGAAGTAGGTCAGCTCGCCCATCATGCTCATCTCGAACTCCCTGCTCATAATCTCCTTTGATCAAGCCCTCCAATCATGGTCTCACTGGGTGACGACGCTGAATGTGCTGAGGCGCCAGGCGCCGTAGATGTCGCCTCCCCTCGACTGGATCGGGAACCTCCTCAAGTGCAGCCGGCTCGCCTTGAGGAGGCCGCCCACGGACCCCGTGAAGTAGTGGTAGAAAGGTCCGTCCGTGGCAAGCCGCCGTCGCGCAGGTCGATCCTGGCAAGCGGTGGAGTCGCTTAAACCGGGATCACCCCCAGCCAACATCTTCCTGCTCCTCCTCCACAAAGATGCTCTGCTCCATCTCTTCCTTTCCTGCACACTCAAACACAGAAGAAGAACAAGGTGCAGTTTCATCGAAGGTTACCTCACACGTCTCTACAACGCGGTTAGTCTCAAGGTTGAGAACCCTGTAGGCGTGTGAGTGCAAGGCATAACCAAGAAAGATACCATCAACAGATCGAGACTCGAATTTGTCAAGGTTACCTTGCTTAAGAATGAAGCACCTGCATCCAAACACACGGAAGTGACTCACCTTGGGCAGTCTCCCAAACCGCAACTCATAAGATGTCTTCTTGGTGAAAGCACGGAGGAAAATGCGGTTGGAGACATGGCACGCCGTGTTGATTGCCTCCGCCCAATACTTCCTAGGAGTCTTGTGTTCATCGAGCATGGTCCTTGCCATCTCCACAAGCGTCCGATTCTTCCGCTCAACAATCCCGTTCTGCTGCGGGACATAAGGACTAGAGAACTGGTGCTCGACACCCAAGTTAGTGCAAAGAGACTCGAACTGAGAGTTTTTGAATTCTGTGCCATTGTCACTGCGAATAGCTCGAATGGCTGTATCTGTCAACTCAGTCCTCAGTCTCAAAATCAAATCACGAGCAAAACCAAAAGCCTCATCCTTGCCCTCCATGAAAAAGACCCAAGAGTATCTCGAAAAATCGTCAACGATCACTAGACAATACCACTTCCCACCCACTGACCTCACCCGAGATGGACCAACTGTGTCCATGTGAAGGATCTCTCCGGGTCTAGAGGTCATGATCTGAGTCACTGGATGGTGAGAAGCAGATACCATCTTCCCGTGACGACAAGGGTGGCAAACCAAATCCTTCTCAAATTTGAGCTTAGGCAATCCTCGGATCAGATCCATTGAACTTAACCTCGCTAGGAGATCAAAGCTCAAGTGACCTAACCTCCTATGCCACTTCCACAAATCAGAGGAGGACCCGGCCAACAAGCAACAAGAGGTGCCAAAGCCACGAGAGAAATCAGCTCGAAAGACTTGCCCAAAAGGCACGATCCAGCAAATAAGATCACCACGAGAGTCCAAAACTCGAGAACATCCAACCTTGAAACGTACCTCGTACCCGTCTGCCATGAGCTGAGAAACAGACAGGAGATTGAAGTGCAGGTTGGAGACGAGCGCCACATCCTTGAGCACAAAGTGGTCGTTGATCCTGATCGACCCTCGTGAAAGAATCTTCCCTCTGTTGCTGTCCCCGAAAGTGATGTACTCTCTTGTCTTCATGGGGGTGAGGCTGGAGAACCACTTGGAGTTACCGGTCATGTGTCGAGAACAACCGGAGTCAATGAGCCACATGTCCTCCAAATTTCCCAAAGCAGATCAACGATAGAACATGGGATGAGCATATGGCACAACACTGGGGTTAGTAAACTTGGAAGAGTACCAGTGTTGACCATCTTGCCCCAAATATGCATTAGGCAAAACAAACATCCCACGCCCCATCTTACCAAACTGCTCACCACGCACAACAAAACGTGGTGCACTCCTCCTGTCAACCTCAAAACTCCCAAAGCGAGGATCTACATCCACTCGCGGAGCACGACCACCAAAGGGTCTCACAAACCGTGGTCCAAACCTCTGAGGCCTCCTACCTTCGGGCCTAGCAAACTGCCTCTGAACCGACTGCACACCCCTCTCATACATGCCAAGTGGTGGGTGATACATGTCACGGTTCTCAAACTCCACTCGACACCTAGCATCCCTCTTCCTCCTAAAGCAAAACTCAACCAAGTGACCATCTCTCTGACAATACTCACAGTGATACCTCACCTCTCTCTTGGGTGGTGGTTGGTTCACTCTCTTGGGTGGATGGTTCACTCTTGTTGTGGTCTTGGCCTTAGGAAGGGTTTCCTCAGGGATCCTGGGCAGAGTGTCAAGTGGGTTCTTGAGGTGGTTCGGTTTGGGAAGCCACACTTGTTTAGGAGGTGGAGTCTTAGTTGGCTCTTGGAGAATGCCATCTTGCACAATAGGCTTGGTAGGCTCAGGTGGAGTGATCTTGGTCAATTTGGGAGTGTTGGTTGGTTTCTCACTCAAGCTCAAACCACTGCCTTGACCAACCTTGCCATAAATGACTTCTCCCTTCCCACCTATAGCAAAGCCTAAACCCGATGTGTCAGTCCCCCTCTTGAACTGACTCATCATCATGCCAAGCTGCGGCTCTCCACAAGACACCCAACTCAAGACAGAGCGAAGATACTTGATCTCCTCTTCGACTCTCCCCTTGTCATGCCTACAAGACATGAGCTCCAACTCCAAAGCTTCACACTTAGCACATCCCAGCACGGTGCTATCTGAGTTGGCCTTCTCAAGCACAGCAAGCTTGGCAGTCTTCTCTGCCAACTCAGATCGCAAGTCAGGACAGGACTTGCACGCACTCAACAGCATCGGCCTAGACTTCAAATCAACGTGCTCATCTAGCAAAGCCGAATACTTAGACTGCAAAGACATGATGCTAGACATATGCACAGCACAAGCATCACACTCCGTCTCATCGAGACATCGACGGGCTTCCTAAACAACTCAATCTCCGTCACACCAACTCCCACTTCTCCTTGTACTCCTTTCTCTCCCTAGCGGCACGCTTAAGCAACTTCTCTTGACACACAAGCGCATCGCCCAAAGATTCAACCTCATCGGAGAGAGATTCGATTGTAGGAGGTACCTCGGAGGGAGAGGAGTCGTTGCCGTGTGGCTTGGCGCTGTCGGTCACCGCTCCATCTAGGGCCATGGTGCAGAAGCCCCCGAGCTTGGAGTCGGTGAAGAAGCAAAGTCCATTTAGCTTGTCCTCGACCTTGCGCTCGGACTCCTCATCGCTTGAGGAAGATTGCCCGTCCGAAGAGTCGTTGTCGAGGTCGCTGAGGGAGGCAAGGAAGGCGTGCTTGTGCTCCTTGGCACGCTTGAGGTACTTCTTCTTGATCGCCTCCTTGTCGAAGCCCTTCTTGGACTTGTGCTTGCCGGAGGTGTACTCGCGCTTGTCCTTGCGCTTGTCGGAGTCGTACTTGTTGGAGTAGTACTTCTCGCCGGAGTACTTGTCCTTGTTCTTCTTGGGGCATGCGGCGACGAAGTGGTCCGGATCTCCGCACTCGAAGCATCCGCCCTTGGATGGGCCGCCACGCCGACGGTTCAAGCGGTTGTTGTGGAACCGCGAGAATCGGCTGATGACTAGTGCAAGCTCATCATCCCCAAGGCTCTCCATCTGCTCCTCTGTCATAGACACCAAGGAAGACAAGGCAAAGCAAATCTGTGATGGGTTAGCAGAAGAACTGGAACCACCCTTACCTGAGACGAGAGCAACATTCGGCGCAGATGGGTTCTTCAGCTTCGCCTGGATCTGAGCCTCGATCTCGGAAGACTTGAGCTTGCTGTAGAGCTCGTCGGGTGTGAGGGTGTCGTAGTTGGCAGACTCCATGATCGCGGACACCTTTACATCCCACACCTTCCGATCCAGGGCGTACAAGAGCCGCATCGCCTTCTCGTGCTCGTCAAGCCTCTCTGACGGCTTGTTTGCCCGAAGCTTGTTGCAGATCGTCTGAAACCTAGCAAAGAGAGAATCGATGGACTCGCCATCAAGTTGGATTAGGTTGTTGTACTCTCTCTTGTAGGTCTCGTATAGGCGGGCCTTGACTTGTGGGGTTCCCTCATGGTAGCTCTCGAGAGTCTTCCACACCTCTCTAGCGGTCTCACAAGTGGCTACCCTCTCAAACTCGCTCTCCTTGAGGCTCGAGAACAAGACACTCCTCGCTCGGTTGTTGGCATTGTGTTGGGCTATTTGATCCTCACCCACTCGAGCGGCAAGCACTTGGTAGTTCTCATCCTCAACGATCTCCCACACTCTCCAATCTATCCCCATGAGATGCGCTTGCATCTTAATCTTCCAATAGGGATAGTTGGTGCCATCGAACTCCGGAGGCTTGCCACCAAAGTGACCAAACCTCTCCATGTCGCCTTCTCAAGGGATCAAGAACCGGTTAAGGTGGATTTGATCCTTAACCTGCTTTGATACCAATTGAAGGACCGAAACGGCGACCAGAGGGGGGGTGAATGGGAGCCTCAATTAAATTCTTTCGAATTAGTTGACTTGTAGCTCTCACGACCCCTCGGAGCAAAAAGCACACACCACACGGTATGATCATGACTTTGGATGCAAGGTGGATGAGCTAGAGTTTGCTCTAGACTCACGGGATCAACCGAAACCGAACGAAACAATCACGCAAGAGACGGGAGAAAACAGCCTTCGAAAGTGACCGACTCACCGACCGGACTCACCGGGCGAGTCCGGTCCAGCGTCCGGTCGAGCGCCCGGCCGGAGCGCCCGTTGGATCGCCCTTGCGAGACCTCTGCGCGGACGCACTGACCGGACCGTCCGGTCAACCTGGTCGTCGCGTCCGGTCGGTGCGTCCGGTCACCCCGCGCGCGAAGTCAGCACCGAGCCCCGGTCAACCTGACGTCGCGTCCGGTCGTCGCGTCCGGTCACCCCGACGCTACGAACAGCACCCCGCCGTCGGCGACTCACCCCAAAATCGATCCAAACTCACTCAAATCGCAACCTCAGGTCACAAGAATCGAGCCATAGCATCTAGGCATGTGGGTGACCATTTCCCCCTTGGAAATTTCGAGATTGACGGAGTAAATCGAGAGAAATCGCGGATCACACGAAGAACACACCCAAAGAGTCACCTTGATCCAAAACTCGCCCGATCTACGTGCTCGTGAGGAATTAGCTCAAACCCTTCGGTGGAAATGATCCTCTCACGTCCTAGCACGAATCAACGCAAGAAAAACGAGATCAAACGGTGCCAAATCGAAGAAATCGCGAAGAGAATAGAGGGGGAGAGGATGAACTCGGGAAGAACAAGTGAAGAACTCAAAATCACAGCTCATGAACAACAAAGAACACCGATCGATCGACCCAAACGTCACCCTGTGACAGGCTAATCACAGCTAGCCCTTGCTCTGCAAATCTTGGTACAAATTGGTGGACCTCTCACACCTCAGTCTGTAACCCTAACTGGAAAATATGAAAATGAGAGGCAAGGGAGAATGAAGGGGTATGCCTCTGCTAAATAGCCCCTATTCCCTCTGCCTAAACTACCCCTAGGATACATGAGTCGATTTTGTAACCCTAAGGCTATTTCCGTCGACTCTGGGTAATCTTCGATCCGACGGCCACCGCGCCTTCCCAACCGGTAGCCTTGCCTCCACGCAATCTCCCGATGCCGCCACGTGCCGTCCTTCCGTCCGCGGAACACCGGGTTTTGAGGCGCAAACCCGCGAAACCAGCGCTGTGGTTTTGAGGCACAAACCACCAAACCCGCCCGTGGTTTTGAGGCCCAAACCACGAAACCCGCGCCGATGGTTTTGAGGGCAAACCACCAAACCTCCTCGACACGTGTCACCGCCGTCTTGACCGCCCGAGTCGCCAAGTCATCCGAGCTCCCCGCTCTGCCTGCACGCTCGCCGTCTTGACCCGATCGACACGGTCCTGCCACGTCCTCTTGCATCCGTCGATGTCCCAGATGTCAGCCACCATGGCTAGCCGCCCGGCACCCCGGTCCCTCGGTCCAAGCCTCACGTCCGTCCTTCACCTCCACGGTCCGTCAGCCCGGCACGTCCTCCTTGGCACCTTCACCTCTCCGTCAGCTACCATCTCCGAGCTCCACACCTGCACAACACGAACCAAAAGATACGTCTTCGACACACTCCACGTGTGCCGGTGAACCATAGCCGAAGCAGAAAAGATAAAAGAAAACAGAGAAAGAATGTTGAGTGTTGACAATCACTACATCAAAACTAAACACATTTGAGATAAATCAACCATGTGTTCGCAGGCTCGAATGACAACCGAGCTCCTGATATTTATTTTGATGGATCGTAGTTTGGTCTGTGAGGCACCCAGTGTGCACGCACGTACGCGTATATGCATATACATGTACACATGCAGCTTGATGATTGTTGGTGCCCTCATGGCTTGTTAGCATGCGTTGCATGCATCATTGCCGATGCATCGTGGTGCTCCACAGCACCGCGCCGTAATCTCGACTGCGGCACCAGATGGCATGGGTGTAGGTGTGGAGCCATTGACGACGGCATCACCTCCGTGGTGTGAGGATGTCTCGTTGTCTGCCTCTCCACCGTGGAAATGAACACGTGGTGGCGAAGTAGGTGGGATGGCCATAGACGCCGATGACACGTCCGTCGTGGCTTGGTGCATGTGTTGAGACAAACGACCTCGCATCTTGAATGCGGCGACGGCGTTGGTGTAGATGTGGAACCGTCGTCGACGGCGGCGGCGTCCTTGCAGATGTGGAGCCATTGTCGACGGCATCCGGGCTCCCCTCTTGAACACGGCGGCCGCGCCGGGGTAGATTGAGCCGTTGTCGTCCACGTGCTGGCTTGGCTCCTCGGCGTGGCATCGATGGCGGCGACCGCCTTGTAAATATGGAGCCATTGTGAAAATAGCTGACCAAGACATGCATGTGCCCGTTGAACTTGGGGCAGATGATGGTGCAGGCCTATACGTCGCCTCGCTGCTTGCATCTTCCAATGTGTGGGCACGTATACGTGCACCGTGGATGCGTATCGCCTTTGGGTCGTCATGTACACGGGTGGCCGCACAGCGGACGTATGCGTCGTTCAGGACACGGCGACCCGCACGAGTCTCGATTTGGATGGCGCCGTGGTGGCGGCCTGATCCAATGAGCCGCCCGGGTAGATCGAACCGGTTGCCTTCTTCTTGGTGGCGCCCTCCGACCTCTTGACATGAGACGATGGCCTGCTCGTGGATGGGTCTAGCTTGGCCGGTGGCACGCCGCAAGAGGAGCCGTCTTGCACCTCGATGATCAGGCCACGGCGGTTGTACTTCGCAGTGATCGGCTGGCCCTTATCTCAGGCAGGCGCAGAGAGCTGGCTGCAGCACCGCTCGGCCGCCGGCGGCGCGGCACCTTGGTGAAGTCAGGGCGCTCGGGAGTTGCTGCGCTCCCTGATCCTCCGGCATCGTCCGCTCCGTGCTCATGATGGATGGCGCCGTGGCCATGGCTGCCCTTGATGTGATCCAATCGGCCGTGCGGATCTTGGCCGACGGCGGCATGGTGGCTTGGCGCATTCGAGGCCAGAGCGCGTGCAGCTGCGCTCCTCCGTGCGGCCTGCCTTGTGGCGTTCTGATTCTCCGTCGTCCGCTCCGTGCCGCGGTGATGATGGCTTGGCCATGGATGGATCTTGTTGGCCGACGGCGCGCCGTGCCGGCGGCTGCCCTCCCTCCTGGTCCTCTAGACGCCGATCGTGATCATGCACATGCACTTCCTGAGGCAGCCTGACGGCGCCCAGATGCAAAGTGTGTTCCCACCTCTCTGGAGTCTAGGGGCTTCTTTATATAGGCAACGTCTAGGGTTGCGGTAGGGCTCCTGGCTGTACACGCACGCGCCGCCGGAAAGCTGTTGGCGAGCGCGAGATATACGGAGTCTGTTATACAAGATAAGCTTGTATGTGCTTATCCATCCCAATGGCTATCTTCACGTAATAGCCCTTCTAGAGGGATTCTGGTTCAAGCCAACCAGATGGATTTATCATCCGCAGGCCCAAAAGTTCACGGGCCGGACAGTGGTCGAAGTACAAGATCATATATACGCCATATAATACATGGGCTACACGTACTCAACCTTCTAGTATACGGACGCCATACACTGTGTGGCTGCCTGTTAGGTGCTAGCTGTCCCATGTTTGAGACATATATGCACTTGCTAACTTCTATTAGCTTCTTTGCATGAACGTCAAGGCCACATATATACATATATACGGCCCTGTAGCAAGCAGAATCCCACACAATTACTAGCTTCTTCCATTTGCACGTCGACTCGCTTACGTGCATCCATGGCACTGTGCTATGCATAAGCCGGTACAAATGGTAGCTTATCTTATTTGATTGAATCATACATATGCTTGTTAACTTCTTTGATTGCTCGCGAAGGTGCAAACGCATGCGTGGCATTGCAGCATATTGGAAGCGCATATGTGCGTATATGCAAGCTCCTCTCCTTCTCATTATGTATAGAAACAAATGTTAGCTTCCCTTTCTAGCGACTGATCAAAAGAAGCACTATGCATTCGCTTGCCACAGACCAAGACATAATGCAATTTGCTTCCTATCTTTCCTTATTAATGTTCTTCTCAATATCAAACTTAGAGAAGATTTTGGTACAAAATCTCGTCAAACAAATGCCCCCCACTAAGTTGGGTTGAATGCGGAGCGAATTCGAACTCCGACTTGGTGAGAAACCATCTGACCGAGATGGCGCAATCCAGATAGCTGCGGCCTTGGATTTAATGACTTTTTTCCAAATTTGAATTCAAACGTGAACATTACATGACTGATAGGGCACTGTCCATGCTCCATTGTATTTGTTTATAATACATCATGTTTGAACTAACTGATCGTGCACGTGTATTTCTGGGTGCACACACGTGTCATGTATGTTTATTAACTAGTTTGCTTAGCTCATCAGACTGGTGCATATACATGATGCAACCATGTGAACTATTGTCGCAGTGTAGGTGTGGATGGTTGCCGAGAGTTGCTGCACCGAAGGTAGCTGGTGCCTCGGATAACATCGTGTTGACTCCAAGGCATGGCGTTGGAACTCCCATTGGAGCAGCGTTGCGGCGTAGGCCAATGGGACAATGATTGAACTCCGTTGGAGCCGCGTGGGCGGCGTCGGCCAACGGACGGGGGTTGAACTCCGTTGGAGCCGCGTGGCGGCGCCGGGCCAACGGGGCGATGTTGAACTCCGTTGGAGCCGCGTAGCGGCGTCGATAGCAACGGGACGAGGTTGAACTCCGTTGGAGCCGCGTGGCAGCGCCGGCCAACGGGGCCGGTGTTGAACTCCGTTGGAGCCGCGGGCGGCGTCGGCCAACGGACAAAGTAGGGCTTCATTGGGGCCATGTTGCGGCATTGTCCAATGATGTCTCCATCAGGTCCGAATGATGGCATTAGCCAATCGGACGCCCTTGAGTTGCTTTGGCCATACGGTATGAGGACCGTGGTACTTGACGAAAGCTTTTATCAACCAAGGAGCCACCTTGTGATCGTGGCATGAAACAGCCCGGTTGAAGGGTTTCACAGCTTGACACTGGCGCGACTGGGCGCATCGCACTTTGCCCCGAAGTGTGGTTTTATCAACCCAGTGCCACCTTGCATTGTGGCGTGACATGGCTGGATTGAAGGGTTTCATCAGCTTGATACTAACCGCACTGGCGTATCGCACCGCTCCCGATTGTAGTGCAACGATGGACCTGCAACACTACAATAAACAACTAGCTTGTCTGGTGATAGATGACATAGCTAGGAAGAGTTAATGATGAGGCAAAAGTCATCAAGTTGCGTATATTGTTTGGATTTTTTTTGAAATATTTTTGAAAATGTTGGCTCTCCCATGGGCATAAGCTATATGTGCAGCTTGTGAAAGAACAGCCGGGGGACGCAACCATTGGGTGCCGTTGCGTAACCATAGCAACATGGCTCCTGCGATTTTGCCCCGTTGTGTGCTTGAATGTGTAGACTTCTGCTTAGATGTCTCCACTGGGGTGAAGGGAATTCTTGGTCGAGACTCCCTTGCGTTGAGTTGAACCACAGCCCACTCGCTCTCTCTGACATGGAGGCGTAGGTACGGCTGATTGGGTGTTTGGTTTTGGGTAACGGCTGAAGAATTTGCCATCACTTTTGCCGAGGATGGTGAATGGCTACTTCCGCCTTCCATTTTGATATTTGAGCTGCCCGGCCACATCTTTGGTGACCATTTTTCTTTGCTCATTTTTTTTTGTTTTTTTTTCTAGCATACGAGGAACTTGGAGTGTAGCCATTCATCTTTGTGCATCTAGGTGAATCCTCGCTGGCATTTTTTTTGTTGGTCCCTTGTTGTCACCTTCCAGGGTGGCAAGAGGCTGCACACTTAGTGGAACTTGTGTTGCACCAGGTAGCCCTTTCTTGCTCTTCTTCTATAGTCTTCCCTGGAGTGTGTGTCGCTTCATGTCTGGAAGCGCGAGCGGCATGGTCGCCTCGCTGCTTAGGAGCGGCTCGAGCCGTCTTCCCACTGCCCCAGCGGAAACACGTTCGGCGTCTGTCGTGTTTTCCGTGATGTGGTGGCTTGTCGCAGGCTCCATGTGCCAGGTTGTTGCCCCGGACCTTCTGGAAAAGTCCCAAGACGGCCGAAACTTCACTGCAGCTAAGGCCTGGTAGGGAGAGCCCTTTGGTTTCTTTTATAGGGAGGTGACCGAGTAATGCAATAGAAAATGCATGCTACTCTAAAAAAAAATGGATTAAAAAAACATATGCAAATTAAACAAAAATCAAGAACCTCCCATCGATGTGGAGCACCGGCTTGTGAGCTTGGAGGCGTTGTCGGAAGGCCTTCCGCGATGTAGATTCTTGCAGAGGCGCACTATTGCTCCTAGTGCCGCCGTTCTTGAAGGACACGCCAAAATGCTATTGGCATGGGAGATGAGCTAGGTGGTGTGACACCGCCCCTTGGGGTTGTCGATGTAGACCAAGGTACCCTTGCGGTTGGTGGTGTAGACGAACAGGGAGGTGTGGTGCTACTCCCCATGTTGTCGATGTTGAATGTGGTGTCAGAAGACCATCAGCGTCGCATGGAATGGGGGAGGTGTGTGATACCTCGAGTATTGTTGATGTAGGAGGCGACGCCGAAAGCATGTTGGCGTCGTAGGTGTGATGATGTCGACGACGATGCTGGACATCAACGACATAGGACGCCGGGAGGCTGTGGTGCCGCCCAGGTGTGGTTGACAATGTAGAAGACGACACCGGATCGGGACCGGCATCACAAGACACTGGGGATCAGAGCTGTTGTCTTGCCCCCAGTGTGTTGTTGTAGAGCGAGGAGCTGAAAGTACTCTCAGCCAGCGACCGGCCGGGGATGCGGTGTCATGCTGCCTCCTTTATTGAGTCCATAGTAGAGGCGTTGACACTTGGTGCATTGTGTGGTTCCAGAAGAGCTTGCTAATGAGCTCCTATGATTAGGATGGGCGCCGATTCGGCAGCCTGGAACGGGTGGAAAAGCACCGTTGTGTTTCATTGCCAAGTTAATCGGCATAGCTTCACAATGAGAGTGGCGTGTTCTAGACTCCGCCACCCATGCGGCCATGCCTCTGTCTTTTTACGTGGTAACTGGGCCAGCGTTCTTTGCTTCGACGAGGTTGCTCGTCTGGCGTGTGGCCGATCACCCCGTCTTCATGTTGTGGTTGTCGTCGATGGCCGTGGATGCTGTGCTGGAGCGGCGTGGTCCGCCTCACCAGCCGGCCGGCTGGCAAACTCGATTGGATGCCAGACGCCATGTCATGCAGCGAATAGCATGCCCCGGGCACCGAACGCCACGGCCCGGGCATCCTTCGCGTCGCCTTGGAGCGAGCGGCTCGATGCAGATTGATGGCTTCAGGCTCTTTCCTCGTGCCGGCATGGATTGACATCGCCATTGGACAGCAACGCCGTTGGTAGGCGCGACCTCTGCATGTTGGCTTGCTAGCGAGGCTCGTCCGCCCAGCGAACATTGGCGCGACATCATCATCACCTGCTTGTGGTGATTGTGCGGCGCTGTCACTCTTTGGCTTGACGCAGGGATGAATCCGGCGGTCTCTGGGCTCGCTGCGAGACGTGCTTTGTCGCTCAACCATCCGTCCTAGGATTGTGGGTGCAGCTGCAAGAGAGACAAAAGAAAAGAGGAAAAAAAGAAAAATTATGAGCCGCGCTTCAGGTACGCTGGCAGGCTGGTGCGTGGACCACGTTGATGCTTGCTAATTAGCTAGCTTCTCAGCGGCCATACATGAACATGTACATACATATGCAACCATGCATGCATGTGTGCAGACACATTTATCCGCACATTAGTCACTAGCGCACTTCCTTGTTGTAGTCGCCATGGTGTTGAACGCGTCCTCTCGCCTTCGGACAGCGCGTGCGCGGCGTCGTAGACTACGTTCCCTCTGCCAGGTGATGGCCACAGTTGTAGCTGCCTTGATGCAGGGCTGGCTGGTGTAGCTCCAGGGCGCTCCTCTCTTCTTGCGCCTCGAGGATGTGTGCGTGCGTGAGATTAGTCAGCCGCGCGCCCTTCTGATCACGATTAGCATATGGCACTCGGGCAGGACTCCAGGTACACCTTCCGTGACCCAGGATAGATTACGCCTGTTGCACCTCAATGACGCCTGTTGCACCTCAATGACGCGGTGAGCCGTTCATCCAGGTGTTGGATGACATCGTGTTTGCCACCGCCATCTTGCTGATGAAGAGGGCGCTCGAAGCCGATCACCGTCATGCCATTGTAGACGTCGTTGCCGCCGTTCTCGACGCAAAGGGGCGCTCGCCGCAGCCGTCATCGTGTCGAAGCTGAGGATGCTTGTCATCATGTCGACACAAAGGGACGCTTGACGTCGACGCCATCATCATGCCGATGCAGAGGCATGCTTGTGCTTCCGTGTCCCACCGGGCGTGCCAATTTGTTTCCGCAGAAAAATCACTCTAAAAGGGAGGATCTCTCTGTGCGAAATAAAAATAGATGTCTGGAGCGTGCCAGTGTACTAAAGTACACAAAATAAATAAATGAAGGGAACACAACTTTTATTCATATTTAATGAAAATACAAATATATGTTCCCTAAGCCAACCCAAAAAGCTATGCGCCGCCGATGCGCTACCCTCACACCGAATACGCAAGCACGTCGTCGCGGCGGCCCTATGATCATGGCCGACCTCTCCGTCCAGCAGGCCGTTAGCCGATCGTCTTTGCAGCAAGCAAGCCATTCACGACACGGTTCTGCCGGCGGGATCGTCAACTAACCACAGCACCGTCATCAATGTTCAGCCCCTACGCCTACGACTATGGCAGGTTCTTTATATATTTTATTTAGATTGCATCTTGTATATTCTTGTGCATGGCTGCAGATCGATATGGCCAGCTAGAAGATCAAGCACGGCTGCATGGTGGCTCGATCAATAACTGAACCTCAACACGGTGTTCGTCCCAACGATCATCTTCATCTCGCCCGGCGTCTGCAATGGCGAGCATGGCCGCAAAAAGCAGCAGGCCGGTCAGGCTCACATCGACGGCGATCGTCTCATCTTCATCTTGTGCGGCGTCCGATGGTGAGGCGTAAGAAGCAGCAGCCCGGCCAGCGGCACATGGACGGCGAGCATCTTCAACTCCAGCGCGGTGCGAGCAGGCCGATGTAAATCAAACATAAGTGGCGCCCTCACATGTCGTCCACCTCATCAACAAGCAGCAGCCTGGCCAGCGTTCGGCGTGTTCAGCAACAGCCCAGCGATCATATCTTCATGACCTACGGGCAGCATGCATACCCAGCAAGCCGGCGGCCATCTTCAAGATGATGTTCTAGCCACGATGACATTGGCCCCCCTAAATCCATCTACGATGACGACGCCCTGAAGCGACGACCAGCCCAGCGCGACGACGCCCTGAAGCGACGACCAGCCCAGCGCAGCCAAAGAAGATACAAGACGTTCGCGGCATGGCAATGGCATCCCGGCGAGATCACAGCAGTTGAGCAAGCAAGCATGACAGTCCGGCGGCGGTCCAGCATATCCACTGCCCGATCAAGGCGTCAGCAAGCAGCAAGATCGGCGAAGAGCAGAAGTTCAGCACAACCACGAGAAGATGCCAGCAAGATAGATGCAGCCCGAAGCGTTTGGCCTGTTCAGCGGCAGCCTGGCGATGGCATCGGCAAGCACAGGGCCATCAGAACATGTGCCCATCACGGCAGGGCCCGTGTGATCAGCAAGCGTCAAGATCAGCTCAATAAAGCAAGATGACAGCAAGAGATTCAGCCCGAGCGTTCGGCGTATGTACCAAGCGGCAGCCCGACAATGCAAGAGGCAGATCAATTTCCATGATTGATGAGCAAGACGTGAAGACGATTAACAGCAGCCCGACGGCGATTATCGATCATCATCAGTGGTGGTCCGGCGGTTTGAAGACCATCAAAGGTGGCCCGGCGACCGGCGGCTTGACGACGACATATACTCATCAACATGCACATGTACGTGGTGCCATAGTGTGGCTGCAACCTCGGTGCAAATTAGCACAAGCAACCCATGACTAGCAATTGTGTGTTGGCCCGTTGGCAACTATTTTAATGGCCCATGTTTTAATATGCAAAGCTCTCCAACGTCATCATGAAGTAAGGCAAAGCAAAATAAAGAAGCAAGAATATCAAGTCAAGATCAATCGGGCTGTTGAAGATCAGAGTCACCGCTTGCTTGTCGATCATTAATATTCAGCCCGCCCCTTCAGATAAACAAACGCCGTGGCGCAATGCACGGCGAACGAATAAAACCGTGGTGCAATGCACGGATTGTTGTCGTGGCGCAATGCACGACCTATACGGGCATAGTCTACTTGCCTGCCAATTTATCAAATATTTACATTGGCGCTGAGCATGCGGCGTCCCCGAAGTTTCACATGGAGGAATCTCCTAAGTATTACATGAGCACAAGTCTCACATTCACTTACAATTTTTCCGCACCGCCAAGGCGGTGATCCATATGAAGTCATCCTTCTTCCCCCGACCGACGAGGCTGGGGCGTTTCCTTTTCGCGACCGACGAGGCGGAAACATTTGTTCGCGACCGACAAGGCCGAACACCCTTGACTTCATTATGGGATCCGCATGGCGGGCGGATACCCTTCGCTAGAGACCGACGAGGCTCTAGCACCATTTTCATTTTACTTGTGCTTATGCATATATTTTGGAGACAACTCTGTATATATTTGGAGACGACAATGACGACCATCGGCATAGCTTAATCGGAGGTGTTCTGCGGTCCGACACCACGGATGTAATTAACCGGTGGCCTCTAGAGGCCCCGGGAACCGTAAAACTACATAATCCTCTTATTGTCGGATGGAGCTCGGCGCAAATATATATATATGGGAGATTGTACTTTGTAATTCTATGATGAATAATAAAGTGATATTTCCCTGAACTTTTGTTATTTGTGTTTATTGCACATTTACTTTATTTTGTATACGAATGTATACTGGGCACGCCCTAAGCTTATTTTTAGTACTAGGTACTACGATCCGTGATTCACAGAGAGATCCCGCCTTAGCGATTTTTCTGGCGAAACAAATTGGCACGCCCGGTGGGACATGGTTCTCCTCCCATCTTTGCTATGCTCGATGGTCATTGAAAAGTCGTCTCCAGAGATATCCACATCTGTGCTTCACATTGTTGTGCCGATAAGTATTTTTAAGAGAGGCTAAGTGGGGCATCCTTGCAATGTTACCTCTATTGATAGCCCTCGACCATCTCTCACATGAGGGACTTGAGGATGTTGCTGCACATCCTAGCAATTGTGGCAATACAATTTATGCCCAGACAATTAGGTGCAAAAGAAGCTTGCATGTTGGTGGCCTCTGATTAGGACTACGCATGCTCTTGATTGTATATGTGCTCTTCGACAATGGGGGACATGACTCATCTTCAAGATTTCTTCTTCATGGATTTCATCGAGAAGCCCAGCAAGTCAGCAATATTGACGATCGAAGAAGTCATTCCAGGGGCTCCAGGTGCAAACATAATATCCCACACTACTTGAGATAAAGTTGTGGAGAATGGCTAGCTAAGTTCTTAGGCCACACCTAATTATTGTTCACATAAGAACAGGGGAATCATCCTAAAAAAGAGCTACGTACGTGATTCATGAGGAAATCATTGGGAAGCTATATTGGCATCACCTGCATATGTGAAGCTCTTGTCTCGTGGCCCAACAAAGCAAGTCACATGGAAACAATTGGGTGGCATGATTACACCAATTTTTGAGATGCCCCCCTTCTCCCAATGCTGGTGATAAGCGTACAATATGATTCATTGCTAAAGTACAATACTAGCATTTTCTAGAGCCGTTTGAAAGATGTGTCGGCATAAAGAAATGGGGCAATTGTAGCCCCAAGTCAAATATCGAAAGTGTTTTTGCAGCAACTTGGCCACGATAATGACCATATGGGCCAAAATAGTGCATACACTACGTGTCTTTCAGGCAAGAGAAGCAACTGCAAAACTTGCACTTGTTATGGCCCTAATCAACTGTGGGCATGAAGTAATCCGCATTCTCACCACACCAATGACATGAAGGTCCAAGTTGGCAGTGCATGCGTGCTGCCCATGTTTGTCGCATAGTCCAAAGGCGACAGATTGTTTTATTCAAGCACTTCTCGTATAAGGCTAATTCTGCCAAAAGCATTGGAGCAACCATTTAAGAAACACAATAAAAGAAGCAACACGTCACCTTCAAATTTCGTCCTATCTACCACAACTAAGGGCATGAGGGATGATCTAACCATGATACCCGAAGAATATGAAGCATTTTATGTCTAAGTCGCTTCAAATGACAAGCAAACTACATACATGACTCGATGAAGTAGCATGGACGTGGTCGAGCCACTTAAATTTTGCTAGAATTTCTCATCTAAAGCTAGGGGCAAGTCTCTCTGTATCCATAGCTGGGGGCATCTCCAAGGCAGTCCTCAAAAGATGATGAAGTTGGGTTGTTGATCTCCTTTAAAGTTGAGGGCAACCACTTGATGATTGCCTCAAGCTAGCCCTATATAAGCCCTAAAACTGGAGGCTTCTCCATAGAGGCAGTGAAAAGATAATGAACTACAAAACATTGGAGGTTCTCATTTGAACCACAAATGCACATCAAGCATCATATTCACATCTACAAGAAGCGGCTAGGCATGCATCTTCGCTTCTTTGTTCATCCACATCTACGGCGGCGTGTTTCTTCGTCTATCTATAGAAGCATTTGCTCGAACATGTTCATAAAGCAAACAAGGAAATGAGGCTGTAGAAGGATCAACATGCCTAGCCTAGAGGGCATAGACATACGTGGCACCATTGCACTGCCCTAGCAAGGTGAAGATAAGTCATCCGTCCACACATGCGTCAAGAACGAAGGCGCCGAAATGAGATGGTAGCGAAATGCTCTCTGCGCCCACCATATATCCACGTCCATGCTTGGGATTGACTGCTACAAGTAAATTGGTTTGTGCATGTGTAGAAGCATGCATGCGCATGCATGTACGTGCTATTACTAGACGAGCTAATAAGTGTTTTTTTTTAAAAAAAACAAAAAAACACAAACAAATAAGCTGGCACAAGCTAACAAGCAAGCTAATCGGAGCCAAGCACTAGAGCCCGGCCGGCCAGTAAGCATGCAAGGATGGAAATGACCAGCTATAAGAAGCCTGCTATTGAGGCGCTAGCTAATCACATCATTCTTCTGAAGTTGCATCAGTAATATTGGGGCAGCAACACAGCTACCCCGTGTCCAACAATGTCGATGTTTTTTTTTCTGGTGCTCCCTTCAACATCAACAACACCTGGGTCAGCACTCATAAACTCTGGTCTTCAACACTGATGTTTTTTTTCAGCACCATGTTCTACACCAGCGCATGGGGCAGCCACCCAAAAATACTCCTATACGAGCTCAACGACTGGGGGGCACCTTGAGAGTTGCCACTCAAAAGGAGCCATAGAGAGTCCAAGAGCTAGGGTAATTTCCAAGGAGTAAAGAAAGCCTGGCCGCCTGACGCTGCCCTCTATTTTATTAACATATTACTCCGTGCAACATATTCCCTAGCAGAGATATGAAGTACTTAATTGCATCCTCCTAGCAAAGGATAGCAAAGATGTGAAGTATTTAATTGCATCCTCCTAGCAAAGGAGATCATTTTATTGAACCCTGGAGATTGAGTCGCCCATGAGCCGATGTTTCTCCTTGATCGAATGTACCTATGGAGCAAACAAACACATTTGTGGAAATGAACCTCATATGCATCGCAATAATTCCTCTTTTCTAGAAGTTGGCGGTAGAAACTTCTTCAACAACAAATTTGAAGTCATATCTACATACTCTTGCAGTGGTCCCTCCTATGAAAAGGACCCCTGCACTTATTTATTCGAGTGAGGCTCCCTAGCCAAGACTAATTCCATTGTGATAGCTGTTATTGAAAACTAGGAGGCTAATGTTGATACGAATACCAATAAAGAAGATGGTCGCCAAGGTTGAAGAGGGTCTTAGGGACGAAGACTTTTCTATTCATCCATGCATATGTTGATGTTGTCACTACATTGGGGAAGTATTCCATGAATCCCCTACCCCTTGAGCAAGGTACATCACACCATTAAGTTGGTTCAAGTAAATTTTGAGAGCGCTAACAATCCATGATCAACCTTCATGAGCGTAACCCTCATGCCCAAAGAATGTGAAGATTATAGCTGCTACATTGAGCTCACTTGCCATCGGGACTACCTACAAGACCCGAAGCCATCTTCCATGACTACAAAGACATCTCGTCATCTTAATTTGTATCAACATCGGGGGCAGCGCCATACCTACCCGCTCTTTGAAAATGCTGATGGTCTTCTGGCATCACCCTTCTACATCAACAATGTTGGGTAGCACGACTTCCCAATCTACATGGTGTCAATGGTTTTCTGACATCGCCTTCTACAACAAGACACTGGGGGCATCATCATGCCTCCCTAGTCTTCTATGATGTTGATGGTCTTCCGACATCACCTTCTATATCGACAACATTGTGGGTAGCATAACACCCACCTTGTATCTACATTGACAAGTCCAAGATGTACATCATACATCCTGTCTCATCTCTTTGCCGATGGCATTCCGGCAATGTCTTTAATAGTGGCCAACACCTAGGGACTACAAGCGGCCCCTCCATCCTATGGTACCTGCATGGTCTTTGTGGTGCCTAGAATATTGATTAATTCTCCAGATGGGCTAAAACAACCCCAACTAAGGGAGAGTTCAAGTATGACACAATGTCAAGTTCCTCGAGTGCCACATCAAAAGCTATTACTGTGGTGTGCCCCACCAAAAAAAAATTATGATGATGAAAAACTTTAATGTCAACAAAAGGTAGACAAACTCCTCAACAAATACAAGATCGAGTGGAATTACTCCAATAAATGTAAGGGCCTAGCGAGGCCTTCGACACTTGTTGTGATTCTAAAAAGATAGTTACAAAGCACAAGCCTGATTGACAAGATCACTTGTTCGAAGCACCACGGGCATATTGTGTCGTAATCTGAATGGCCATCTAGTCGACTCCTTACTCTCTTGTGTTGGGCACAAAAGTTGTGTTGACCCTAGAAGTGAAGATTTTGGTATTAGAAGTTGCCATCCACAATCAACTTACCCAAGATAAACAAGATCAACTTTGATTCAAAGAGCTCAACTTGCATGAAGAGCGCCGCCTCAATGCGTTACACACTTTGAAGTTCTATCACCGCAACATGACCCGAGCATAGACAAACTCAGTAAGTCGTGAGTCTTCAAGAAAGGAGACCTAGCACTAGTGCTCCTATGACCCATTACCATGACCAAAAGTAAGGGAAAAGTTTGCCCAAAATGTGAAGGGCCCTATGCCGTAGAGCAAGTCTACGATGATGGTGCCCATCAATTGATTGATCAGGAGGATTCCGGCCAATGCCTATTGTTAATGGCCGATGTCTTAAAAAATCTTTTTTTAAAAAATGCATGCTAAAAAAAGCTATAATCCACCTTTGATAGATCAAATGAAAGGTGGTACATAGCTACTTCTTAGTGTGTTCTAAACTGGTGTTAAATCACCCATATCAAAAGGCTTCCCCCCAACATCGATAAGCTGGTAACTTCAGATTTGTCTGCTTGAGAGCTCGTCAATTGATGATTCAACCAACACAATGCACATAAGGTACATGCTATGTGTGTGGGACCGAACAAGAGAGGCTAATTTGACTCAAACCGAAGTCGCCTAAGTTTGTGCGCCCGTACTTCCTCTTGCTTCATCCAGCGGAGACATCCACATATGGAGAAAACTATAGGAAAAGAGCATGAGAGGGCTACCTGCCCCAACAAAAGTTGCGGTGCAGTGTGCAGCTTCTTGCCACCCCAACATTTCAACAAGGGACTTCAAAATAAAAATGATGATGCCCGCGAGGTCTAGTCTCACAAAGTGTGGAAGGTAGGATCTCGAAGGTCTTGAAGGACACTCCAATCAAGTCAAGATTCCAAGTAAAAAAAAGTCCAAGCAAGTAAATGGACAATCCAATATCTACAACATGGCAAAGCAAAAAGCTATGAATCAAGTTCAAGTCAATCAAAGGAACGCCCCAGTTACACTGGAGAGTGACTACCTTCCACCACCCTCGCAAAAAAAAGTGAGGCATACACCGAGCCTTATACCCATAAAACAACTCTATCTCAGCCACACCTAATGTCTCTTAAGGGAGTCCGGGGCTGACAACTTAGTCTGACTGATGTGACGATTTGAAGAAGTCTCTATTGCTTCGGGAACGTCTACTACATGTCATCCTTACACGAACACAGGCAACGAACAAGGCATCTCAGAGATTGAGCTCTCTCGCAGACTTGTTAGCGGTCGCCACCATATAGCTTATCGATAAAAGGGAAGCGACATTTTTTTTAAATAAAAAAATCCCTTTACCCAACACCTGATCAATCACTATATAACTTATTTCGTCGTGAATGCCGAAAAGGATTGCTTATTTTATGGGAGCAGAGAAGTATACCATAGCGGTTCCTACGGATCTGTGAAACCCTTCGATTTTATTGGCTGGCGCCGTGGCTGTTAAACGGCTGCAATAAGATTGATAAAACTCTCATGGAGAAGTGGCATGTACTTTTCGCCGCATGAGTTCTATTGGCTGGCATCGTGGCAGTCAAAGCGATCGCAATAGAATCAATTTCTCTTTGGGAAGTGGTACGTACTTTCGCCACACAAAAGATGTATTGGCTGGCGCCGTGCAGCATGACGGCCGCAACACATCTAAGATGTTCTTGATCATAAGCGTGGACTTTCGCTATGATCATCGCATCTACCTTGTGATCTCTATTGTGATATGGACTTACGTCATGAAGAAGGTTGCAAGAATTTTTTTCCACGGTATGGTCTTTCGCGAACAAAGCAATCCTAAATGGCGCACTTGAGGCGATCGTGACCTCACCTGAGTTGTCAATGGTATGGACCTCACGCCATATGCAACTTTGTTTACCAAGTGGTATGTACTTCCGCCACGAACAAGTCAACAGATGAGTATTGCCTGGCGCCGTGCTGCATAACGGCGCAATAAATCATCTGAGATGTGCTGATCATAGTATGGACTTTCGCTATGACCTTCACATAATCACTTGTAGTTTCCATTGTGGTATGGACTTGCATCACAGGTGGGCTACAAGAATCAATTCACGGTATGGTCTTCCACCGTATAAGAAATCCTAAATGGATTTCATTTACATGAGTGCAGTCTATCACCTCATTCAAATTCTGCATGTGGTGGACTTCCGCCATGCGCAGCTTTGTTCGATTGGGGCACAGACCTTCGCCTCATCATTTTCCTTTTCCTCTAACACGGGCGACCTAGCTATGTTGCACGTGCAAGTGATACGCTTACATGGGTCACAAGAGAAACTTGGGTCAACGAAAGAAGATGTTTATATCATTGTTTCCTTCCACTCATGGATTGAGATCACTAGAAAGGCCAAGTTAGGCGTTTGAAAAGAAACATACAACTGTATGGGATAGGCATATTTATTTTGCCACCTGCATATGTTGGCCGAGATGTGCCAAATATCAAAGTTAACGACACTGGAAGGCACATTATTTTAGCATTGTGTAAGACATCATGACGATGGGCATCTGATCTACCCACAAAAAAGAGGCGAATGATGCAATAAGGGGAGTCGATCTTGTATTTGATTGAAACAAATGTCTCAAATGTTGGCATCTTACATTATCAGGCTCTCATGACGCACTCATGATGCACTGGGGGCACAAATTCAAAGCTACTAATCAAAACGGCACTAATAAGTTGCTACCTAAGCAATTGTTAATGAGATATGCTAATTGACTCTTTAGAAACAAGAGAAAACCATATCAAGAGTTGCTTCTCTTCATCACTCGAAATTCGATCATCATGGGCAATCTATTGCCCCCACTTGATTCAAAGATTTGGTGATATCATCATACGCCGTGGGAATTAACACAATTCTACAAATTTCTCAGCATGGTCTTTCCCTTGTTTCACAATAAGGACCTCACAATATAACTAGTGGCCTAAGTTTATAGGCCCGATGAAATTTCCATCTTTATCTCATTGCACCAAGTCGAGTCCATGTTCCTTCCTCACATCAACTCCACTTGGTGGGGGGCATTTGTAAGATGAAATTTTGGTATTATTTTAATGCCAATTAAGCAATATTGCAGTGTTATTAGACGGAATAAAATAATTCAGTCAAGACTTGTTCAAACAAGTATTTTACATGTGGCTTAATATTTCAAAGCCCACACAAAATTGGTTACTATTTGAGGTGGCCATATATTTTTAGCCCATGATTATTTATGGGGCATATACACGTACAAGCAAAGCCATCATGTTCTCAGTTGGCTAAATAAAATACGTACATTTATTAAAACGGCCAGCTGCATGTATGTATGGCCGGGCTAGCAAATGTATACACGTATATATGCTGTGTAGATACGTACATATAAGCCTAGATTTCAGGAGTGCTACTTGAAGTAGTCCGTTGGAATCACGTCAAAGGTTCTCCGTTGGAATCTTAGAGAAGATCTTCCGATTAATTGAAACGGTTATACACCGGAGTATATGCTATTTGTTGGGATCGTTATCTACTATATGTTTTGCTTGGCCGAGGGTTGACGTCTGGTCTTGACCCCTATATATAGCTGGGCATTCGAAGAAGGTCATGAGGAGGCCGGTGCACATTACATCCAACAGGGGAGGCATATTTAGATCATCACGCACGCAAGGGCATGCCATGCCTAAGCCAACCCAAAAGCTATGCGCCGCCGATGCGCTACCCTCACACCGAATACGCAAGCACGTCGTCGCGGCGGCCCTATGATCATGGCCGACCTCTCCGTCCAGCAGGCCGTTAGCCGATCGTCTTTGCAGCAAGCAAGCCATTCGCGACACGGTTCTGCCGGCGGGATCGTCAACTAACCACAGCACCGTCATCAATGTTCAGCCCCTACGCCTACGACTATGGCAGGTTCTTTATATATTTTATTTAGATTGCATCTTGTATATTCTTGTGCATGGCTGCAGATCGATATGGCCAGCTAGAAGATCAAGCACGGCTGCATGGTGGCTCGATCAATAACTGAACCTCAACACGGTGTTCGTCCCAACGATCATCTTCATCTCGCCCGGCGTCTGCAATGGCGAGCATGGCCGCAAGAAGCAGCAGGCCGGTCAGGCTCACATCGACGGCGATCGTCTCATCTTCATCTTGTGCGGCGTCCGATGGTGAGGCGTAAGAAGCAGCAGCCCGGCCAGCGGCACATGGACGGCGAGCATCTTCAACTCCAGCGCGGTGCGAGCAGGCGATGTAAATCAAACATAAGTGGCGCCCTCACATGTCGTCCACCTCATCAACAAGCAGCAGCCTGGCCAGCGTTCGGCGTGTTCAGCAACAGCCCAGCGATCATATCTTCATGACCTACGGGCAGCATGCATACCCAGCAAGCCGGCGGCCATCTTCAAGATGATGTTCTAGCCACGATGACATTGGCCCCTAAATCCATCTACGATGACGACGCCCTGAAGCGACGACCAGCCCAGCGCGACGACGCCCTGAAGCGACGACCAGCCCAGCGCAGCCAAAGAAGATACAAGACGTTCGCGGCATGGCAATGGCATCCCGGCGAGATCACAGCAGTTGAGCAAGCAAGCATGACAGTCCGGCGGCGGTCCAGCATATCCACTGCCCGATCAAGGCGTCAGCAAGCAGCAAGATCGGCGAAGAGCAGAAGTTCAGCACAACCACGAGAAGATGCCAGCAAGATAGATGCAGCCCGAAGCGTTTGGCCTGTTCAGCGGCAGCCTGGCGATGGCATCGGCAAGCACAGGGCCATCAGAACATGTGCCCATCACGGCAGGGCCCGTGTGATCAGCAAGCGTCAAGATCAGCTCAATAAAGCAAGATGACAGCAAGAGATTCAGCCCGAGCGTTCGGCGTATGTACCAAGCGGCAGCCCGACAATGCAAGAGGCAGATCAATTTCCATGATTGATGAGCAAGACGTGAAGACGATTAACAGCAGCCCGACGGCGATTATCGATCATCATCAGTGGTGGTCCGGCGGTTTGAAGACCATCAAAGGTGGCCCGGCGACCGGCGGCTTGACGACGACATATACTCATCAACATGCACATGTACGTGGTGCCATAGTGTGGCTGCAACCTCGGTGCAAATTAGCACAAGCAACCCATGACTAGCAATTGTGTGTTGGCCCGTTGGCAACTATTTTAATGGCCCATGTTTTAATATGCAAAGCTCTCCAACGTCATCATGAAGTAAGGCAAAGCAAAATAAAGAAGCAAGAATATCAAGTCAAGATCAATCGGGCTGTTGAAGATCAGAGTCACCGCTTGCTTGTCGATCATTAATATTCAGCCCGCCCCTTCAGATAAACAAACGCCGTGGCGCAATGCACGGCCGAACGAATAAAACCGTGGTGCAATGCACGGATTGTTGTCGTGGCGCAATGCACGACCTATACGGGCATAGTCTACTTGCCTGCCAATTTATCAAATATTTACATTGACGCTGAGCATGCGCGGCGTCGAAGTTTCACATGGAGGAATCTCCTAAGTATTACATGAGCACAAGTCTCACATTCACTTACCATTTTCCGCACCGCCAAGGCGGTGATCCATATGAAGTCATCCTTCTTCCCTGACCGGCGAGGCTGGGGCGTTTCCTTTCGCGACCGACGAGGCGGGAAACATTTGTTCGCGACCGACAAGGCGAACACCCTTGACTTCATTATGGGATCCGCATGGCGAGGCGGATACCCTTCGCTAGAGACCGGCGAGGCTCTAGCACCATTTTCATTTTACTTGTGCTTATGCATATATTTTGGAGACAACTCTGTATATATTTGGAGGCGACAATGGCGACCATCGGCATAGCAATCGGAGGTGTTCTGCGGTCCGACACCGCGGATGTAATTAACCGGTGGCCTCTAGAGGCCCCGGGAACCGTAAAACTACATAATCCTCTTATTGTCGAGATGGAGCTCGGCGCAAATATATATATATGTGGGAGATTGTACTTTGTAATTCTATGATGAATAATAAAGTGATATTTCCCTGAACTTTTGTTATTTGTGTTTATTGCACATTTACTTTATTTTGTATACGAATGTATACTGGCACGCCTGCGCTTATTTTAGTACTAGGTACTACGATCCGTGATTCACGAGAGAGATCCGCCTTAGCGATTTTTCTGGCGAAACAAATTGGCACGCCGGTGGGACATGGTTCTCCTCCCATCTTTGCTATGCTCGATGGTCATTGAAAAGTCGTCTCAGAGATATCCACATCTGTGCTTCACATTGTTGTGCCGATAAGTATTTTAAGAGAGGCTAAGTGGGGCATCCTTGCAATGTTACCTCTATTGATAGCCCTCGACCATCTCTCACATGAGGGACTTGAGGATGTTGCTGCACATCCTAGCAATTGTGGCAATACAATTTATGCCCAGACAATTAGGTGCAAAAGAAGCTTGCATGTTGGTGGCCTCTGATTAGGACTACGCATGCTCTTGATTGTATATGTGCTCTTCGACAATGGGGGACATGACTCATCTTCAAGATTTCTTCTTCATGGATTTCATCGAGAAGCCCAGCAAGTCAGCAATATTGACGATCGAAGAAGTCATTCCAGGGGCTCCAGGTGCAAACATAATATCCCACACTACTTGAGATAAAGTTGTGGAGAATGGCTAGCTAAGTTCTTAGGCCACACCTAATTATTGTTCACATAAGAACAGGGGAATCATCCTAAAAAGAGCTACGTACGTGATTCATGAGGAAATCATTGGGAAGCTATATTGGCATCACCTGCATATGTGAAGCTCTTGTCTCGTGGCCCAACAAAGCAAGTCACATGGAAACAATTGGGTGGCATGATTACACCAATTTTTGAGATGCCCCTTCTCCCAATGCTGGTGATAAGCGTACAATATGATTCATTGCTAAAGTACAATACTAGCATTTTCTAGAGCCGTTTGAAAGATGTGTCGGCATAAAGAAATGGGGCAATTGTAGCCCCAAGTCAAATATCGAAAGTGTTTTTGCAGCAACTTGGCCACGATAATGACCATATGGGCCAAAATAGTGCATACACTACGTGTCTTTCAGGCAAGAGAAGCAACTGCAAAACTTGCACTTGTTATGGCCCTAATCAACTGTGGGCATGAAGTAATCCGCATTCTCACCACACCAATGACATGAAGGTCCAAGTTGGCAGTGCATGCGTGCTGCCCATGTTTGTCGCATAGTCAAAGGCGACAGATTGTTTTATTCAAGCACTTCTCGTATAAGGCTAATTCTGCCAAAAGCATTGGAGCAACCATTTAAGAAACACAATAAAAAGAAGCAACACGTCACCTTCAAATTTCGTCCTATCTACCACAACTAAGGGCATGAGGGATGATCTAACCATGATACCCGAAGAATATGAAGCATTTTATGTCTAAGTCGCTTCAAATGACAAGCAAACTACATACATGACTCGATGAAGTAGCATGGACGTGGTCGAGCCACTTAAATTTTGCTAGAATTTCTCATCTAAAGCTAGGGGCAAGTCTCTCTGTATCCATAGCTGGGGGGGCATCTCCAAGGCAGTCCTCAAAAGATGATGAAGTTGGGTTGTTGATCTCCTTTAAAGTTGAGGGCAACCACTTGATGATTGCCTCAAGCTAGCCCTATATAAGCCCTAAAACTGGAGGCTTCTCCATAGAGGCAGTGAAAAGATAATGAACTACAATACATTGGAGGTTCTCATTTGAACCACAAATGCACATCAAGCATCATATTCACATCTACAAGAAGCGGCTAGGCATGCATCTTCGGCTTTTTGTTCATCCACATCTACGGCGGCGTGTTTCTTCGTCTATCTATAGAAGCATTTGCTCGAACATGTTCATAAAGCAAACAAGGAAATGAGGCTGTAGAAGGATCAACATGCCTAGCCTAGAGGGGCATAGACATACGTGGCACCATTGCACTGCCCTAGCAAGGTGAAGATAAGTCATCCGTCCACACATGCGTCAAGAACGAAGGCGCCGAAATGAGATGGTAGCGAAATGCTCTCTGCACCCACCATATATCCACGTCCATGCTTGGGATTGACTGCTACAAGTAAATTGGTTTGTGCATGTGTAGAAGCATGCATGCGCATGCATGTACGTGCTATTACTAGACGAGCTAATAAGTGTTTTTTTTAAAAAAAAAAAAACAAAACAAATAAGCTGGCACAAGCTAACAAGCAAGCTAATCGGAGCCAAGCACTAGAGCCCGGCCGGCCAGTAAGCATGCAAGGATGGAAATGACCAGCTATAAGAAGCCTGCTATTGAGGCGCTAGCTAATCACATCATTCTTCTGAAGTTGCATCAGTAATATTGGGGCAGCAACACAGCTACCCCGTGTCCAACAATGTCGATGTTTTTTTTTCTGGTGCTCCCTTCAACATCAACATCAACAACACCTGGGTCAGCACTCATAAACTCTGGTCTTCAACACTGATGTTTTTTTTTTCAGCACCATGTTCTACACCAGCGCATGGGGCAGCCACCCAAAGTACTCCTATACGAGCTCAACGACTGGGGGCACCTTGAGAGTTGCCACTCAAAAAAGAGCCATAGAGAAGTCCAAGAGCTAGGGTAATTTCAAGGAGTAAAGAAAGCCTGGCCGCCTGACGCTGCCCTCTATTTTATTAACATATTACTCCGTGCAACATATTCCCTAGCAGAGATATGAAGTACTTAATTGCATCCTCCTAGCAAAGGATAGCAAAGATGTGAAGTATTTAATTGCATCCTCCTAGCAAAGGAGATCATTTTATTGAACCCTGGAGATTGAGTCGCCCATGAGCCGATGTTTCTCCTTGATCGAATGTACCTATGGAGCAAACAAACACATTTGTGGAAATGAACCTCATATGCATCGCAATAATTCCTCTTTTCTAGAAGTTGGCGGTAGAAACTTCTTCAACAACAAATTTGAAGTCATATCTACATACTCTTGCAGTGGTCCCTCCTATGAAAAGGACCCCTGCACTTATTTATTCTCCAGTGAGGCTCCCTAGCCAAGACTAATTCCATTGTGATAGCTGTTATTGAAAACTAGGAGGCTAATGTTGATACGAATACCAATAAAGAAGATGGTCGCCAAGGTTGAAGAGGGTCTTAGGGACGAAGACTTTTCTATTCATCCATGCATATGTTGATGTTGTCACTACATTGGGAAGTATTCCATGAATCCCCTACCCCTTGAGCAAGGTACATCACACCATTAAGTTGGTTCAAGTAAATTTTGAGAGCGCTAACAATCCATGATCAACCTTCATGAGCGTAACCCTCATGCCCAAAGAATGTGAAGATTATAGCTGCTACATTGAGCTCACTTGCCATCGGGACTACCTACAAGACCCGAAGCCATCTTCCATGACTACAAAGACATCTCGTCATCTTAATTTGTATCAACATCGGGGGGCAGCGCCATACCTACCCGCTCTTTGAAAATGCTGATGGTCTTCCGGCATCACCCTTCTACATCAACAATGTTGGGTAGCACGACTTCCCAATCTACATGGTGTCAATGGTTTTCTCGACATCGCCTTCTACAACAAGACACTGGGGGCATCATCATGCCTCCCTAGTCTTCTATGATGTTGATGGTCTTCCGACATCACCTTCTATATCGACAACATTGTGGGTAGCATAACACCCACCTTGTATCTACATTGACAAGTCCAAGATGTACATCATACATCCTGTCTCATCTCTTTGCCGATGGCATTCCGGCAATGTCTTTAATAGTGGCCAACACCTAGGGACTACAAGCGGCCCCTCCATCCTATGGTACCGCATGGTCTTTGTGGTGCCTAGAATATTGATTAATTCTCCGGATGGGCTAAAACAACCCCAACTAAGGGAGAGTTCAAGTATGACACAATGTCAAGTTCCTCGAGTGCCACATCAAAAGCTATTACTGTGGTGTGCCCCACCAAAAAAAAAAAAAATTATGATGATGAAAAACTTTAATGTCAACAAAAAGGTAGACAAACTCCTCAACAAATACAAGATCGAGTGGAATTACTCCAATAAATGTAAGGGCCTAGCGAAGGCCTTCGACACTTGTTGTGATTCTAAAAAGATAGTTACAAAGCACAAGCCTGATTGACAAGATCACTTGTTCGAAGCACCACGGGCATATTGTGTCGTAATCTGAATGGCCATCTAGTCGACTCCTTACTCTCTTGTGTTGGGCACAAAAGTTGTGTTGACCCTAGAAGTGAAGATTTTGGTATTAGAAGTTGCCATCCACAATCAACTTACCCAAGATAAACAAGATCAACTTTGATTCAAAGAGCTCAACTTGCATGAAGAGCGCCGCCTCAATGCGTTACACACTTTGAAGTTCTATCACCGCAACATGACCCGAGCATAGACAAACTCAAGAAGTCGTGAGTCTTCAAGAAAGGAGACCTAGCACTAGTGCTCCTATGACCCATTACCATGACCAAAAAGTAAGGGAAAAGTTTGCCCAAAATGTGAAGGGCCCTATGCCGTAGAGCAAGTCTCGATGATGGTGCCCATCAATTGATTGATCGGGGAGGATTCCGGCCAATGCCTATTGTTAATGGCCGATGTCTTAAAAATCTTTTTAAAAAATGCATGCTAAAGAAAGCTATAATCCACCTTTGATAGATCAAATGAAAGGTGGTACACATAGCTACTTCTTAGTGTGTTCTAAACTGGTGTTAAATCACCCATATCAAAAGGCTTCCCCCAACATCGATAAAGCTTGGTAACTTCAGATTTGTGCGCTTGAGAGCTCGTCAATTGATGATTCAACCAACACAATGCACATAAGGTACATGCTATGTGTGTGGGACCGAACAAGAGAGGCTAATTTGACTCAAACCAGAAGTCGTCTAAGTTTGTACGCCCCGTACTTCCTCTTGCTTCATCCAGCGGAGACATCCACATATGGGGAAAACTATAGGAAAAGAGCATGAGAGGGCTACCTGCCCCAACAAAAGTTGCGGTGCGGTGTGCAGCTTCTTGCCACCCCAACATTTCAACAAGGGACTTCAAAATAAAAATGATGATGCCCGCGAGGTCTAGTCTCACAAAGTGTGGAAGGTAGGATCTCGAAGGTCTTGAAGGACACTCCAATCAAGTCAAGATTCCAAGTAAAAAAAGTCCAAGCAAGTAAATGGACAATCCAATATCTACAACATGGCAAAGCAAAAGCTATGAATCAAGTTCAAGTCAATCAAAGGAACGCCCGGTTACCTTTGAGTGACTACCTTCCACCACCCTCGCAAAAAAAAGTGAGGCATACACCGAGCCTTATACCCATAAAACAACTCTATCTCAGCCACACCTAATGTCTCTTAAGGGAGTCCGGGGCTGACAACTTAGTCTGACTGATGTGACGATTTGAAGAAGTCTCTATTGCTTCGGGAACGTCTACTACATGTCATCCTTACACGAACACAGGCAACGAACAAGGCATCTCAGAGATTGAGCTCTCTCGCCGACTTGTTAGCGGTCGCCACCATATAGCTTATCGATAAAAGGGAAGCCGACATTTTTTTTAAATAAAAAAAAAATCCCCTTTTACCCAACACCTGATCAATCACTATATAACTTATTTCGTCGTGAATGCCGAAAAGGATTGCTTATTTTATGGGAGCAGAGAAGTATACCATAGCGGTTCCTACGGATCTGTGAAACCCTTCGATTTTATTGGCTGGCGCCGTAGCTGTTAAACGGCTGCAATAAGATTGATAAAACTCTCATGGAGAAGTGGCATGTACTTTCGCCGCATGAGTTCTATTGGCTGGCATCGTGGCAGTCAAAACGATCGCAATAGAATCAATTTCTCTTTGGGAAGTGGTACGTACTTTCGCCACACAAAAGATGTATTGGCTGGCGCCGTGCGGCATGACGGCCGCAACACATCTAAGATGTTCTTGATCATAAAGCGTGGACTTTCGCTATGATCATCGCATCTACCTTGTGATCTCTATTGTGATATGGACTTACGTCATGAAGAAGGTTGCAAGAATTTTTCCACGGTATGGTCTTTTCGCCGAACAAAGCAATCCTAAATGGCGCGCTTGAGGCGTCGTGACCTCACCTGAGTTGTCAATGGTATGGACCTACGCCATATGCAACTTTGTTTACCAAGTGGTATGTACTTCCGCCACGAACAAGTCAACAGATGAGTATTGCCTGGCGCCGTGCTGCATAACGGCGCAATAAATCATCTGAGATGTGCTTTGATCATAGTATGGACTTTCGCTATGACCTTCACATAATCACTTGTAGTTTCCATTGTGGTATGGACTTGCATCACAGGTGGGCTACAAGAATCAATTCACGGTATGGTCTTCCACCGTATAAGAAATCCTAAATGGATTTCATTTACATGAGGTGCAGTCTATCACCTCATTCAAATTCTGCATGTGGTGGACTTCCGCCATGCGCAGCTTTTGTTCGATTGGGGCACAGACCTTCGCCTCATCATTTTCCTTTTCCTCTAACACGGGCGACCTAGCTATGTTGCACGTGCAAGTGATACGCTTACATGGGTCACAAGAGAAACTTGGGTCAACGAAAGAAGATGTTTATATCATTGTTTCCTTCCACTCATGGATTGAGATCACTAGAAAGGCCAAGTTA
Organism: Hyparrhenia diplandra; assembly: GCA_015847255.1. Classification (NCBI taxonomy): domain Eukaryota; kingdom Viridiplantae; phylum Streptophyta; class Magnoliopsida; order Poales; family Poaceae; genus Hyparrhenia; species Hyparrhenia diplandra. The sequence goes on along the minus strand of JADLZK010009307.1, from coordinate 142,265 downwards.
GGCGTTTGAAAAGAAACATACAACTGTATGGGATAGGCATATTTATTTTGCCACCTGCATATGTTGGCCGAGATGTGCCAAATATCAAAGTTAACGACACTGGAAGGCACATTATTTTAGCATTGTGTAAGACATCATGACGATGGGCATCTGATCTACCCACAAAAAAGAGGCGAATGATGCAATAAGGGAGTCGATCTTGTATTTGATTGAAACAAATGTCTCAAATGTTGGCATCTTACATTATCAGGCTCTCATGACGCACTCATGATGCACTGGGGGCACAAATTCAAAGCTACTAATCAAAACGGCACTAATAAGTTGCTACCTAAGCAATTGTTAATGAGATATGCTAATTGACTCTTTAGAAACAAGAGAAAACCATATCAAGAGTTGCTTCTCTTCATCACTCGAAATTCGATCATCATGGGCAATCTATTGCCCCCACTTGAGTCAAAGATTTGGTGATATCATCATACGCCGTGGGAATTAACACAATTCTACAAATTTCTCAGCATGGTCTTTCCCTTGTTTCACAATAAGGACCTCACAATATAACTAGTGGCCTAAGTTTATAGGCCCGATGAAATTTCCATCTTTATCTCATTGCACCAAGTCGAGTCCATGTTCCTTCCTCACATCAACTCCACTTGGTGGGGGGCATTTGTAAGATGAAATTTTGGTATTATTTTAATGCCAATTAAGCAATATTGCAGTGTTATTAGACGGAATAAAATAATTCAGTCAAGACTTGTTCAAACAAGTATTTTACATGTGGCTTAATATTTCAAAGCCCACACAAAATTGGTTACTATTTGAGGTGGCCATATATTTTTAGCCCATGATTATTTATGGGGCATATACACGTACAAGCAAAGCCATCATGTTCTCAGTTGGCTAAATAAAATACGTACATTTATTAAAACGGCCAGCTGCATGTATGTATGGCCGGGCTAGCAAATGTATACACGTATATATGCTGTGTAGATACGTACATATAAGCCTAGATTTCAGGAGTGCTACTTGAAGTAGTCCGTTGGAATCACGTCAAAGGTTCTCCGTTGGAATCTTAGAGAAGATCTTCCGATTAATTGAAACGGTTATACACCGGAGTATATGCTATTTGTTGGGATCGTTATCTACTATATGTTTTGCTTGGCCGAGGGGTTGACGTCTGGTCTTGACCCCTATATATAGCTGGGCATTCGAAGGTCATGAGGAGGCCGGTGCACATTACATCCAACAGGGGGAGGCATATTTAGATCATCACGCACGCAAGGGCATGCCATGCCTAAGCCAACCCAAAAAGCTATGCGCCGCCGATGCGCTACCCTCACACCGAATACGCAAGCACGTCGTCGCGGCGGCCCTATGATCATGGCCGACCTCTCCGTCCAGCAGGCCGTTAGCCGATCGTCTTTGCAGCAAGCAAGCCATTCGCGACACGGTTCTGCCGGCGGGATCGTCAACTAACCACAGCACCGTCATCAATGTTCAGCCCCTACGCCTACGACTATGGCAGGTTCTTTATATATTTTATTTAGATTGCATCTTGTATATTCTTGTGCATGGCTGCAGATCGATATGGCCAGCTAGAAGATCAAGCACGGCTGCATGGTGGCTCGATCAATAACTGAACCTCAACACGGTGTTCGTCCCAACGATCATCTTCATCTCGCCCGGCGTCTGCAATGGCGAGCATGGCCGCAAGAAGCAGCAGGCCGGTCAGGCTCACATCGACGGCGATCGTCTCATCTTCATCTTGTGCGGCGTCCGATGGTGAGGCGTAAGAAGCAGCAGCCCGGCCAGCGGCACATGGACGGCGAGCATCTTCAACTCCAGCGCGGTGCGAGCAGGCCGATGTAAATCAAACATAAGTGGCGCCCTCACATGTCGTCCACCTCATCAACAAGCAGCAGCCTGGCCAGCGTTCGGCGTGTTCAGCAACAGCCCAGCGATCATATCTTCATGACCTACGGGCAGCATGCATACCCAGCAAACCGGCGGCCATCTTCAAGATGATGTTCTAGCCACGATGACATTGGCCCCCCTAAATCCATCTACGATGACGACGCCCTGAAGCGACGACCAGCCCAGCGCGACGACGCCCTGAAGCGACGACCAGCCCAGCGCAGCCAAAGAAGATACAAGACGTTCGCGGCATGGCAATGGCATCCCGGCGAGATCACAGCAGTTGAGCAAGCAAGCATGACAGTCCGGCGGCGGTCCAGCATATCCACTGCCCGATCAAGGCGTCAGCAAGCAGCAAGATCGGCGAAGAGCAGAAGTTCAGCACAACCACGAGAAGATGCCAGCAAGATAGATGCAGCCCGAAGCGTTTGGCCTGTTCAGCGGCAGCCTGGCGATGGCATCGGCAAGCACAGGGCCATCAGAACATGTGCCCATCACGGCAGGGCCCGTGTGATCAGCAAGCGTCAAGATCAGCTCAATAAAGCAAGATGACAGCAAGAGATTCAGCCCGAGCGTTCGGCGTATGTACCAAGCGGCAGCCCGACAATGCAAGAGGCAGATCAATTTCCATGATTGATGAGCAAGACGTGAAGACGATTAACAGCAGCCCGACGGCGATTATCGATCATCATCAGTGGTGGTCCGGCGGTTTGAAGACCATCAAAGGTGGCCCGGCGACCGGCGGCTTGACGACGACATATACTCATCAACATGCACATGTACGTGGTGCCATAGTGTGGCTGCAACCTCGGTGCAAATTAGCACAAGCAACCCATGACTAGCAATTGTGTGTTGGCCCGTTGGCAACTATTTTAATGGCCCATGTTTTAATATGCAAAGCTCTCCAACGTCATCATGAAGTAAGGCAAAGCAAAATAAAGAAGCAAGAATATCAAGTCAAGATCAATCGGGCTGTTGAAGATCAGAGTCACCGCTTGCTTGTCGATCATTAATATTCAGCCCGCCCCTTCAGATAAACAAACGCCGTGGCGCAATGCACGGCCGAACGAATAAAACCGTGGTGCAATGCACGGTTGTTGTCGTGGCGCAATGCACGCGACCTATACGGGCATAGTCTACTTGCCTGCCAATTTATCAAATATTTACATTGACGCTGAGCATGCGGCGTCGAAGTTTCACATGGAGGAATCTCCTAAGTATTACATGAGCACAAGTCTCACATTCACTTACCATTTTCCGCGACCGCCAAGGCGGTGATCCATATGAAGTCATCCTTCTTCCCCCGACCGACGAGGCTGGGGCGTTTCCTTTTCGCGACCGACGAGGCGGAAACATTTGTTCGCGACCGACAAGGCCGAACACCCTTGACTTCATTATGGGATCCGCATGGCGAGGCCGGATACCCTTCCGCTAGAGACCGGCGAGGCTCTAGCACCATTTTCATTTTACTTGTGCTTATGCATATATTTTGGAGACAACTCTGTATATATTTGGAGCGACAATGGCGACCATCGGCATAGCTTAATCGGAGGTGTTCTGCGGTCCGACACCGCGGATGTAATTAACCGGTGGCCTCTAGAGGCCCCGGGAACCAGAAACTACATAATCCTCTTATTGTCAGATGGAGCTCGGCGCAAATATATATATGTGGGAGATTGTACTTTGTAATTCTATGATGAATAATAAAGTGATATTTCCCTGAACTTTTGTTATTTGTGTTTATTGCACATTTACTTTATTTTGTATACGAATGTATACTGGCACGCCGCTAAGCTTATTTTAGTACTAGGTACTACGATCCGTGATTCACAGAGAGATCCGCCTTAGCGATTTTTTCTGGCGAAACAAATTGGCACGCCCGGTGGGACATGGTTCTCCTCCCATCTTTGCTATGCTCGATGGTCATTGAAAAGTCGTCTCCAGAGATATCCACATCTGTGCTTCACATTGTTGTGCCGATAAGTATTTTTAAGAGAGGCTAAGTGGGGCATCCTTGCAATGTTACCTCTATTGATAGCCCTCGACCATCTCTCACATGAGGGACTTGAGGATGTTGCTGCACATCCTAGCAATTGTGGCAATACAATTTATGCCCAGACAATTAGGTGCAAAAAGAAGCTTGCATGTTGGTGGCCTCTGATTAGGACTACGCATGCTCTTGATTGTATATGTGCTCTTCGACAATGGGGGACATGACTCATCTTCAAGATTTCTTCTTCATGGATTTCATCGAGAAGCCCAGCAAGTCAGCAATATTGACGATCGAAGAAGTCATTCAGGGGCTCCAGGTGCAAACATAATATCCCACACTACTTGAGATAAAGTTGTGGAGAATGGCTAGCTAAGTTCTTAGGCCACACCTAATTATTGTTCACATAAGAACAGGGAATCATCCTAAAAAAGAGCTACGTACGTGATTCATGAGGAAATCATTGGGAAGCTATATTGGCATCACCTGCATATGTGAAGCTCTTGTCTCGTGGCCCAACAAAGCAAGTCACATGGAAACAATTGGGTGGCATGATTACACCAATTTTTGAGATGCCCCTTCTCCCAATGCTGGTGATAAGCGTACAATATGATTCATTGCTAAAGTACAATACTAGCATTTTCTAGAGCCGTTTGAAAGATGTGTCGGCATAAAGAAATGGGGCAATTGTAGCCCCAAGTCAAATATCGAAAGTGTTTTTGCAGCAACTTGGCCACGATAATGACCATATGGGCCAAAATAGTGCATACACTACGTGTCTTTCAGGCAAGAGAAGCAACTGCAAAACTTGCACTTGTTATGGCCCTAATCAACTGTGGGCATGAAGTAATCCGCATTCTCACCACACCAATGACATGAAGGTCCAAGTTGGCAGTGCATGCGTGCTGCCCATGTTTGTCGCATAGTCCAAAGGCGACAGATTGTTTTATTCAAGCACTTCTCGTATAAGGCTAATTCTGCCAAAAGCATTGGAGCAACCATTTAAGAAACACAATAAAGAAGCAACACGTCACCTTCAAATTTCGTCCTATCTACCACAACTAAGGGCATGAGGGATGATCTAACCATGATACCCGAAGAATATGAAGCATTTTATGTCTAAGTCGCTTCAAATGACAAGCAAACTACATACATGACTTCGATGAAGTAGCATGGACGTGGTCGAGCCACTTAAATTTTGCTAGAATTTCTCATCTAAAGCTAGGGGCAAGTCTCTCTGTATCCATAGCTGGGGGCATCTCAAGGCAGTCCTCAAAAAGATGATGAAGTTGGGTTGTTGATCTCCTTTAAAGTTGAGGGCAACCACTTGATGATTGCCTCAAGCTAGCCCTATATAAGCCCTAAAACTGGAGGCTTCTCCATAGAGGCAGTGAAAAGATAATGAACTACAATACATTGGAGGTTCTCATTTGAACCACAAATGCACATCAAGCATCATATTCACATCTACAAGAAGCGGCTAGGCATGCATCTTCGCTTCTTTGTTCATCCACATCTACGGGCGGCGTGTTTCTTCGTCTATCTATAGAAGCATTTGCTCGAACATGTTCATAAAGCAAACAAGGAAATGAGGCTGTAGAAGGATCAACATGCCTAGCCTAGAGGGCATAGACATACGTGGCACCATTGCACTGCCCTAGCAAGGTGAAGATAAGTCATCCGTCCACACATGCGTCAAGAACGAAGGCGCCGAAATGAGATGGTAGCGAAATGCTCTCTGCACCCACCATATATCCACGTCCATGCTTGGGATTGACTGCTACAAGTAAATTGGTTTGTGCATGTGTAGAAGCATGCATGCGCATGCATGTACGTGCTATTACTAGACGAGCTAATAAGTGTTTTTTTAAAAAAAAAAAAACACAAACAAATAAGCTGGCACAAGCTAACAAGCAAGCTAATCGGAGCCAAGCACTAGAGCCCGGCCGGCCAGTAAGCATGCAAGGATGGAAATGACCAGCTATAAGAAGCCTGCTATTGAGGCGCTAGCTAATCACATCATTCTTCTGAAGTTGCATCAGTAATATTGGGGCAGCAACACAGCTACCCCGTGTCCAACAATGTCGATGTTTTTTTTTTTTCTGGTGCTCCCTTCAACATCAACAACACCTGGGTCAGCACTCATAAACTCTGGTCTTCAACACTGATGTTTTTTTTCAGCACCATGTTCTACACCAGCGCATGGGGCAGCCACCCAAAGTACTCCTATACGAGCTCAACGACTGGGGGCACCTTGAGAGTTGCCACTCAAAAGGAGCCATAGAGAAGTCCAAGAGCTAGGGTAATTTCCAAGGAGTAAAGAAAGCCTGGCCGCCTGACGCTGCCCTCTATTTTATTAACATATTACTCCGTGCAACATATTCCCTAGCAGAGATATGAAGTACTTAATTGCATCCTCCTAGCAAAGGATAGCAAAGATGTGAAGTACTTAATTGCATCCTCCTAGCAAAGGAGATCATTTTATTGAACCCTGGAGATTGAGTCGCCCATGAGCCGATGTTTCTCCTTGATCGAATGTACCTATGGAGCAAACAAACACATTTGTGGAAATGAACCTCATATGCATCGCAATAATTCCTCTTTTCTAGAAGTTGGCGGTAGAAACTTCTTCAACAACAAATTTGAAGTCATATCTACATACTCTTGCAGTGGTCCCTCCTATGAAAAGGACCCCTGCACTTATTTATTCGAGTGAGGCTCCCTAGCCAAGACTAATTCCATTGTGATAGCTGTTATTGAAAACTAGGAGGCTAATGTTGATACGAATACCAATAAAGAAGATGGTCGCCAAGGTTGAAGAGGGTCTTAGGGACGAAGACTTTTCTATTCATCCATGCATATGTTGATGTTGTCACTACATTGGGGAAGTATTCCATGAATCCCCTACCCCTTGAGCAAGGTACATCACACCATTAAGTTGGTTCAAGTAAATTTTGAGAGCGCTAACAATCCATGATCAACCTTCATGGCGTAACCCTCATGCCCAAAGAATGTGAAGATTATAGCTGCTACATTGAGCTCACTTGCCATCGGGACTACCTACAAGACCGAAGCCATCTTCCATGACTACAAAGACATCTCGTCATCTTAATTTGTATCAACATCATGGGGCAGCGCCATACCTACCCGCTCTTTGAAAATGCTGATGGTCTTCTGGCATCACCCTTCTACATCAACAATGTTGGGTAGCACGACTTCCCAATCTACATGGTGTCAATGGTTTTCGACATCGCCTTCTACAACAAGACACCGGGGCATCATCATGCCTCCCTAGTCTTCTATGATGTTGATGGTCTTCCGACATCACCTTCTATATCGACAACATTGTGGGTAGCATAACACCCACCTTGTATCTACATTGACAAGTCCAAGATGTACATCATACATCCTGTCTCATCTCTTTGCCGATGGCATTCCGGCAATGTCTTTAATAGTGGCCAACACCTAGGGACTACAAGCGGCCCCTCCATCCTATGGTACTGCATGGTCTTTGTGGTGCCTAGAATATTGATTAATTCTCCAGATGGGCTAAAACAACCCCAACTAAGGGAGAGTTCAAGTATGACACAATGTCAAGTTCCTCGAGTGCCACATCAAAAGCTATTACTGTGGTGTGCCCCACCAAAAAAAATTATGATGATGGAAAACTTTAATGTCAACAAAAGGTAGACAAACTCCTCAACAAATACAAGATCGAGTGGAATTACTCCAATAAATGTAAGGGCCTAGCGAAGGCCTTCGACACTTGTTGTGATTCTAAAAAAGATAGTTACAAAGCACAAGCCTGATTGACAAGATCACTTGTTCGAAGCACCACGGGCATATTGTGTCGTAATCTGAATGGCCATCTAGTCGACTCCTTACTCTCTTGTGTTGGGCACAAAAGTTGTGTTGACCCTAGAAGTGAAGATTTTGGTATTAGAAGTTGCCATCCACAATCAACTTACCCAAGATAAACAAGATCAACTTTGATTCAAAGAGCTCAACTTGCATGAAGAGCGCCGCCTCAATGCGTTACACACTTTGAAGTTCTATCACCGCAACATGACCCGAGCATAGACAAACTCAGTAAGTCGTGAGTCTTCAAGAAAGGAGACCTAGCACTAGTGCTCCTATGACCCATTACCATGACCAAAAGTAAGGGAAAAGTTTGCCCAAAATGTGAAGGGCCCTATGCCGTAGAGCAAGTCTACGATGATGGTGCCCATCAATTGATTGATCAGGAGGATTCCGGCCAATGCCTATTGTTAATGGCCGATGTCTTAAAAAATCTTTTTTAAAAAAATGCATGCTAAAGAAAGCTATAATCCACCTTTGATAGATCAAATGAAAGGTGGTACACATAGCTACTTCTTAGTGTGTTCTAAACTGGTGTTAAATCACCCATATCAAAAGGCTTCCCCCCAACATCGATAAAAGTTGGTAACTTCAGATTTGTCTGCGCTTGAGAGCTCGTCAATTGATGATTCAACCAACACAATGCACATAAGGTACATGCTATGTGTGTGGGACCGAACAAGAGAGGCTAATTTGACTCAAACCAGAAGTCGTCTAAGTTTGTGCGCCCGTACTTCCTCTTGCTTCATCCAAATGGAGACATCCACATATGGGGAAAACTATAGGAAAAGAGCATGAGAGGGCTACCTGCCCCAACAAAAGTTGCGGTGCGATGTGCAGCTTCTTGCCACCCCAACATTTCAACAAGGGACTTCAAAATAAAAATGATGATGCCCGAGGTCTAGTCTCACAAAGTGTGGAAGGTAGGATCTCGAAGGTCTTGAAGGACACTCCAATCAAGTCAAGATTCCAAGTAAAAAAAAGTCCAAGCAAGTAAATGGACAATCCAATATCTACAACATGGCAAAGCAAAAAGCTATGAATCAAGTTCAAGTCAATCAAAGGAACGCCCCATTACCTTTGGAGAGTGACTACCTTCCACCACCCCCCTCGCAAAAAAAAGTGAGGCATACACCGAGCCTTATACCCATAAAAACAACTCTATCTCAGCCACACCTAATGTCTCTTAAGGGAGTCCGGGGCGACAACTTAGTCCGACCGATGTGACGATTTGAAGAAGTCTCTATTGCTTCGGGAACGTCTACTACATGTCATCCTTACACGAACACGAAACGAACAAGGCATCTCGAGAGATTGAGCTCTCTCGCAGACTTGTTAGCGGTCGCCACCATATAGCTTATCGATAAAGGGAAGCCGACATTTTTTTAAATAAAAAAATCCCCTTTTACCCAACACCTGATCAATCACTATATAACTTATTTCGTCGTGAATGCGAAAAAGGATTGCTTATTTTATGGGAGCAGAGAAGTATACCATAGCGGTTCCTACGGATCTGTGAAACCCTTCGATTTTATTGGCTGGCGCCGTAGCTGTTAAACGGCTGCAATAAGATTGATAAAACTCTCATGGAGAAGTGGCATGTACTTTCGCCGCATGAGTTCTATTGGCTGGCATCGTGGCAGTCAAAACGATCGCAATAGAATCAATTTCTCTTTGGGAAGTGGTAATGCGTACTTTAAGCCACACAAAAGATGTATTGGCTGGCGCCGTGCAGCATGACGGCCGCAACACATCTAAGATGTTCTTGATCATAAGCGTGGACTTTCGCTATGATCATCGCATCTACCTTGTGATCTCTATTGTGATATGGACTTACGTCATGAAGAAGGTTGCAAGAATTTTTCCACGGTATGGTCTTTCGCCGAACAAAGCAATCCTAAATGGCGCACTTGAGGCGATCGTGACCTCACCTGAGTTGTCAATGGTATGGACCTACGCCATATGCAACTTTGTTTACCAAGTGGTATGTACTTCCGCCACGGAACAAGTCAACAGATGAGTATTGCCTGGCGCCGTGCTGCATAACGGCCGCAATAAATCATCTGAGATGTGCTTTGATCATAGTATGGACTTTCGCTATGACCTTCACATAATCACTTGTAGTTTCCATTGTGGTATGGACTTGCATCACAGGTGGGCTACAAGAATCAATTCACGGTATGGTCTTCCACCGTATAAGAAATCCTAAATGGATTTCATTTACATGAGGTGCAGTCTATCACCTCATTCAAATTCTGCATGTGGTGGACTTCCGCCATGCGCAGCTTTTGTTCGATTGGGGCACAGACCTTCGCCTCATCATTTTCCTTTTTTCCTCTAACACGGGCGACCTAGCTATGTTGCACGTGCAAGTGATACGCTTACATGGGTCACAAGAGAAACTTGGGTCAACGAAAGAAGATGTTTATATCATTGTTTCCTTCCACTCATGGATTGAGATCACTAGAAAGGCCAAGTTAGGCGTTTGAAAAGAAACATACAACTGTATGGGATAGGCATATTTATTTTGCCACCTGCATATGTTGGCCGAGATGTGCCAAATATCAAAGTTAACGACACTGGAAGGCACATTATTTTAGCATTGTGTAAGACATCATGACGATGGGCATCTGATCTACCCACAAAAAAAGAGGCGAATGATGCAATAAGGGGAGTCGATCTTGTATTTGATTGAAACAAATGTCTCAAATGTTGGCATCTTACATTATCAGGCTCTCATGACGCACTCATGATGCACTGGGGGGCACAAATTCAAAGCTACTAATCAAAACGGCACTAATAAGTTGCTACCTAAGCAATTGTTAATGAGATATGCTAATTGACTCTTTAGAAACAAGAGAAAACCATATCAAGAGTTGCTTCTCTTCATCACTCGAAATTCGATCATCATGGGCAATCTATTGCCCCCACTTGAGTCAAAGATTTGGTGATATCATCATACGCCGTGGGAATTAACACAATTCTACAAATTTCTCAGCATGGTCTTTCCCTTGTTTCACAATAAGGACCTCACAATATAACTAGTGGCCTAAGTTTATAGGCCCGATGAAATTTCCATCTTTATCTCATTGCACCAAGTCGAGTCCATGTTCCTTCCTCACATCAACTCCACTTGGTGGGGGCATTTGTAAGATGAAATTTTGGTATTATTTTAATGCCAATTAAGCAATATTGCAGTGTTATTAGACGGAATAAAATAATTCAGTCAAGACTTGTTCAAACAAGTATTTTACATGTGGCTTAATATTTCAAAGCCCACACAAAATTGGTTACTATTTGAGGTGGCCATATATTTTTTAGCCCATGATTATTTATGGGGCATATACACGTACAAGCAAAGCCATCATGTTCTCAGTTGGCTAAATAAAATACGTACATTTATTAAAACGGCCAGCTGCATGTATGTATGGCCGGGCTAGCAAATGTATACACGTATATATGCTGTGTAGATACGTACATATAAGCCTAGATTTCAGGAGTGCTACTTGAAGTAGTCCGTTGGAATCACGTCAAAGGTTCTCCGTTGGAATCTTAGAGAAGATCTTCCGATTAATTGAAACGGTTATACACCGGAGTATATGCTATTTGTTGGGATCGTTATCTACTATATGTTTTGCTTGGCCGAGGGGTTGACGTCTGGTCTTGACCCCTATATATAGCTGGGCATTCGAAGGTCATGAGGAGGCCGGTGCACATTACATCCAACAGGGGAGGCATATTTAGATCATCACGCACGCAAGGGCATGCCATGCCTAAGCCAACCCAAAAAGCTATGCGCCGCCGATGCGCTACCCTCACACCGAATACGCAAGCACGTCGTCGCGGCGGCCCTATGATCATGGCCGACCTCTCCGTCCAGCAGGCCGTTAGCCGATCGTCTTTGCAGCAAGCAAGCCATTCGCGACACGGTTCTGCCGGCGGGATCGTCAACTAACCACAGCACCGTCATCAATGTTCAGCCCCTACGCCTACGACTATGGCAGGTTCTTTATATATTTTATTTAGATTGCATCTTGTATATTCTTGTGCATGGCTGCAGATCGATATGGCCAGCTAGAAGATCAAGCACGGCTGCATGGTGGCTCGATCAATAACTGAACCTCAACACGGTGTTCGTCCCAACGATCATCTTCATCTCGCCCGGCGTCTGCAATGGCGAGCATGGCCGCAAGAAGCAGCAGGCCGGTCAGGCTCACATCGACGGCGATCGTCTCATCTTCATCTTGTGCGGCGTCCGATGGTGAGGCGTAAGAAGCAGCAGCCCGGCCAGCGGCACATGGACGGCGAGCATCTTCAACTCCAGCGCGGTGCGAGCAGGCCGATGTAAATCAAACATAAGTGGCGCCCTCACATGTCGTCCACCTCATCAACAAGCAGCAGCCTGGCCAGCGTTCGGCGTGTTCAGCAACAGCCCAGCGATCATATCTTCATGACCTACGGGCAGCATGCATACCCAGCAAGCCGGCGGCCATCTTCAAGATGATGTTCTAGCCACGATGACATTGGCCCCCCTAAATCCATCTACGATGACGACGCCCTGAAGCGACGACCAGCCCAGCGCGACGACGCCCTGAAGCGACGACCAGCCCAGCGCAGCCAAAGAAGATACAAGACGTTCGCGGCATGGCAATGGCATCCCGGCGAGATCACAGCAGTTGAGCAAGCAAGCATGACAGTCCGGCGGCGGTCCAGCATATCCACTGCCCGATCAAGGCGTCAGCAAGCAGCAAGATCGGCGAAGAGCAGAAGTTCAGCACAACCACGAGAAGATGCCAGCAAGATAGATGCAGCCCGAAGCGTTTGGCCTGTTCAGCGGCAGCCTGGCGATGGCATCGGCAAGCACAGGGCCATCAGAACATGTGCCCATCACGGCAGGGCCCGTGTGATCAGCAAGCGTCAAGATCAGCTCAATAAAGCAAGATGACAGCAAGAGATTCAGCCCGAGCGTTCGGCGTATGTACCAAGCGGCAGCCCGACAATGCAAGAGGCAGATCAATTTCCATGATTGATGAGCAAGACGTGAAGACGATTAACAGCAGCCCGACGGCGATTATCGATCATCATCAGTGGTGGTCCGGCGGTTTGAAGACCATCAAAGGTGGCCCGGCGACCGGCGGCTTGACGACGACATATACTCATCAACATGCACATGTACGTGGTGCCATAGTGTGGCTGCAACCTCGGTGCAAATTAGCACAAGCAACCCATGACTAGCAATTGTGTGTTTGGCCCGTTGGCAACTATTTTAATGGCCCATGTTTTAATATGCAAAGCTCTCCAACGTCATCATGAAGTAAGGCAAAGCAAAATAAAGAAGCAAGAATATCAAGTCAAGATCAATCGGGCTGTTGAAGATCAGAGTCACCGCTTGCTTGTCGATCATTAATATTCAGCCCGCCCCTTCAGATAAACAAACGCCGTGGCGCAATGCACGGCCGAACGAATAAAACCGTGGTGCAATGCACGGATTGTTGTCGTGGCGCAATGCACGACCTATACGGGCATAGTCTACTTGCCTGCCAATTTATCAAATATTTACATTGACGCTGAGCATGCGCGTCCCGAAGTTTCACATGGAGGAATCTCCTAAGTATTACATGAGCACAAGTCTCACATTCACTTACCATTTTCCGCACCGCCAAGGCCGGTGATCCATATGAAGTCATCCTTCTTCCCCTGACCGACGAGGCTGGGACGTTTCCTTTTCCGCGACCGACGAGGCCGGAAACATTTGTTCGCGACCGACAAGGCCGAACACCCTTGACTTCATTATGGGATCCGCATGGCGAGGCCGGATACCCTTCGCTAGAGACCGACGAGGCTCTAGCACCATTTTCATTTTACTTGTGCTTATGCATATATTTTGGAGACAACTCTGTATATATTTGGAGACGACAATGGCGACCATCGGCATAGCTTAATCGGAGGTGTTCTCAGCGGTCCGACACCGCGGATGTAATTAACCGGTGGCCTCTAGAGGCCCCGGGGAACCAGAAACTACATAATCCTCTTATTGTCGATGGAGCTCGGGCGCAAATATATATATGTGGGAGATTGTACTTTGTAATTCTATGATGAATAATAAAGTGATATTTCCACTGAACTTTTGTTATTTGTGTTTATTGCACATTTACTTTATTTTGTATACGAATGTATACTTGGCACGCCTAAACTTATTTTAGTACTAGGTACTACGATCCGTGATTCACAGAGAGATCCCGCCTTAGCGATTTTTCTGGCGAAACAACTTCGTTGAGTGGTTGCAAAGTGGGTACTATTATTTCGTATGCCTAAAAATAATGCTTGAGCTTTCTTGATGCAGTGAGCAGGGCATATGTGATTTTCTCAATCTCTGAGTAATTCACCTTCGCTCCTGATAGTGCCTCCGAGACATAATACACTGGCTGTTGACTTAGCTTGCTTCCCTCTATTTTCTCTTGTACTAAGACTACACTGATTGCGTGATCGGAGGCTGCTAAGTAGAGTAATAGAGGTTTTTCCTTATCTGGAACAGCGACCGTGAGCTGTTGTTGTAAGTACTCTTTTAGTTTTGCAAAGGCCTCCGCTTGCTCTTTTGCCCCATTGTACTTGGCCACCTCTCCGTAATGCGTGAAAAATGGTAAACTTTTTTTCCGCTGACTTCGAGATGAATCTGTTAAGGGCAACAATTCTTCCCGTGAGTTGCTGTATTTCTTTCTTAGTCGAAGGTTACGGCATATCTGTGATTGCTTTGGTCTTTCCCGGGTTTGCTTTGACACCTTGAACCAACGATGTATCCTAACACGGTTCTTTGTTGTGACCCGAAAACACACTTTTCTGGGTTCGATTTGAGCCCCGCCTTTCTGAGGTTGGCGAAGGTTTCTTGTAGATCTGAGATGTGGTCCTGTTCCTTTTTGCTCATTACTATGAGGTCATCCACATAGGCGATCATATTTTTTTGAGCAACTGCTGTGCTAACACCTTGCTAGTCATTCTTGCTTGCGAAGGTGGCCCCCTGCATTTTTAACCCCTCCGGCATTCTAACAAAACGATGACGTGCCAAATGGTGTGGTGAAGCTTGTTTTTTCTTCATCTTCTTTTTCATCCAAATTTGATGATACCACTGAATAGCAGTCCAGGAGAGAGAACCCGGCATCCTGGCGCTTTATCGACGGAGGTGTCGATCCTTGGCGGTGGAAAGTTATCTTTTTGGTTGCCTTGTTCAAGTCTCTGTGAAATCTATGCACATTCTCATCTTCTCTGAGGTCTTCTTTGGTACTAGCACCACATTTGCTAGCCATTCGGTGTATTTGATCTCTCTTATGACCTTCGCATCCAACGGTCTTTTTGCACCTCCGCTTGAGCTGCTTTGGTTTTGTCTTGACATTTTTCTTTGTCTTTGCTTTTTGGTCTCATGTTTGGATCAATGTCCAAAGACATGTTCGATGGTGTCTCTATCAACTCCTTTCGGTCTGGCTGCTGACCATGCGAAGATGTCTCTATTCTTGATCAATAATTGCGAGAGCTCCGCCTCTTCTTCTTGAGGTAAAGCTGCGCTGATTTTTACAGTATGCTCAGGGTCTTCATCAACCTGAATTTTCTTGGTCTTTTCTTGTCCTTTGACCCCCGTTTTTCCTTTTTGCATATCTGGCGGTTGCTGCTCCTCTTGCGGAGACTGAACTGCATTTACATTTCTGTGTGCCCTGTAAATGGCCTTTTCAATGTTTCTGGCCTCCTTTTTGACTGCCGTGTACCGTGATGATCCCATGCAAGGCTGGTATTTTCATACATAGATAACCCATGTGAATGGCTGCATTGAATCTGTTTGTGAACCCTCTACCGAAGATCACATTGTATGGTGAATAGATGTCCACAACATCGAAGGTTATGTATTCTGTTCTTGGGTTCTCCGCAGACCGAAGGATACTTGGTAAGGAAATTTTTCCTAAGGCTTTCACTTATGCGCCTCGAAACCTATAAGTGGTGAATCGGAGGGGTGAAGCTGGTTTCGACCGAGTTGCATTCGATCGAACGCGTTAACGAAGATGATGTCTGCGAGCTTCATTTGTCGATCGGTATCTTGTGTACTTCATAAGTTGCTATATTGGCTGTAATTACCATTGCATCCACATGGGGGTAGCTTTCGGTTTGATGTCTTACGCTGAAAATGTGATTGGGGTCTTCGACCATTCTCCAAACCTTATCTTGTAGGTTGAACTGCAATATTGTTAACCAAGCAAAGATGATCTCTTTTTTGTCTTTTTGTTTCTAATTCCGGGGATGATCCTCCAAATGATAGGCATGATCGGGCCAATAGTTGGCAATTGAGTATGAGGATTGAACTGATTTTCAACGCTTGGCTCTACCTTAGCACGCCCAAAAGGGAGGCCCTGCGCAGGGTGGGGGCGGTGGCGATCTACGGTGATTTGTCTCAACATAGGTTAGGTGTTTCCTTGGTTGATAGGACATACTTGGACTCGAGGAGTAATTAGGTGGGGCTAGAGGGGGTGGCGAAGGTCTCCAAGCCGGCAAAAAGCTTGGGTAATAGGAAGTTACGATGGTGGGCCGGATGCACCTGGTTTGAATTTAAAGAGGGTAAATTGGGCGTGTGCGGGTGTGCCGATGGGGGTTATAGGTTGGTGGTATTGCGAAGGTGTTGTTTACTTCCACGGTTTTGCGTTGGCTGAGCTTGCTTGGGGGGTTTGCTATTTTCCCCTTTGCCCGCTGCTTCCTTTTCTCGCAAAATGATCGGACAATCTCTTGTGAAATGTCCTTTCTCCTCACCATGTATCGCCGTAACTGCTTTCTTGGCTTCTTGTTATAATTTTTTCCATTTCCCTTTCCCTGATATGGTTTTCCTGGATTCGGAGGTCTGGCTCCTTGGGAGGCTTGGGGTTGGCCTGTTTCCGCGGGCTGATCCAGTGTAAAAACTGGCTGGCCCGGGTTTGATTTTGGCGGAGCTTCCATTTCTTGGTTTCTTTTGTTCCCCACGGACTGCTGCCTTTCCAGGTTAAGTTCTTCGAGCCTTTTGCGATAGTCATCGTCTGACCTTATCCACATCTCGAATTGCTCACTTAACTGTTGCATGGTAGTTGGCTTCTTTCTTGCCAATTCGCCTGCAAAAGGTCCTAGGCGGAGGCCCCGGATTGCTGCATCAATGGCGACTTCTTCTGGGACATCAGGTGCCTTCGCCTTGAGTTGCAAGAATCTTTGCCAGTACTCTTTCAAAGATTCATTCTGACCTTGTTTACACTGAAACAGGTCCATGGAAGATAGCGACTGAACTCCTAGCCCTTTGAAATTGGCTAAAATCATGTCTCGGAGGTTTTCCCAAGAGTATATTGAGCTTGGCTTGAGCATGGAGTACCGGGGCTAGAGCATCACCTTCAGCCGCGATAATGAAAGCCTTCGCTAAAATCTTGCTTCATTTCCTCCTGCTGATGCTACCGCAGCTTCATAACTCATGATGAATTGATGTGGATCGGATTTGCCATTGAATCTTGGCGGGGATAGTGGGCTTGTATCTTGGCGGCCAAGGTGTTCTCTGAATCCCTTCCGACAAAAGGGTGACCTTGGGTCGAAGATTCTTTGCATTCCCATTACCTTGATGAGCCGGAAGGATTACCGGAGGTGTTTCTTGGCCCAAGACGGCCGCTTCTAAGCTTGGATCGGGATCTGAGTAGCAATGTTTGGTTGAGGTAACACCGGGCTGACCTCCTGTTTGCATGCTTTGTATTTCCGCTTGCACCAATGCTATCTGTTGTCTGATCTCGGTGCTTGTGCCGATGCTTGCTGGGCCACGATAATTTCCGCTTGTGTTGCGCCGCTGCATCTCTACGCTCTTCGCGGCTGCGTAATGTTTCTTGAAGTTGTCGTGTTTCATTTGTTATCGATCCCCACCTCCGGTCTCTGTTGTAGGTGCTATTGTCTCCGCATCATCCCTAGCTACCTGATCTTCTTCGTTTTACGTCCACGGCGATCCGTGACATCTTGATAAATGGCGTAGGTGCTTACGGCGTTTAAGCTTGGGTCTCGTTGCCGCCATGGTTGTTCTAGGCGGAGCCTTCCTTTTCTCAATGGAGCCATGGTTTTCTTTCCGAGGCCCCCCGGTGGGCACCAATGTTGAACTTGTGGGTCCTAACGGGGTGAGACACCTCCGCTCGAGGCGATGCCCCGAGGGAGTTGATAGCAAGTGGAATATGAAAACTAATGAAGGATCATGAATAAGCGAGTCATAAATTCATTCACCAACCCCTTACATGAGGGCTTGGTATCCCTTTTATAGCTACAGTGTATTACATTGTATATTTACAACGCTACCCAAGGTATATGCGTAGCATATTCTCTCTAGAGGGCCTCATGCCGGGATAGAAATGTCTTTCTCATACGTTCGCGTAGCCACCCGTTGCTTGAAGGCGTGACCGATTTCTCCTCTTCTTGCCTTGGTCCTCCGCGTCTCTTACTGGTTGACACCTTCGCCGACCCCGGGGCGGAGGTGATCCTGCAACGCGACACGCCGATCTTGTCTTTACCAAGACCTCCGCCTATCTAAGTGACCGTCGCACACTTGTAAAGCGGAGATGTTGTCTCGGCTTCCCTTTAGGGGAGACCACACCTCCGCTTTCCCTGCTGCAATCTGCACAGATGTAAGCTTAGAACGATCTCGTTAGCCTTCTTTAATTACGACCTCCGCCAGTTCGAATTTGATTGACATCTCCGACAGCTTGGCGGGCCATGTCCCAACATATGCCAAATGAAAAACCAATGGTTCCCCAATAGTTTTGCAAATTTAGCTTGGCAAAAGAACAAAAAGAAGGCAATATGCAGCATGCAAGTAGGTAATTATTTTATTTTCACGGTCAATACCCAACATGCAAGCAATGAGAGGATTTCCCGAGTCCCTCCCAGCTTGGCATATTTGCCAAGTTGAGGATGGTTTTTGCTAAACTCACTAAAATGCCAAACTCAATTGACAAACTGTTGGAGCATCATTTTAGAGCTTTTTGCCAAAAATCAAGAATGACAGCTCCATTTGCTAAACTGGTGGTGATGCTCTACGCCGGCCACCATGAAACGACAGAGGTCGTCCAAGCTTGGAGAAAAGAAAAGGTAATATATCTCTTCAAATCTCTTGTGGTGATTACTACTAGAAATTCATAAGTATTGTTAAATACAAATATTTTTCACATTGACAAGCAAGTACGCTTTGATTTGTACATAATGTATTTAAAGGTACTAGTAGTATTAACAGGGCTAAGCTACAACGTGCTTGCCATGGGGGTATTTCAAGACAAGACCCAGTACGTAGTCATGTTGCCTAGATTCATCCCTGCTATATATATACCACTAGTGATACATACTGTTCATATTAGTATTAGTACTAGTTGCTTTCTAGTGCTTAATTAATAACATTTGGCCCTCATATTAATTCCTTTCGTTTTCTGTGTACGCTGGACAACAGGAACGGAGGCAGCAACAACGTTTACGGTACACGATACAGAGGGTGTGTTTATCGTTCATTGGCTATGGTATTCTGTATGGTCTCTCTTTTTTTTACATGGAGGGAGGCGGAGAAGAGACCACGGGTGTGAGCATCACGAAGAAGAAACCTCCCAAAATAAGTGGATAAAGTGGGCGTTGATGTATTTCTTCCATCGGTTCTGTTGATTGTTATGGTTACCATGCAGATATTCTTCATCGACCTAAACCTAGAAGAAGAGACATCACAGAAACAACGCCTGAAGAGGATAGCAAATCAGGCACTGCTCTGACAGGCAAAGCTTTTGTATGTTTCGATCAAAGAAGCACCTGGCGTAGATGACAGTCATGACACCATTGCGCATGCTGTCGCTTTCGTCATCGATATGGCTGCTGCCCTTTACCTTTGGTGGAGTCATCGTTGCCTTGACAATCCAATGCCCAAAAAGTACAAGCACAAGGAGAGCCCCGTTGTGACATGAATATCCAAAACTACCACGCACAATGCTTTTTATTACTCGTTCAATTTTTTTTCTCATATCATTCTAGTTGTTAAATCAGAATCAACAGGCCTTCCCTAGGATTTTGTTTCTTGTTTACTACTGCATGATTCTGTTTTATTCATCAGAATTCCCGGAGCACACCAAGTTTCCCAAAAACAAATCTGGCAACAACTACGTTCGATTAATCAGGCACTAGTATATATCGCCACTCATCATGGTTGGCCGCTCATCGTGTGCCACAGAGATTGCCGATCGCTTCGGCTTCACGAATGGAGTGCGAAGATGCTCCGTGCAAAAGCTTCCTCCTTGATACTACCTGCAAGAACAGGAGCATCAACATATGGATCTTCCCCAAACCCGCGATTGCCTCCTCCACTTTTACCGCACTGGCCAGCGGCAGCAGCACCGCTGGGGCCATCACTCCCGGGCCAACAGAGGCGGCGCTCTCTCCCCTCGGGACCCTAGTGGCGGCCCTGAGGCCTGATCCAGTGGCCGTGAGGCCGAATCTTGTGCGGTAACGCTGTTAAGAGCGTCTCCAACGGTGACTAAATAGCTAACTAGGATAAATTCTATTGATTATCAATGACACACTTTACAAATAGCTAGCTAGATGAGATATAAAAATAATATAAAAGTAACACGTTGACTCGCTATCGAGAAGAGACTAAATAGCTAGCGACTCCCAAATAGCTAGCGACTAATAAATACCTCATCTAGCTCGATCTCCTAGAAACATCACTCTCACATAACTCTCAACTATAGTGTTTATTTTTTTCTTATTTAGATGTCTCATCTAGCTAGCTATTTATCGAAGTGTGATTGATAGCCAATAAAATTCCTTCTAGCTAGCGATTTGGTAACCATTGGAGATGCCTAACAGAGTGTCCCAGCGGTGACAAAAACGTCGGAACTTGAGCCCGGCCCATTCACGTGACGCGCAACGCTTTTTAACGTGGCCTCTTGCGTTCCGCCTGATCTTATCCCTTCCCTCCCTTCTTAAAAAAAAAAATCGCTTTGCTGCTTTGCCTTCGCCTCTGGTCAGTCTTCCGCACCCGTGCTGAGTGCTGACCCAGAGCTCGAGACTGCGGCATGGCGGAACATGCGCGCTGCGTCAGCGTGCAGCTTGCACCAGTGACAGGGGAAGCTGAGCACGGCGGCACGGAGACAGAGCCGCGTGCGACGGCGGACCCGGCGCGACCATAGACCTCACGCCTGCAGCCAGGGGTAGCATTGCCTGCGACGGCGCGGCGGGAAAGCTTTCTCCCGCAGTGATGCTTCCTCCTGTGCTCTGTGCTACGCGAGCTCGCATCACCCACTGCGTCGCCGAGCTCCTTCTCCTCCTTCGCCCCCCTCTAGATCTAAGCGATGCATCAGTGTAGGGTTACAACAAGCTTTCAGGTGGGTCAAATCTTGTTGTTGCAATGGCTTGTTTTCGGTGTTGCAACTGATGATTTTTTAGTGTTGCAGTGGTTCTTTTTTGGGGTGTTTGCAATGGTTCTTTTTTCGGTTGTTGCAACAGCGTTTTTTGAGATGTTGCAGTAGATTATTCTCTAATGTTGCAGTTCATATGTTTATTTGTTTCATTAGATGTTTTTCCAATGTTGCAATAGCTTTGTTTCGTTGTTTTTATAGGGGCTCCGGCAAGGTGGGGTGCTCTAGCGAGGTGGGGGCGTTGCGCGGCAGGCAGAGGCGGGCCTTGCGTGGCAAGCAGAGCACAGCGCGGGGGCGGAGGTAGTGAGCGCGGGGGGCGCGGGGGGCGGAGGTAGCGAGCACGGAGGTTGGAGGAGAGATGGAGCAGAGCGAGATGGGCTGGGCCTGGAGTGTCCTATGGACTTCTTTCTATAGGACGTCCCAGCGCCAGCGCTGCCCGGCTTGTCATGTATTTTCTCTTTATTTTATTAACTGAGGCAGGCATTAAAAAATATCTTCATGTACCGTGACCTTCCATCCGAGGCATTTTTTCTTGCTCGCCTCGGATAATCTAAAAATGCTTACCTCAGAAAAGAATTTTTTGTACTAGTGGATGCAATTGGATAGCCTGGTGGCAATGTGGGTATAAAAAATCAATGATTGGATGGGCCCTTTCTTTCTTGCGGAATATGGCTTATCTGTTCTACATTATACGGATGACACAATAATCTTCTTGGACCATGATATTGAGCAAGCAGCAAACATGAAACTAATTATGAGTATGTTTGAGCAATTATCTGGCCTAAATATTAACTTCCAAAACTGTACTTTTTTTTTGTTTTGGTAAGGCAAATGAGGATGACTATATACACAGGTTCTTATCAATGTCGGTACCTTGGTCTCTCTATGGACTACAAGAAATTGAACAAGAAGGATTTAAAGAACAAAGAGGAGCTTTGAGGAAAAAAACAATTGTTGGAAGGGGAAGATATTGTCATTTGGCGGAAGATTAGCGTTGATCAACCCATTTTGTCCAGTCTTCCTATGTTCATGCTCTCATTCTTTGAGATTTCTAAGGGGGCCTTAAAGAAGCATGAGTATTTTAGATCAAATTTTTTTTCCGAGAAAGATCAACCCAAGAAAAAATATAGGTCACTACTGGATTCTAGCTCATTGCCGTGAGGAAAACCTTTGCCGTGAGCATATTTTAGGGGCTTATGGCAAAGGATCCTCTTTTGCCATGAATGGCAGCGACAAAGACTACACTCATGGCAAAGAACCTTTGTCATGAGGTGGTGCTCACGGGAAAAGGACATGGCGGGAGGCCGTCCGTCCCTCTGTCATCCTTTCCCGTGCGCTCACCGTCCCAGCTCACGGCAAAGGCTTTCCCGTGGCGTCATTTTGCCGTGACCATAAGCGAACTGTAGGCAAAGGACCCCCTCCCTCTTTTGTCGTGAGCCAGAAGGTAAAAAGAGCAGTTTCTGAGATTAGGAAGATTCAAGGTCTCGAATGTCTCACCAATCAGATTTTTTTGCTCTAATCTAGAGAGTATTTAGCATTTGTTTTTCAATTGTGTGATGACTAAGGTCTTGTGGTGTGCGCAAATCTATTTTACAGGTCGTGTTCAAAGCTACGCACAGGCTGCGGCAGTGTGGGCTTTTTTTTTTTTTTTTTTTTGAACCTGGCAGTGTGGGCTGTTACAAAGGTGTGAAGACAAGAAGAATTTTATTGAAATCTTCCTCGTGGCCTGATTCCTTCTTGAAGCAAGAAGCCGGTTGTTTAATTTCTGCCGTGGGCCTCGGGGAAATTTCAAAATGATGTCTAGTAGTGCGTGAAAGTCATCCCCACTACCCCACTGGCGATGCACCGCCCATGTACGTTTTTTTGTACGTTGACCGATGCAACTGACGAGCAGTAGTACAAAGAATCGATGAATAAGGTAACGACGACTGCATCCACAGATGACCGTTTCCTCATTTTTTTTTTTTTTTTTTTTTGTAAATGGCGTGCGTGGCGCCGCAAGTTGCGGATCAGGATCACATGTTAGTGCATCACATGCCCATCTAATTTGCACCGTGAAATGAGATTAGTGGTTGACCCTCTAGTTAATTAGCTAATTCTACAGGCACAGGGCCAGTTCTCCCCGGGCGATACAGACTCTCTCTTGCCATTAGCAAAGTTTCTAACAACGAGATGCTCCTTCCTCTCCCGCCGCAAGAGGAAGAGTGAGAGTCGATCATGGATCTCGCCATGGGGGCCATGCGCCCCCTCCTCTCCAAGCTTCTCCAGCTGCTAGAGGACGAGTACGTCCGGCAGAGGGGCCTCAAGCGCAAGGTCGAGTCCCTATCCAGGGAGATGAAAATGATCCACGATACACTCGTCGACGTGTCCCAGGTGCCACCGGAGCGGCTCAAGGAGCAAGACAAGCTCTGGGCTCGGCAAATCCGGGAGCTGTCGTATGACATGGAGGACGCCGTCGATGCTTTCATGGTGCGTGTGGCCTGGCGCGAAGCTGCACCCTCCGATACCAGCATCCTCAAGAAGGTCTCTCGCAAGTTCACTAAGCCCATAAAAGAAGTTGAAGGAACGCCATCACATCTCCAAAAAGATCCAAGACATCAACAACCTCTCCAAGGAGCTGTCTGAGCTGCGCGCCAGGTACACTTTTTTTTTGAGACTACGCCGTTGCGCGTTTTTCATTGAGCAGAATAAAATTCAAACAACAATGAGATGCAACAATAACCAAATAATTGCCCGATCACGAAACCTAACAACTAGCATGGATTACATCTTCACAGGTACGCATTCAATGGCGAGGTTCTTTCTGTGAAAACCAGCATCGACCCCCGTGTGATTAATCTATACAAGAACGAGGGGGAGCTCGTCGGCATCGAGAAGGCAAGGGACCAACTAATCCAGATGTTGACTCAACCCGAAGATCACAAGAGCCTCAAGATAATATCCATTGTTGGATGTGGAGGGCTGGGTAAGACAACTCTCGCCAAACTTGTGCATGACAAGGTTAAAGCCCAATCCTTATCCTTCCAATGTTGTGCTGATGTTTCTGTGGGTCGAAACACTGATATCACAAATACTTTTCGGGAGTTATACGAGAAACTCGCCGGCAATGATTGCAGTTCCATGGTAAATTGGACTGCTGAGAGATTTTGCGAGGAACTGCATAAACTCCTAAAGGACAAGAGGTGCGTATATCCCCCACATATAGCTCGTGTTTTTATTTATTTACGCACACGTTTGCAATATCCAAATATAATTTGATTGTTATTTGTTAATTAGATCGATCTTCTTCTCAATGAGTACCATACCTATATTTGTATCTATGTCCTTGATATATCACACCGGTCTTTTAGAAGTTGTGTTCTTGAATTGATCAAATGGAAACATACAAACAAAAGGATATATACTGAGGCTTGTTTTAAAGGGGAATTTACAATTACATCAAGTAACCAAAAATCTGATGCCACAAACTTTGATTATTTATGAAAATATTAAGTATCATAAGTAATTAAAGTTTGTGGTCAAATTTGTAATTACTTATTGCAATGACAAATTTCAAAACAAACAAAACAGGACTCCATTTGCAAAAGTTTTGTTGAAAATTGGATCTGTTTTGCAAAGGACATAATCATCTTTTCTCATGCCATTTTAACACCGTTAGAATAGGTCGTGCTGGTTCGATTACAAAAAGTAAACCATTTTTTTGCAAAGTTGGAGAAACACAACTATTTTCAGAATTGGAGAGCAACACCCCTTTGTTTTAATACATGTTCCTTCCTTCAAATGAAATCCAGTGTTATAAATTAACAAGTTATATGGAATATGAAATATACTCATCAATTTCGGTCAACTAGAAAAATATCAGGTTAGATGCACTCATTGCATTCCCTTGATTAATATAGTTGGGGTTCCTAATTAATCCCATTGTGTAATAAGTGAAAGAGGATAATGGGGGAATACTTAATGCATTGAACGGTGGATAGATAGTGTTTACATATAGGTATGAGGGAGCTAAGTAGCAGACCTCATGCCTAGAATCACTCTCTAACGCTACTCTCCAACAACTCTCTCTCACGGTCGAAACTAGGAGCACCGCGTACATTGAGACTGGACCACATTGAGACCGGACCTAAACTCAGTGAAGACGGACGTCGGCGAACCTTTGGTGAAGACATCAGCGTCTTTGCAACATATGCTTGGTTCAGTAACCAAAAATCTGATGCCACAAACTTGGAACGTGCAGGACGCGGACCTCACCGAGGGCGACTCGCTCTCGACGAAGTGTAGATCAATCTTGACATGCTTGGTTCGCTGATGCTGAACTGGATTGCTGGAGAGGTAGACTACAATCGACATTATCACAATAGACCACGTAGCATGGCGAAGAGGATGATGAAGCTCCCGCCAGGTTGGCACAACCAGCAGGCTTTGTCAACACCATTCGCCATCGCTCTGTACTCCGCCTCTACACTGGACCTGGACACAGTAGGCTAACGTTTGGATGACCAGGAGATGAGATTGTCCTTGAGGAACACAACATAAAAAGAGGTGGACTTGTGCATGTCAGGACTTCCCTCCCAATCAGCATCCGTGTAGACAATAAGATCAGCCGGTGTGGTCCGGTGAAGATGAATACCGAGGTCCAAAGTACCTTGAAGATAGCGAAGAATCCGCTTCACAGCACCAAGATGAGGCTCCCGAGGATCATGCATATACAGCAGACTTGTCAACAGCGTGAGGCGATATCCCGGACGGGTGAAGGTGAGGTACTGTAAGGTGCCAGCGATGCTGCGATAGGAGGTGGGGTTGGCCATGGCAACACCATCAGTAGACAGCTTGGCGTGAGTATCCACAGGAGTACTGCAAGGCTAGCTTACAGTTGAGCATATCAGCATGGTCTACAATATCCAGCATATACTGACGCTGTGAGAGGAATAGACTGTCATGTTGGCGCTGAACACTAACTCCAAGAAAGTGGTGGAGGGGTCCCATATCCATGATAGAGAATTCCCTGCGGAGAGCTGCAATAATCTGGCGAAGAAGACTCCGTGAGGAGGACGTCGTGACAATGTCATCAACATAGAGAAGCGGAATAGCCATATCGAGCCATGACGGTAGATGAAAACCGGCATCGACTTGGCCTCAATGAATCCAAGAGATATGAGGAGGTGCGAGGCAAACCGATGGTGCCGTGCTCGTGGAGCTTGCTTCAATCCATAGAGAGACTTATTGAGGCGGCAGACGAACTTAGGTCTAGAGGGGTCAGCAAAATCGGTCGGTTGTGCACGATAAATAGTCTCCTTCAAGGTGCCATGTAGGAACGCATTCTTCACATCAAGTTGATGAATATGCCATGAATGAGAGAGTGCCAGAGTGATGACTACACGAATGGTTGCTGGCTTGACCACAGGCTAAAAGTTTCATCATAGTCGATGTCGGGGCGCTGTGTGAAACTATGGAGGACACACCGTGCCTTGTAGCGGTCAAGTGAGCCACCGGACTTAAGCTTGTGATGAAAAATCCACTTCCGTGTAACAAGGTTGACACCGAAGGCCGAGGAACCGAGGGTCCGAGTGTTATTTGCCTGCGAGCATCAAACTCCTCCTGCATAGCCCGGCACCACGCGAATCGGCAAGTGCTGAATGGACGGAGGAAGGCACCAGGGATGTGGTCGCCATGTGGAGGTTCAGGCGGTCGACGGGGTGGCGTGTCCCATCCTTGCCACGCATGCGCATGCCGTGCGCATTTGTGACAGGGACGACATCCTGGGGGCGCTGTGGTAGTTGTGCGGCCGGTGAGGCGACCGGCACCGGGCCGGTAACGGCACCGGATGGGGCGTCCCACGAGGGCAGCACCCGGTCGTCACGTCGAGGGAGCACCGCCACTAAGCGTAGCCAAGATGGGTGCGTGGGATGTCGCCGGGGCACCTGCTGGGGGGGCTAGGTGCGGGCGCATCACCACCGCTGCTGGGGCTTCCCGGTATGGCATATCTAGGCTACCAGGAAGATGAGAACCTGTATACACAGCTCTTGACCCATGGGGCGAAGAGGAATCATCAGCGCTGTCCAAAAAATCAAGTGTGGTGTGATCCTGGGGTGTGGTGGACATATTGGCAAAAGGAAACACCACTTCATTGAAGATGACATGTCTAGAGATGATAATGCGGTTAGAATGAAGTTCAAGACACCGATAGCCCTTGTGATCGGAGGAGTACCCCAGGAAGACACACATGTAGGAGCGTTGCGAGAGCTTATGTGGAGCTATGGATGATAGGTTAGGATAGCAAGCACAACCAAAAACATGAAGGTGAGTGTAAGAGGGTTGTGTGCCATGGACGACAAGGTAGAGTGTTCGTCCGTCTAGGGTTTTTGTGGGGTGGCGGTTAAGGGGGTAGGTGGCAGTGTGGAGTGAGTCCGCCCAATAATCCGGAGGTAGACTGGCCTGAAACAGGAGTGAGTGCACAATATTGTTAATGGTGCATAGAAGGCGCCCAGCCCGCCCATTCTGCTAGGAGGTGTATGGGCACGAAAGGCGAAGAATGACCCCGTGAGTGAGGAAGAACATGCGGGCCGAGGAATGGTCGTATTCACGGCCATTGTCGCCTTCGAACCGCCTTCTTTGGAGGAGTCGAACTACGTGCACACATACAAGAATAAATTAGTGAGTAGAAAAAGTGTCGGATTTGAGGCGTAAAGGAAAAAGTCCAAATTGAAGTGAGTGCAATCATCAAGAATGACAAGATAATATTTATAGCCGTAAACACTAACAACCGGAGATTTCCAAAGATCACGGTGTATTAAATCAAAGGGGCAGAATTTAACATGCTAAAGGGAAGACGCACATGGCGGCCTAGCTGACAGGCATGGCAAATATGAGTGTCATCGTGCTTATTACATGAAATAGCATGTGAACTAATGATCTTGAACAAGGCCTCATGACTAACGTGGACCGAGACAGGCGATGTCAAAGGGTTGTCGAGCCAGCGGTAGCAGTGAGGGTGGTGGTGCTGGTGGATGCTAGCGAGAAGAACGGGTAGAGATCTCCCATGCTATTGCACCTGGCGATCATGCTGTGTCTGGAGGTCCTTCACAGAAAGGCTAAAAGGATCAAACTCGATGGAACAGTTGTTATTAGTGGTAAACCGATGAATGGAAATTAAATTCTTAATAATGTCGTGAAACTAGAACATTAGAAAGAATTAAACGACATCGTTGTGTGATAAAAAGAGTGAGATCCTACGGAGGTAACGGAAGCGTAGCTCCATTACCGACAATGATACATGAAGGACGGGATGACAAGGGAGGGTGAGAGGAGGAAATTATACAAGCATTGTTGACCATGTGGGCGCCCGGCACGAGTCAACGCACCAATCGCTTCGGGCGGGGCGGTGTTAGTGTCATGGTGCTGAAGTTGTTGGCGAGCGACGACGTGTCGAAGGACCCACCGTGCATCGGGATCCATGGCTGCTGCTACGGTGGAGGCACCGGCTGCCCATAGCCGAAACTTGGAGGGGGGCCATGGTGTGAGGGAGCCCCGTGTCCGGTCCCGCATCCCGCATAATGCCCGAAAGTGGGCTGCTGCTGCTGGGGCACCATTGTGAGGGCCTGTTGTGGTGGGCGATAGTGACCACCATGCCCGCCGTCGGGCCGTGGGGGGTCGGCCAAAACTGAACCGCGGCGCCCCACGTTGCAGAGGAATGGGGTGGGCATCGCCACCGGATGGTGCACCGCCGGCGGCCGGAGCCGCCGCCGCCGGCCACCACAGCCGCCGGCGGGTTCTGGCGGTTGCCCCTCGCCACTGCCGGGGTTTCCATGACCCACCGGGTGGTTGCCTTGGCCAGCACACCACCAGCCGGCCACAACCGCTAGGAGGGCCACAACCACCGACCCGAGTCGGTGAGGAGGGGCCGGTGGTGACGGAGGTGGGGGTTGGTGGTGCCGGTGATGTCGCGAGGTCGACCTCGAGAAGAAGTAGCGTGCGGACCTCGACGAAGGTGGGGAACGGTTGGCGTAGCTTGATGTTGGTCACCAACTTGTCGCCGAGGCCCCGCAGCAGCCGCGTGAGGACGGGGTTCGGTCGCCCATCGGATCGCCGAAGTCCTTGAGGTTGGCCGCCATGGTCTCCAGCTTGCGGTAGAAGTGATGCGATGGAGGACGCGCGCTTTGCTTCACGGTCGCGAAAACTCCGCGGACAACAGCGGCATCTTGCGACTTCGTCTTTGGCCGAGGAATTCTTCCCACGAGATGGAGCCAGCGGTGCGGGCATTGGGGTTCTTCAACATGGTGGACTGCTGGAGATCGGCATTGATCGTGCCGCAGATCCACATGAGGACGGTGCAATCCATTTGCAGCCAAGCCAGCCGATCGGCTGTCACCACATCGGTGAGAACGTGGACGGTGAGGATGTACTTGCCCAAGACGACGAGGAAGAGGGAGCACCAGCGATTGAAGTTGTTGGCGGCGCGATCCAAGACGATAGGGACGAGGACCTTGATGTTGTTGACGGCGATGGCGGCATTGTGGGAGTCGGTGTGCTTCACCTTGAACTCGTTGAGGGCCTTCATGCGGGCCTTGACAGCCCTCACGGTCGCACTGCTCCTGCGCCTCTCACGGCCGGGCGGCGGCGATGTGGATTGGCGACGGCGGCTGATCGTGAAAGCGGCTTCCTTTTCTTTATTTTTTTTTTATTTTCTCTCTTTTACTAGCGGGATCACGCGGCCTCATGGACGGACGGATGTTGGGAGCGCGGACGGCGCCGGGATCACGCTGACGGCATCGCCGCGATCATGCGGAAGGACGCCGCGAGCACGGACGGGCGTCGGGATCGATGCGCCGGGCTTGACGTGGATCGTGCGAGGGAGGCCGTGTCGGGTTCTCGCGAGGAGTGTCGCGTCGGGTCGCGCGCCGCGACGGGATCACGCGCCGCGAGAGGAGGTCTTGACGGGTCACGCGACGAGGCCGCTGGCCGAGGTCGCGTGAGGCCGGATGTCGCCGTCGGCGGACGGAGAGGCGCGCGAGGCGAGCCGAGGTTGGATCAACGGCGCGTAGCTTGCGGCGATCGGGTGGGGAAGGGCCTGCGATGATCTCAGCAAGGCATGGTGGATGGGCCGGCAAAGGGGGGCCCGACGACGGCGTGGGAGGAGGGGAGCCGGCGATTGATCAGCGACGGGCTAGGCTTTCTGGAAGCGAGAGGTCGCAAGAGCGATCCGTCTCGTGATACCATGAAAGAGGATAATTTGGGAATACTTAATGCATTGAACGGGGATAGACAGTGTTTACATATAGGTATGAGGAAGCTAAGTATAGCAGGCCTCATGCCTTGAATCACTCTCTAACGCTACTCTCCAACAATAAGCACTAGCTTTTTTGAGAGTAAAGTGATATAACCTTTAAAATTGGTCCCAAAATGTAAGCACGCATTTATCCCATTTATGCGTGAATTCATTTCTTTAACTCTGATGGCTACTTTCTCGGTTTTTTTACTGAACTGGAGGGCCGAGGCCCCTACGGGAATTACTATTAAAACAAATTAAAACATAGGTCCAATCTTACAAAAGGGAATTCATGAAACAAAGAAGATGAAACTGAAGAGAACTAAATCAATTCCATGTACCTTTTATATATTGGGGCTGAGTGAGGTGTTGTACTCCATATGCTTGGACTAGAAAACATAATCAATTTATCTCGTTGCTTTGCTTGTGATACAAGGACATTTTGTCAAATAGATCTTGATAGTATATATGCTTCAGTTTTTATAAATATTCCACACATGTTTAACAATTGACGCATATGACCTTCCGTTGTTATGTTGATAAATAGGTACAACATTCTTCTGGATGATGTCTGGGATAAAAAGACATGGGATTCAATCAGCTGTGCTTTACCGGATAGTAAGTGTGGAAGTAAAGTAATAGTAACCACCCGTAATTCTGAAGTAGGCACAAAAGCCAGTGATGTTTACAAGCTTGAACCACTTCCTCTTGAAAAGTCAAAAGAATTGTTCTACAAGAGAACAACAGGCAGTAATAATGGAGATGATCAATTGGTGGAAAAAATTGTAGATAAATGTGATGGTGTACCATTAGCCATCATTGCAATAGCTAGTTTGTTGGCTAACAGACGGTTGAAGGATTGGCAGATGGTGTATAGCTCCTTGATCTTTGGCCGTGAAGATGACAGCACAAGGGAAATACTCTTATATAGCTACTATGATCTACCTTCCTATCTAAGGCCATGCCTATTGTACATGAGCATGTATCCAGAAGACAGTTTCATTGAAAAAACTAAGTTGATATGGATGTGGATAGCTGAAGGCTTTGTCCAGCCTGAGAAGGAAGGGGGTAGCTTATCTGAGGTCGGAGAGAGATACTTCAATGAGCTTGTGAATCGAAGCATGATCGAGCCGGCTAATTATGAGCACGGCATGCTCTGGGAACATTGTCGTGTTCATGACATAGTGCTCGATCTCATCTGTGACTTGTCAACTGAAGAAAATTTTGTCGCTGTATTGAGTGAGAAGAAAATTGCATCATCTGAGAAAGACGATACTTCAAGAAAGAAAGACCTCAAAGTGCGTCGTCTATCCCTCCAATGGTCCAAGGGAATAGAGGGAATAGAGCTTGATATCTTTAAGGATACCATACGCATTCCTGAGGTGGTGAGGTCAATAATCACTAGAGGTTGTTCGGTTGATGGTATCATGCTTTCCAGCTTTCAAGCCTGTCGTGTGTTGGCGGTGGAAGGGATTATCAATTATAATAAGCACAGAAACCTCGAACATCTGGGCAAGTTGCTAAACCTGAGGTACCTAGAGAGCAACATATTCCAAGAGCTCCCTAGTGAAATCGGGGATCTAAAGTGCCTGCAGACACTGATAACATCGGTAAATGTGCTGCCATCAACAGTTTGTGAGCTAACACAACTGATGTGTCTGCATGCTGTTTATGCAAACTTTCCGGCTTCTGACAGCATAGGGAACCTGGTGCGCCTAGAGGAGCTGAAAATTCGGGTGTCCACAAAAAAAGATGCTGCAGACGTCTTTGTGGTTAAGCTTGGCAAGCTAATCAGGTTGAGAGTGCTGTCGATCGACTTCGACTTGGATGATAGCAGCATGACTGAGACCTTTTACATGGCATTGATCCAATCTCTGAATAAACTTCATGAATGCGGCAGTGTACGCCTCAGGAAAAGTGTGTTCATTCGTCGTGAGGCATGCACAGCTATTGTAAGTGCATGGAAAAACTGGGAGCCTCCTCGACAATTGTGGCATCTAAATACGAACATGGGGTGCATGTCCTTGCAGTTGATGGACCTCTCACGCTGTCAGTGCCTTCGGTACTTGGATCTGGATGAAATAAATGTAGTGGACATCGGGATCCTGGCGCTGCTGCCAGAACTCGTCGATGTCAAACTACATGATCCGCACTTTTACCGCCATACAGATGTATGTATTATTGTTGGCGCTGAGGGATTCAAGAACCTGAGGGTCTGGAAGGTACCGAGAAAGTTCAAATTTCTTCCGGGAGCCATGCCAAAGCTTGAGTCCCTTTCTTTGATGGTTGGCCCAGCAGAAGGTGGTCTTGACTTTGGTCTGGGAAATCTTGTTTCTCTCAAGAAATTGAAGATCGACATGGTTTGCTACCGCTTTGAGACTGAGGAGACAAGAGCTGTGCTGGAACGCGCAGTGAAGGGTCATCCCAATCGTCCTACCATTACAAATTATACTACCTACCTACTGCAGGTGTGTCTCTCCTCGTTACTACTCTTTTATTCGTATGCGTATATAATATCAATTCCTTCATTCCTCAAGTATGCATCCCATATATATATATGATTCATTTGATCTTTAATTCACAGCCTGACAAAGTGCTAAGCTTCAGTATCAGAGTGCGCGATTCCCGAAATGACACAGAGACGTTCGAGGACATTCTGTCTCTGTACCCATGCCTCGAGAAAATGGATTCCAAAATTGACTGCAAAGGCTCCAGGCTTTCAGAGGTGGAGCAAATAGAAGCAGGGCTTAGGCTAATGGCTGCCCGCCATCCCAATCGTCCCAAACTAGTGATGACAAGGATTAACCAAGAAAGACAATGATGGGCAAATGAGAGCGACGTCGGCGACTCGAATTGAAAACTATCGCAGGTATGTGCATATGTGCTGCAGCCTCATCTTACTATTTTTTTATATGCATGCCTTTTATTGATGAACAAATTCCTTTTAAACCAGTCTGCCGAGGGTAGCACTAGGCAAATATGTTGTTTCCCATAGTGAATTTATAGAGAGTTTGCTTATCAGTCATAATTTTTTTTTTTTACATTTTCTCCTGAACCATAACAAATTACAAATTCTCTTCCCAATAAAGTGAAGATGTACCACGATATGGAGAAGCCCAAAAATATGAAGTTACTTTTATAT
This sequence comes from Hyparrhenia diplandra, assembly GCA_015847255.1. Classification (NCBI taxonomy): domain Eukaryota; kingdom Viridiplantae; phylum Streptophyta; class Magnoliopsida; order Poales; family Poaceae; genus Hyparrhenia; species Hyparrhenia diplandra. The sequence continues at coordinate 108,684 of JADLZK010009307.1, read as the reverse complement.
GCCTTTGAACAACTTTCAGGAGTCAAAATTACCTTCGAATTATTTTGTTTTGGCCAAACAAAGGAGTATGAGCAGTGGCGGAGCCAGTAGTATGGCAAAAGGTCTGGCGCTTGCCATACCTTCGCCGGCCGTCAGCAACACGTATATACGTTTTTTTTTTTTGAATTACACAGTACAACGCAGACGCCACAACACGCACGCACATGTATATGTATATTAAAAAAAAACTCTTGCGTCAAGGCTAGTAGTGGTATAGCTCGTGCTCTCGTGGCCCATGAGGCCCATCAGCCTAGTGAGTTCCCGTACATGAAGCCAATCAAGGTGTGAAGCCAATCAAGGTTGTCCCCGATCCCCGATCCACTCACGATACGTCCACAGTCCACTCTTCTTGATCGGCTGATGGAGGCCGATGGGGATTTAGGCGCCAGCAACCATCGACCCGGATTGAAAAAAATAATAATAAAAGGTGAGAATTAGATTATTTACAGAATCGTTAAATCGTAGAATCTATTAATTATATGTTCCATTCAATTTATGAGCTGATATATATAGTAAATTTAAGTATATTTTATGGTTATGTTTTTATATAAATGAGTAGTGATAGGTTCGCCACACCTAGATTTCAATCCTGGCTCCGCCATCGAGTATGAGGACGAGTATAGGAAACTCTTTTGGATGCAACACGGGTGTGTTTCCTTTTTTAGATATCTCAGAATTGCTATGCATTTTAGAAAGCTTAGTAACATAGAGTGGAAAGCAACCGAGGAGAGAATAGAAAGGAAATTATGTAGTTGAAAAAGTAACTATCTTTAAATGTGAGGGCGACGTGTACTCATAATTTTGGTGCTTACTAGCTTAACTATGTTTATGTTGTCTTTTATGAGTCACCAAAAAGGGTTCTAGAGAAATAGATTATTATAGATCAAGTTTCTTTTGGCAAAACGATAGTCACTTGAAGAAGTACCGTTTAACTCAATGTAGTATTATTTTTGTCAACCTAGAGACTATAAGGTGGTCTTAGGGTTTAAGAACGAATACCTCTTAAGTAAATGGGCTTTTAAGTTTCTGAATGAAGATGGTTTATGGCAAAATATTTTTAGGAAATATTGTAAAGGTAAACCTTTTGGAAATATAGCTCATAAAGCTGGAGACTCATATTTTTGAATGGGCTTATGAAAAGTAAAGGATTGGTCCCTAAATCTTGGTTCTATTGTTAGATGGATTGGCAACACACTTGTTTTTAGAGATCAATACCCATCTTCATATAATATTGTTAGAAAGAAAAATGTTTTGAACTGTTTTAAGTCCCTTTAAATATTTCTTTTAGAAGAAGTTTAACGGGAACAACCTAACCTTATGTCATCAATTGGTTGCACGCTTGGTGCCCATGTTCAACCACTAGTAACGAAAATGATTTTGCGAAAGCACTTGAGAATCTTTTCCGTGGCGGGCACTTTTTTTGCCCGCCACGGAAACCACCCCCGCCACGCCCAGCTTTTTTTACGTGGCGGGCATTTTTGCCCGCCACGGGAAAGATTTTTGCGTGGCGGGCACCTTAACACGCACGCCACGCAAAAATAAAATCTTTTGCGTGGCGGGCGTATTAAGATGCCCGCCACGCAAAAAAAACTTTCCCCGGCGGGCATCTTAAAAGGCCCGCCACGGAAAAGAAAAGCGGCCCAACCGCCCAGTCGGGGCCCGATAACGATATGTGGTATATATACAAAGACTTGAAACCCTAGCTCTCCCTCATCCACTCCCACCCCTCGACACACGCCTCTCTCTGCGCTCCCACCACCGCGAGACGAAACTCCTCGACACACACGCGACGGCGCCCTCCCGCTCCCACCACCCGCCTCCTCCTCCTCCCACCGCCGCCCCTCTCCTTCCCAAAGCCCCCTCCTCTTCTCTTCCCTCCTCGGCCACCATCGACGGCTCCGGCTGCGCGGCGAAACCACGGCGGAAGCGCGGCCGATCGGCGGCGGGCGGGCGCGGCGATCCTCCGGCGGGTCAGGCGGCGGGGCTCCCCGAGATCCCGCTGACGGCGGCGCCCATCGTCCCTCTTTCGGCGGATGAGCGGTGCGGCCTCCTCCCCCGGCGGCGGCGGACCCGGCCGGATCGACCTCGAGCTCGGCGGATCCAGGCGGCCCACAGTGGATCCGGCCAGGTGGCGGCCCACGGGCGCATCCGGGCGAGCTGGCGGCTCCCGGCGGTTCCAGCGGAGGTGGCGCTCCACCGCAGCGGTGGCGGACAAGGTGGGGCGGATCCGGCTCCGTCCTCCTCCACGGCGGCGGATCGACGCTGGATCGACGACGGCGAGCGCGGACGGGCCGGATCGACGACGGCGAGCGTGGGGACGGCGGATCGATGACGGGCGGCGGATCGGACGGCGGCGGAACCCTAGATGCCAGACACTGGCTTGGTGTCGGGCCCGTATGGGCTCGGTGCGGGCTCGTGCTTTTTATTAACCGTGGCGGGCACGCGCCCGCCACGGATAACGCGGCGCGCATTTTCCGTGACCTCGGTTGGTGGCGGGCGCCTGTGCCCGCCACGGATAATTTTTTTTGACCGCCACAAAAAAGATTTCGGTACTAGTGAACTGAATGATTTGGATAATAATTTTAGATGGTCAAGACATCAAAATGGCAAATTTTCAGTTCAATCAATGTATACTATGCTAATAAACAACGGGTATATAGAAAGAAATAAAATTATATGGAAATTGAAAATGCCTCTCAAGATCAGGATTTGTATGTGGTACCTGTACAAAGGTGTAACTTCGACCAAAGATAATTTAGCTAAAATGAATTTTGATGGTACTCTTAAATGTTGTTTTTGTAATACTAATGAGACTATCCATCATCTATTTTTTGAACGTCACAATGCTAAATTTGTTTGGCGTTGTGTACAAATAACTGTGAATTTAATATCATCTCCAACTAGTGTAAGACCATTATTTGGCAATTGGCTTCATGGTATTGATGTTCACTTAAAGAAACAATTGCTAGTAGGAGCCTCAGCTTTATGTTTGGCAATATGGACTAGTCGAAATGATATCGTAAAGGTAAACCTTTTGGAAATATAGCTCATAAAGCTGGAGACTCATATTTTTTGGAATAGGCTTATGAAAGTAAAGGATTGGTTCCTAACTCTTGGTTCTTATGTTAAATGGATTGGCAACACACTTGTTTTAGAGATCAATACCCATCTTCATATAATATTGTTAGCAAGAAAAATGTTTTGATTGCAACTGTTTTAAGTTATGTCCCTTTAAATATTTCTTTTAGAAGAAGTTTAATGGGAAACAACCTAACCTTATGTCATCAATTAGTTGCACGAAATTACACATGTTCAACTAAATGATTCGGATGATAATTTTAGATGGTCACTACATCAAAACGGCATATTTTCGATTCATACAATGTATACTATGCTAATAAACAATGGGTATATAGAAAGGAATAAAATTTTATGGAAATTGAAAATGCTTCTCAAGATCAGGATTTTTATATGGTACCTGTACAAAGGTGTAATTTTGACCAAGGATAATTTAGCTAGAAGGAATTTTGATGGTACTCTTAAATGTTATTTTTGTAGTACTAATGAGACACTATCCATCAGCTATGTTTTGAATGTTACAATGCTAAATTTCTTTGGCGTTGTGTACAAATAGCTGTGAATTTAATATAATCACCAACTAGTGTAAGACAATTATTTGGCAATTGGCTGCTTGGTATTGATGTTCACTTGAAGAAACAATTGCTAGTAGGAGCCTGAGCTTTATGTTTGGTAATATGGACTAGTCGAAATGATATTGTTTTATTTAGGTACTCTTCAAAGAAAGTCACTAGCAAAGGTTTTCAGCGCAACTGCAAAGGTCGAGGACAAGCATCTGATACACCTAGCTTGTTGGAAGATTGAAATAATGGCGATGCAAATATTCACAAACTTCAGATGGATTAAAGTCTTTTCATACAAAACTTGGTGTTTTTTTTTAGTCATGCAGGCGGATATGCTGCAAACTTTGTAATAATTGGCTCTAACTTCTTTTGAAGCCCAAGACGCTTGAACCCTTCCCATTATCTAAAAAAATTACGGTTAAAACCATTGGCGGCTGTCAGGCACACATCAAAGCCTCTCAGGGCGCAGGGCAAGTTTAACAAGGTGGCAACCTTCTGGCATGATCACTCCCGGTTCCTTAAAACCGTACTACAACCCGGTACTGTTCATCGATCTATCTTGATCAGAACTTTCCTTTTTTTTTTTTTTTGTGCATGTTGCTGTAAAGTTTAATCTCTATGGCTTTGTGTTCTAGCCTATGGGCTAGGTTTTGTAATAATTGGTCTGATTGTATCCATGGATAGATGATGTTGGATACTTTTTCGCAACTTTTATCCTTTATCTAAAAAAATCAGTGTAGAACTAAATAAACAGTATTTATACTCTGAACAATAATTTTTGGATTATTTTGAACTACCGGTTTCTGTTGCGGTTTGATGAAACCGTCTATAAACAGTCCTAACAACCATACACCGATACACGCATTAGTGCTAGACTGCAGTGTCTCCCATTAGCTTGTGCCCAGCCGCCGCTGCCGTAAAGACCATTGGTTAGGGGGCTCCCACCCGTGGTTCATATCCTGGGTGTGACACACTTTATCCCGGATTTATTTCAGGATTTTCGGCACTATGCATTAAGTGGTAGGCGGCGTCCCCCCGTCGATAGCGAGGCGCCAGTGGTGACTTCGAACTTCAAGATTTGCCGGCTCAGTCCTTTCAAGGTGCTCATAGGGGTAGGGTTTGCGTGACGTGTGTTCATAGGGGTGAGTGTGTGTGCGTGTTGAGCGTCTGCGTTGTACTGTGTAATCTCAAAAAAAAAAAAAGAGATAAACCCTCTTAGAGATAAAATCCCATCACATATATAGATAAAGATAGATTGGATCAAGTATCCTGTTGTAACAACCTGTTGTATATGCATGTTATTTGTTGCATAAAATATATGTATTTTTTGAAAGATCTGGTTGCCCGGCATTATATTAATAAGAAAGAGAGTTTACAATAATAATGTGCGAGCAGCACAACGGCCTGCTGCAGAGCGCAACAGGGGTTTTGAAAACCAAAGTTGCCCAAGTTGACAAACGACGGCGTTGCTTTCCTGTGGACAGGCACAGGAGAAGCAAGCGGGGCACAGTGCCTGGTCGCTTGGAACAAGTGTGCCAGGACAAAGAAGACGGCGGCCTGGGATCAAGCGCACCGACACGAGGAACGCCTGCCTGCTCCTGAAGATGATCCATCGGCTACATCATCCTGACGGGTCAGCCTGGGCGTCATGGGCGAAGGAGTTCGTGGACATGTCCACGCTGCAAGGCCATCTCCAAGGCACTCACTGGGCAGCGCTCCGTGGCCTACTCCCAGCCTACGGGCAAATCACCTCCGTGGCCATCGGGGGGCGGCGGGACACCGCCTTCTGGCATGACCGTGGGTGACTGACACTCCCCTCGCCGAGATGTTCCCGGCCCTGTTCAGTCACTACACCCGGCGGGCGCGTCGGTGCACGACGTCGTCGGCTCCCCACGCTCCAGCGCAGTTCCAAGCCCGGCTGTCACCCAGAGCCGCCCTGGCTGGAGGAGCTCGCGGTGATCACTCAGGGGCAGCATCGACGGCGTCCCCCCGACGAAGGTCAAGCTTCTTCGAGGGCGGTGAGCACCGCCGCTATCGGGGATGATCTACAAGGCCTCAATCCGGGGCGATCACCAGAACGTCGCGTTCGACTTCAGATGGCGCAACTTCGCCCGCCAAGGGTGAAGTTTTTCGCCTGGCTTCTAACCCGAAACAGGATCAACTCTAGGGCGCCCTGGCCAAGAAGAACATCGCCGAGAACAGCTCTTTGTGAAGTGTGGGGCGTGGCTGAGGAGATGGCGGACCACATCATCTCAGAATGCAGCCGCCACGCTTTACGGACGGAGATCGGTTGGAACCCGATGGCGATCGGCAAGGTGCACGAGCTCTGGACCTCTTGTCCCCCCAGTACACCAAGACATCCTCAATCCCCTGCATCTTTTGCTACTGTGTTGGGAAATCTGGAAACACCGAACGAGGTCGCCTTCGTGAGAAGCAAGCCTGGACATTGCCCGCCTCAAACACGCCTACCGCGAAGCGGTGAAAACCTAGAGCTGCCGCATCCCAAGGAAGAAGACAACGATGCTTAGATATTGGAGACAAATTGTTCTTATGTAATAAACCATCACCTCACCCCATTGTATGCTCAAAATTTGTAAAGGACAAAGGGCCCCCATTCCGCCCACCGGCCTCGCCGGAATCTGTGGAATATAAGCAGGTGGGGATGAGTTAATCCCCCTGAAGTGTTATCGAAAAAAAAACCCAAAGTTGCAATAGCTGCAAAGTGCCTTAGAATGCTCCTTGTAGCATCGAAGATTGTGTACTTTGCAATCAGCGAAGCACCTGCCGGCAAAAACGTGACAGTACGCGGTATTGCGCATGCAATCGCTTTCCTGATCGATGTGGTCCGTGCCATCTACCTTTATCGGAATCATAGTTGCTACGAGCTTGATAATATCTGATGAAGAAGAAGAGGCTAGGCCTAGCGCTGTGAGACTGCGGCATGAATGTCCTAAACTAGCACGTACGTACAGTGCTTTTAGTTGTTCAATCAGAATCAAGCTGAGAAGAGTCATGTGTGCTTTCTTCAGTCATGTACTCATGTTAAAACATGGAAGTAGCAACTGACAGAATAAGAGAGTACTGGGACTTTGATTTTTGTTACTGCATAGGAATTCTGTTTGATGGGGATCAAGTGTTTTCCATGGTGCAGTTGAAATGAATTTAATCAAGTGTTTCCACACCACAGAGGTTGTCGATCGCTTTAGCTTCAGGAACGGCGTGCGTCTTGGCGTACCATGACCGCGGCGGCGCAAGGCTCCAGCAAAACTAGTGGCAGTCCAAGGCGACGATGCTCCGTGCAAAAGCTTCCTCCTTGATACTCCGCAGGACCACTTTCACCGCACTCGCCGGCGGCAGCAGCGCTGCGTCCGTCGCACCCGCCGCCACGGACCCCTTCGCCATCACCAACGCCCTCTCCGCCGCTGCCGCCACCGTCTCGGCTTCCATTTCCGCCGGAGCGCAACAGTCCACGTCCACCGGCTCCGCGGCTCGCGGCCACGCGTGTGCCATAAAGCTCGGCGTGTCCGCGGACACCTTCACCGCGAACAACCTCCTCATCTACTACTCCAAGCACGGGCACCTCGCCAGCGCTGCTGGACGTGTTCGACGAAACGCCGCGCCGCAACCTCGTCACCTGGACGGCCATATATGGTGTCTGTCGCGGCACGCAGCGGCTCGCCTGACCTGGCGCTGGGGACCTTCTCCGCCATGGTCAGGAGCGTGTTGTGCCCTAACAAGTTCGCTCTCTCCAGCGCGCTCGGCGCTTGCTGCCAGTGTCAGTCCATGGTGGTCACGGCTGATGTGAAACTAGGCTGTTCCTTTCACGGCCTCGCCGTCAAAGCTGGCCTCGATGGGAACCCTTACGTGGGGAGCTCGATGATGCTGTTGTATGCCAAGCACCGGCGCGGCGTGTCGCTGCTGTGGAGCTGAGTGTTTGCAAGCATAGCAACCAAATGCAAAACGGGCAATGTCCCTGTTTCGAAAAAAAAAAAAAAAAAAAAAAAAAAGATGTGGCGTGCTGGAACGCGATGCTGGAGGGATATGTCACCAATGGCCGTGGTTATGGTGCGATGAGGACAGCGGTCCTAATGCATCGTTCTAGAGTACCAGCTGACATGTTCACCTACATCTCGGCTGTGAAGGCTTGTCACGCACAGCATGTTTCAGTTCAACACCTCAGTGATGAACGCACTCATGGACACAAGTTTGCTCTCACCAGCGCGCTCAGTGCTTGCTGTCACTGTCAGTCCGTGGTGGTGGATGATGTCAAGCTAGGCTGTCACTGGCCTCGATGGAAATCCTTACGTGGGGAGCTCGTTGACGCTGGTGTATGCCAAGCATGGGCGTGTTGCTGATGTGGAACAAGTGTTTGCAGGCATAGCTTCCGGTTCAAGAGATGCCGCGTGCTGGAACGCGATGCTGGAGGGCTATGTCACCAATAGTCGTGGGTATGACGCGATGAGGACAGTGGTTCTGATGCATCGTTCTGCAATGGCAGCTGACATGTTCACACCTACATTTTGGGTGTGAAAGCTTCCTTGATAACCTGTGACTTGAATTTTGGGCAGCAGGTTCATGGTCTTGTCATCCATGGCATGTTCGAGTCCAATACCTGAGTGATGAACGCACTCATGGATATGTATTTCAATTTTCAAAGCAGGACAGAAGGAAACTGCAGTTGATATCTTTGGTAAGATTCAGCAGAAGGATACTGTTTCTTGGAACACAATGATATCGGGCCTCGCACACGATGAGGATGAGAGGCAGCTGCAGACTGCTTTGTCCACATATCACGGTACGGCTGCAAACCAAACCAAGTCACATTCTCTGTCATGCTAAGGCTGACTGGTTCTAAAGAGCACGCCTCCCTCAGTCTTCAGATCTTTGGGCTTGCCTACCGCCATGGCTACTCTAACAATGTTCTTGTAGCGAATGCCGCCATCAACATGCTCTCACAGTGTGGGCTGCTCAGCTGTGCTTATGGCTTCTTCTGTAGTCTCGGTGTCAGAAATATTGTGACATGGAACAAGATGATTGCTGGTTATGGTCTCCACTGCTGTTCTGAAGATGCGATGAGGCTCTTCCACGGCTTGGTTTGCTTCGGAGCAAGACCGGACGAGTTCACCTATCCAGCTGTTATGTCTGCCTTCCAACACGATCATGATGCAAGGAACCATGAGCAAATCCACGCATGTGTCCTGAAACAAGGGTTCGGTTCATGCCAGTTTGTGTTGACCTCACTTATCAAAGCAAAAGCAGCCCTTGGCTCAGTTGTAGGTCCACTAAAAATCATCAAGGACGCTGGCAAGATGGATTTAGTATCATGGGGAGTCACCATGTCTGCATTCGTCCTGTTTCTTTTTTTCAACTTGTTCAGAGGCCCTGTTTCTTTTCAACTTGGATAAAGAGGCCCTGTTTCTTTCTTTTCAACTTGTTCAGAGTTGACTGCTCAGAGAAACCTGATGAGTTCATCCTGGGTACCATCCTGAATGCCTGTACAAACTCTGCATTGATTACGCAGTGCAGATGCATCCATCACGCTGGCAAAATGCGGTGATATTACTGCCGCCAAGGACGCCATACTGTACAACACCATGCTGACAGCTTATGCCAACCATGGTCTGATCCATGAAATCCTCAGCCTCTACCAAGATATGACACACCTTCAATTGGCTCCAACACTAGCTACGTTCGTCGCTGTCATCTCAGATTGCAGCCACCTTGGGCTAGTCGAGCAGGGGAAGCTTCTGTTCAGCTCCATGCTGTGTGCACACGACATGAATCCAACAAGAGCCAATTATGGTTATGCATGCCTGATTGACCTCCTAGCACGAAGAGGGCTCCTCGAACAAGCAAAAGGCGTAATCGAGGCAATGTCGTTCCAGCCATGGCCTGCGGTATGGAGGTCACTAATGGACTATTGCCAGATCCATGGTAACAAAGAACTCAGTCTGCTTGCAGCAGAACAGATCCTGAGAATGGTGCCAAACAGTGATTGCGCATATGTGTCGCTGTCACACGTCTATGCTGAAGATGGAGATTGGCAATCTGCAGAGGACACCAGTAGGAAGATGGCTGAGAATCAACTGCAGAAAGCACAAGGTTACAGCAGTGTTGAGATTTCCTTATTCAGAGATTTTGCTTGTAGGAACCAAACTACAATAGGGGCAGCTGCCTTTTGTATTGCAGTGAATGTGAATAGTGAATACAAGCATCTTAGTGTTCAATGTTTGCAAATGCGGAAAGGATGTCGTGTCTGTTTCGTGTACATTCATAATTTTAGATATGAGAACTTCAAGTAATGCCTAATAATGGGTAGCACTGAATACTGACAGATATAAAGAATCAGCTCATAGTGTACCCATCTCATGAATCAGCTATGGACTACGGGCGTCAGTAACGGCTTCCCGGAGAAGAAGGCTTGGAGGTTCCCAATCATGACTTCTTGGAGGTGAGCTTGTGACTCCTCAGTGAACACCGCCTCGTGCGCCGTCAGCACGACATTGTCCATGTCCCGCAGCTCCGGCGGCACGTGCGGCTTGTTCTGGAAGACGTCAAGACCGGCGCCGGCGATCCTCCCTTCCCGCAGCGCCGCGATGAGCTCCTGCTCGTCCACGTTCCCGCCGCGCGCGATGTTCACCAGGACGCCGTCCGGGCCCAGCGCGTCCAGAACGCGGTGCCCCACGATGCCCCGCGTCGCGTCGTTGAGCGCGCACGCGACGATCAGAGCGTCCGAGTCCGCGGCGAGGGCGTGCACGTCGGGGAAGTAGCGGTAGGGGACCGAGGCCGCCGCCGCCGTGGGCGTCCTCGAGTGGTACGAGATGGCGCAGCCGAATGCCTGCAGACGCTTGGCGATCCGTGAGCCGATGCTGCCCAGACCGATGATGCCTACGCGCTTGCCGCTCAGCTGATCAATCAATCAATTGTATACATGTTTTCGTTCAGCTGATGAATCAAATTGACTGAAGACGATGGAAAGAAGCCAAGATCCGTAAAAAGATGGAACCTTGGTGGTAAGCGGGAAGTCCCTTTGCTTCGGCCAGATCCCAGCGCGGGCATAACGGTTTGCGGCGGCGACGCGTCGGATCACGGCGATGAGGAGGCCGACGGCGTGGTCAGCGACGTCGACGCAGAAGATCTCGCCCGCGCCGGCCACGACGACGCCGCGGCGCGCGCACTGGGCGAGGTCGACGTGGTCCACCCCGGCGCCCGTGGTCACGACGCAGCCGAGGGAGGGACGGCGTCCAGGAACACGGCGTTGACGAGGATGGTGTCACGTCCGTGGCCGCCGGCGATCGCCGCCGACGTGAATCGCACAAAATGGATGGAACGACGACGAAGAGGGCAGGGTTCGCCCCTCTGCCTTGGCTTCGATTTCGATTTCTCAATTCAAAAGTTCGATGCCGTGCACAACCAGCGCTCCGGCTTAAGTACGACCACTTACAGACTCCGACAACTAGGTCCCAAACGACAGGGTTACAGGACTCGATAACGTAAATTGATGACTACGTATGCTAAGACCGAATACGTCTTACAGTCTTGCGCTTGTTTCTCTGTAGCTCGTCCGGCACCCGTCACGGCACGGTTTCAGGCGTGACATCTCCCCTACTTCAGAAGAAGCTTGCCCCCAAGCTGGCGCTTCAGGAAAACGCCGCTGTAGGACATAGTAGTCTTCCCAGGTCTTGATCGTCTCCGGAAAGCGAGTCCAAGTCACTTGCACCTGTGGAACAGCTGTGTTACCTTTGCGGACCAGGCGCCTGTCCACAATGCGCGCCCGGCATAGTGTCCATCACGTCTAAGTCAGTGAGACGAGGCAGCACATCAAAGACCGGAGAGTAGTCGGCGATGTAAGGCTTGAGCTGCGATACATGAAAAACAGAATGAATCAAAGCATCAGGAGGCAACTCCAACCGGTAGGCGACTTTCCCAATCTTCTCCAAGATCTTGTAGGGGCCATAGTACTTGAATGCCAATTTGGGATAGGGTCGATTGGCCACTGAAGACTAAGTGTATGGCTGGAGCTTCAGCAGCACTCGATCAGCCACCGCGAATTCTAGATCAACCCTTTTGCGGTCGGCCGTTAGTTTCATCTTGTTTTGGGCCCGAGCCAAATGTAGTTTCAAGTCTTCCAGGTGTAACTCACGATCTGACACCACATCCGTGGCATTAGCTGGTGTGTGAGCCGGAATCGGAGTTAAGGCACCCACATCGGGTTCGTAGCCATACAATGCTTTGAATGGGGAACAACCCGGTGAAGAATGAAAAGAGGCGTTGTACTGTTGATATTTCTTACACGATCCCAATTAGGAAGGTGAAAGAAATATATATGGGATATCTATCTAATCATGTTAGCTTGGATATGGGATTAACCTCATGATCCAACAAAGCGAAAGTTAGGTGGTGTTAGTAGTGGGATGTAACATAGTATCATTATCCATAGTGGAGTTAATCTCACGGGATATGTACTCAAGGTATACCACTCATTTCTAGGCATTACCTATACACTAGTCTGTCATCCTAGCAATAACGCTCAAAGAAATGCGGGGGCATGGTACTCTTGAAAGGCCTTGATAAAAGAATGAACATGATATCTCGCAAGCGCCGCGGATAGAAATACCAATTGTAGCACTTCACCGGGAGTAATCCGGATATCGTATTTATATTTTACCACGGGGAAGGGAGTCTATGGAAAGTAGAGAGAAAAGGATGTCTAATGATTTATGTTGTGATTTAGTTATGAGATCCACCTTACGGTTGTGTAATGCTTGAGTAGCCATATGTATCCAACATTACTCAACAGGGATAAGTCACACGGGATAAAGATAATTATATAAATGATAAATACCCAAGTCTAAGATCATCATATGCCACTAGTATCATACGAGCTATTAACATGTTATAGAAAGAATAGAATGAATATTCCTAAGTTACTCCTACTCATATATGTCAAATGAATACTACAATTAGTGCAATACATCTAGCTATCATGGCAAGGTTGGATTACTTCTACACATGGCAAGCATTACCAATAACAACCAAGGGCCGAAACTTGATCATTACCGTAATTAACTTCGACTAGTCCTACATTCGGAGGGTGGATTCCAAAGGACTCAACAAACCTGTCACTCCCGCGATCTACCACACGGCCCGAATGTAGGGTGCAATTGCGAGATAAACATTGTATAAACACCACGTTTACATTGCTTATCACCCACATAGTGATCATCTATATGGATGCTATACAATTCCATGCATAAAATATAAAGCAATCTTACTAAACTAAACATATAATCATAGCAAGCATAAACACAAATCAATAAGAATATAATAATTATAAAGATCAAAGCCATAACAATTGTATTCTAAATATAAGAGTACTTATAGATTGAATACAAGAGAGAAGTCTCAAGAACGATGATCCTTGCTACTTCTTGACTATCGTGAACTCAAGATGAACTTGATCTTCAACTAGAACTAGCTATGTAGCTAACTACTTCTAGTATGAACTAGGGCTTAGGTCTAGACTTGGCTTTGGACTAGATGGGTATGAGTTGATAAATGAGTATGATAATGAAATTGTTATTAGCCCCAGGGTCACCGGTCTTCTTATATAGTACTTGGCAATGAACGCCAACCCTTGGATCAAACCGACCTTCAACAACGGTGTAGAAACAACCTCAAAGTCGGTGGTAAACCGACCTAGAAAGGAGAGGGCGACGGGGTGGCCCACCCGGCCGGCCTATGTATGGCACTAGCGCCGCCAGGGTGGCTTGCCACCTCGGCGTCTCGTCTTTTTCCTGGTGTCCTCCGGTATCTTCTAGAATGTTTTAGTCCACTTTTCGGGTTGAGTTACTTCACGGTTAAGTCTTGTCTTCATATGTCTTGTATATTCCGAACTTTCTCCATTCTTCTCTGCAATTATCTATCAAGTCCCCCGAAAGTCACGAGAATACCAAAACTTCGTGGAATTATGTTAGTTAGACCCCTAGACTTATGTTTGGTCTATGACTTGAGCCCTTATTTCATGTTAATTAACTTATAATATTATGCTAAAACAGGTGTCAATAAATTACCAAAACTCGCCAAGGATAACCATGCTTTCCATGACGTTGGAGCATTATGAACGCACACCGAGGTACATTTCCAAACATTGGTTAACACGCTCCATCGGCCATCGGTTTACGGATGGCGGGTAGTAGAGAAAAGAAGATCAACCTTGTACAGTTTGAACAGTTCAGTCCAGAACCCACTGACAAACACAGGATCTCTGTCAGTAACAATGGTCTTGGGCAATCCATGAAGTTTGACAATGTTGTCCAAGAACAATTCAACAATAGATTCAGCACTATAAGGATGCTTGACGGGGATAAAATGGGCTGACTTAGTGAATCTATCGACCACAACCATAATAACTGAGTATCCTTCTGAAAGAGGTAGGTAAGTAATGAAATCCGTTGACAAGTCTTGCCAAACTCCAGTAGGAATAGGAAGAGGTTGGAGCAGGCCTAAAGGATGAGTATTGGAATGCTTAGAGTGTTGACAAGTATCACATTGCCTGACAAACTGCTCCACATCTCTCTTCATGCCTTTCCAGATAAAGTTCTTCTTCAACCTGTAGTAAGTTGCAGTAATCCCAGAGTGGCCCCCAATGGCACTATCATGACATCTTGAAATCAACTTTGTGCGTAATCTTGAGTTATTGCCTATCCATACCTTGTTCTTATGCCATATCAACCCTTTATGGAGCATGTAGCCGCCTTCATCGGGGTCGTGACGACCAATTGCTTCAACTTCTCTTGTGCATCAGGGTCAGTGGTATAAGTGTTGAGGACCTCCTGGACCCAAGCAGGCTGTACTGTAGAAACTGCTTGTAAGGTGTAAAGATGTGCCACCCTGGACAAAGCATCAGCAGCTAAGTTTTCTTTACCCTTGCGGTACACAATCTTAAAATTGAGGCCCATCAATCTTGTCATTGCTTTTCTTTGCATCTCTGAATGCAAGTTTTGCTCTGTGAGATAAGCCAAGCTCTTGTGATCAGTCAAGATGATGAACTGATCTCGTTGCAAATAATGCCTCTGTCGATGTTTTTTACGACCGAGAGCCCGCCACGGGTGAACCGGGCGGTTTGTTCGAACCTCGGTGAACACCGGAGCCCGGGCGGTTTGTTCTTGCGCAGACTAACATGGGGAGCGGGGTTTTTATATCTTTGGTTCGGGCCCTCGATCAAGGATCGAGTAAAGACCTTTACGTCCAGTCGGCGTGAGCCTGTTTTTGATTGATGGGGTCAGCCGAGAACCGGCTGTGAAGCTTACAGCGCTTGGTCGATGCCAAGCTTGTGTTGCGTACGTGCGTACTTGCGCCCTCCTCTACGAGGTGTTCCTTGGCCGCCTTTTATAGTCCAGGGGCCAAGGAACTTACTACGATCCTAGTCGGATCTGAGAGGGGTTGTTCGTAGAGGAACCGAACACCCAAACCCTTTACAAGGTAACCTGACTAGTGTTCTATCCTAGTTATAACGAAGTCACCGTAGCTATGCTTCCATTGCCTTCTGAGGAGTTGTGCGTGACGCTTGAGGCTTGGATAGAACCCCCGCGTACAACTTCGGTAGAGTTCTTAGGTGATCCTCGTATCCACAAGCCCCGAGCATCTCAAGGCCGAGCCTTGAGGGTTGTCTTGCTCCTCTGGCGCGAGGCCTTGATATGGTCTTCAAGATCATCTTTACGGAGTGCAATTTTGAAAAAAAGTGCACCCGTAGAGTGTAGCCCCCGAGCTTCTTGCTTTTTGGCACAAAGAGCTGGAAGGTCTTTGAGTTCTTCTCCTCCTCCGTCTTCGAGTTCTTCTGTCGTCGGGCTCTTCTTTCTTGAAAAGAGAGCCTTGTTACGCTAGCCCCGAGTATCTCGGGTTACGAGTCTTGAGAGTGCCTGCTCTTCTCGGTGCGTCCTCGATCTGATTCTTGTCGTCTTCGCACGGTGTGCACTTTTTTTCAAAAAGTGCACCCGTAGGGTGTAGCCCCCGAGCTTCTTGCTTTTTGGCACAAAGAGCTTGGAGGTCTTTTTGAATTCTTCTCCTCCGTCTTCGAAGTTCTTCTCGCCGTCGGAGCTCTTTTGAAAAAAATCTGTCCCGGGTATCCTGTGGCCCCGAGCGTCTAAGAGCTCTTTTTCGCGGATGGAGCTCTTAGAGGTTCTTCGTCTTACCGAGTTTTGACCGTTTCTCTTTTTTCGATGCGATCCACGGGAGTCACAAGGCGCTTTTCTTTGCGCTCCGTTTTTCGAAAAGCGTCGATTGCATGGCGAGTCATTGCCATAAATTCCCTCTTGCGTGATTTGAGGTGACCGCTCCTTTTTGGTGGTTGCCTCGTCTTTTGTGGACTTGGTCCATAGGGCGGTCTTCCGCCCTATAAATATGCCCCCGTTTTTGCTTTGGTGAGGATCCGTGAGTATCTTTCTTCTTCTCTCTTCTTCTTCCTCTAGACAGTCTCCCTTCTCGTAGAAAAAAAGCTTTGTTAGAAGCTTCAATCCATGGCGGTGCCTTTGAGTGAGTTGGATCAGCCCGGGCGTTTTCTTTAGCCTTTCTAGGGTTTTTACGTGAGTGAGGGATGTCTTGTGATCGGGAATAGTGGCGGGGCTATTCCCTTGGCGGTTCCACACACCGAAAGTTTGAGGGTGAGTGCGGGATGTCTTGTGACCTAAGATGATCTCCTCTCCTCCTTCCTTTTTTTCTTGGTGTGGGTCGGATAGGGTTCTTTCCGGATGCCCTTGATCCTCTTTGGTGTACCTCCTTGCTACTTGGGTAGACATATGCTTGGCTTCCCAACCGGTATTGGTCGCCGCTTCGTCTTGAGGAAGGTTGTGCCTTTTGAGGAATTGCTGAAGATGGTGCTCTTTGGAGGCGCTTCCTTCTACTCTTTGTGGAGTTGGCGCTTCCTTCGGGTTCTTTCTACCCCTCTGCGACATGGTGAACTCCGGAGCCTTCTGCAGAGGGTTCTTTTCTTCGCCAAGTCGCTTATCTTGATCTGGGGGCTCATTCGCTGCCGTCGTCGGGATTCTTCAAGCTCCAGGTCTTTATGGACTTGGGCGTAAGGGTCTTGACTTCGAAGTGACTCTGAGTTATTGACCCTTGGGCTCTTGGGGTTTAGATGCAGGTCCGAGCGCTCCATCTTCTTTGCCGTTGGATGCTGGTTTCTCCTTCCTACTGTACTGTACTCCTTAGGGTTATGGTCCCCCGGGTCTTCTTTGCAACTTGTACGTGGGAGTTCTTGTTGGGCTCCCCGTGCATCTGAGTCTTCTTTGTATCTTGTAGGGAGTTGTTTCTCCTGTAACTTGTAATCTTCAAGATGTTGAATAAAAGATGTCTGTTCCTTTATCCATGTTGCACTTGTACTTTTTGTATGACTACGATGCGCCTTCGTGCGAGACTTGTTTTGCGATTTGTCTTCTTCTTGATATTGATGAGGTCCTCCGAGTTCTTCTTCTTCTTCGGACAAATTGATGTGTTTGCGCCTTTGGAGTTCTTTCTTAGGCTCTCGGTTCTTATGTCCGTCATGTAGGTTCGCGCCCGAGTTGTTTAGGGTCACTCCTTGTGGCGCCGCTATTGTCTCGGTTGATAGTTCGGTTTGTCTTTTACGCCAGACTTGGCTGCTTCGTAGTGTTGAAGTCTTGCTTCGAGTTGCGGGGTTGTTCTCCTGACTGGTCAGCTTGTCTTCTTGTAGATCTGCTGAGTGAAAGCGTAGGTTCTTGTTCTTGTGTGTCTTTGGGTTGTTTTCTCCCTTGACATGTCGTAGTAGATTGGAGTCTTGCTTCAGTGCTTCAGAGTTCATTCTTCTGAAGAGATCAGCTTGTCTATTTCTGTAGACTTGGCTGGTGGTAGTCCTGAAGTTCTCTTGAAATCCAGTACTGTCTTTCCTGGAGTGTCAACCCGCCTTTCTCTGCAGACTTGGTTGGAGATATTTGCAGAGTCTATCTCTGGTTTGTCAGGATTGTTTTCTTCTGACAAATGACTTCTGTCTTCTTTCTGAGACTTGTCATGATGAGAGGAGTTCTGTTTTTTTGAATTCGAGTTCTTTTACGGAGTATCGGCTCATCTTCTCTGTAGATTAGCCGATAATAGTTGTGGAGGCTTGCTCACGATCTTTAGGGTTGTTCTTACGAAGGTTCAGCTTGTCCTTTTACGTAGACTTGGCTGAAAGTGATAGAGTCTTGCTCTTGGTCTTCGAGGGGGTTGTTCTTACGAAGATTCAGACTTGTCGTTCCTATAGACTTGCTGATGGTTGTTGAGTCTTGCTCTTGGTCTTTAGGTTAGTTCTTACGAAGGTTCAGCTTGTTGTTCCCGTAGACTTGCCGATGGTTGTTGAGTCTTGCTCTTGGTCTTCGGGGTTGGTTCTTACGAAGGTTCAAACTTGTCCTTTCTGTAGACTTGCTGATGGTTGTTGTGGAGTCTTGCTCCAGGTCTTCAGAGTTGTTCTTTTGAAGATTCAGCTTGTCCTCTTTGTAGACTTGCTGATGGTAGATGTGGAGTCTTGCTCCGGTCTTGAGTTGTTCTTCGAAGATTCAGCTTGTCCTCTTTGTAGACTTGCCGTGGTAGATGTGGAGTCTTGCTCCCGGGTCTTGAGTTGCTATTCTGAGTTTTCGACTTGTCTTTGCCGTAGACTTGCCGATGGTAGATGGGGCGTCCCCGTTTTGCGGGGGGTTGTTTTCCTCACGGCTTGCGACTTTTGTCTTCTTCTAAGACTTGTCACGATTGTTCGGAGGGTTACTCGGGCTGTTTAGGTTTCTCCTTTTAGGTCCTCTAGCATATGTCCTTTCTTGAACATGCTAGTGTATTTTGGTGGAGTCGTGCTCACGAAAGAGTTGTTCTAACTTCGGGGGTGCCTCTTTTGGGCTAGGGCTCTCCCATGCAGTCCGGTGGACTATCGCATGACGTCCCTTGAAGGTTTCTCGGTCCGGGCCCATTTAAGTGCACTTCTTGGATTTGAAGGTCAAGATGGTTGGGTTCCTATTTCATAACACTACAATCCACCTTGCCCGGGTTTGGGCTGCTCGCTTTAGAGACTTGTGTGAGACGATGGGTTTCTATTTCATAACACTACACCGTTCACGCCCCGTCGAAAAGGCCGTCCGCCGTCATTGGACATAGTGGCTCTTTCTGGACCCTTGATGGCCTCTGCGATCTAGATGGGCCGATCCCAATGTCCTCTTTTTTCAAGAGTCGAAGTTCACGATCTTCCGCTAGGATTTAAGGTGTGGGCGCTATTCGAGCTAGGACTTGGCGTGGTTCCACCCTTGGAATTTGACCTCCGTTCGGTGGTCGGGTTTTGCCTTCTTTTGGTCGACTTCTTTCTTGCGAAGTGCCAATTTGGGCTGTTTTGTTCTTCTCCCGCAGGAGGCATGCAGCTTCACTGTTGGCAGCTCGTTTCTGTTGAAGTGCCTGGTGGCCGCGTATTTTGTGACCTCTTTGGATGGTACAAAGTTCTTCTCTCGCTTGATCTTCTTTCTTCTTTGAAGTATCGGGAGAGTTGTTTATTGCGTTACGCTTCTCTTCTATTGCCTTGAGTTCCTCGATTATGGATAGAACCTTCGACGAGCTGGTTTTATGTGCCAAGAGTTTTTCGACTTGCGTCTCGGATTGACAGTTCTTTAGTGTTACCACTAAAGGACTGATACACCTAAGTATGGCAACGGTAAACCGCAAGCGCCACGGTTTCGGTGTAGCTTTTCACCGGGAGTATTCCGTGTATCGATTTCCACGAGGAACGTGAAGTGAACTAACAAAGAATCAAGACTCGTCCTATGATGACACAAGGTGTGTATTTGGTAGTTGAGTTGAGAGGTTTTCTATAGCTATGATATCCGGATAGGCTAGATAG
The DNA here is from genome assembly GCA_015847255.1 of Hyparrhenia diplandra. Classification (NCBI taxonomy): domain Eukaryota; kingdom Viridiplantae; phylum Streptophyta; class Magnoliopsida; order Poales; family Poaceae; genus Hyparrhenia; species Hyparrhenia diplandra. The sequence goes on along the minus strand of JADLZK010009307.1, from coordinate 89,142 downwards.
CTAAACGTGGCTTTGTCAGCCCTCGATCACGGAGGCGTAGGTGATAACGGTGATAACAATCACCACTACCAAACTACTCTTTTATTGGAGCCTTACCTTTTTAGAACTTGCTTAGACTCGTGGTGATTTATACGAGAGACTAGAAGGGTCATCACTACCTTACTTGGCTATCACAATCCATCCGAAAGCAAAGAAGCGACAAATAAATCTTGATAAGAATAACCTAGACACCACGTCTACGCTATGCTTATTACTCTAATCTGCGATCAAAAGCTAGAGCACTCTACTAGAAGTAAGTAAATTACTTAAAGTAAAGCAATATACCAATGAAGACGAGTGAATAGCTATTATACTAAACCAGATATGCGAACTATAGAAGAACTTAGGATATATTACTTACTAGAAGAAGTACACCCTCAGAGATACACCTTGGAGGAGATTCCCGACAGATCCGGGGCTTCCTCCCGAAGACTTCTCTCTCTCTCACTCTCTATTGATACACTAAAGGAGCAGGGCTTCGCCTACTACATAGGAGTGGAGATCTTCCTTGTGGTCATGTCTTGGAAGTGAAGGGGTAGGGGGTATTTATAGCCCCAGGGTGGAGTAGGGGCTACTCCAGCTCCATGTCATCGATCCGCGTGATCCCACCTCGTAGCCCTTGGATAAACCGCCTTAGAATCAACGGTGGATGAAATAATCACATGGACAATGTGGTAGGCGTGGGAGGGGCGTCGGTGGCCAAATGGGCCATGGTCGGCCGACCATGGTCCATGACCTGTGGGCCACCCCCCGTCTTTGGGAATGTTGGCCCCACTGTCGGTTTACGTGTCTTGAGTCCGAACTTGCCGTGACATCCGCTTTTTGTACCACTATGATCCATGTGACGTCTTGATGTACCAATCGGGTGCCTTCTTTTTGTTTTCCCACGGATTAGTGACGTGGAAGGTCGCGTTGGAAGAGTTTGGGCCTAAGGTCTATGGTCGGCCGATGCAGGTCCATTGGGCCCCGGCCTTCTCCAACTCTTCTAGAAGGTGTCCCCACATGTCGGGGATGTCTCGGGATGAAATGGTCATGCATCGGCCGATGTAGGTCTTGTGGCCAAATGACTTCAAATTTTGTGTGGAAGCATCCTAGAACATGGAGATCATGATGGTCATGTCAATTTGTCCATTGGTCATACTTGGAGTGTCGGCGGATGATGACCAAATGTGTTATTTCGGCCCGATTTCCTCCAGTTTCACATCTCGCATACAAATAATGACATCTACATGTGGAACTAGGTTATTTGTACAAGAAATCATTATTTATATGTATGTTGGCTTCCAAAAGGGTGCGTTGTTGGCGGTTTTGACTATGTAAAAACATGGTGTTTCTACCAGTCAACAAGATCCCCCACACTTACATCTTTGCTTGTCCTCAAGCAAAGGAAGGAGGGTTGAAGTAAACATAGTCATAACACTTCGAGATATTGAACTCTCATAAAAATTATTTCTGAACATTTCTTATGTGAGTGGGATATGTAGGCTGTGTCTAGCATAAATCCTTGAGGAATTGGGAAATGGAACAGTTCAAAGCTAATCATCTTCCTTATTCACATCTTAGTACTTGGAGGTTTTTTTTTTTTTTTTTTAATATACATTGAAAAATAAGATCACATAGATCACTTATACTCCTCAATTGGGTACTCTCAAGTCACTCAATGGTGTATAGATCCTCACCAAGGCATAGCGTAAAAAATGCCCTTTGTGTTTCATCCTTTTACTACAAAGGTCTATGTGGAGCTAAGGTGGGGATAAACATGTTTGCTTACTTTGCATTGCATATTTTGTGCAGTCAAAACTAGGATCCTAGGAGAACAACATCATGCTCTTAGATCAAGAATGTGCATGTGTGTGTGGATGATTTTTGTTTTGCTCCGTTTTTACATATGATCTCTCCTTCTACTTTATTATATTTGAGACATAGCTATCATAAATATATATACCTTTTTTTTTTTTTTTTGAAGAGGTGGGTTCTACTCACCCTCGGACTAGTGTCCATTATTTCCTCTCTTTAAATATTTTTGCATAGCTCATGTCTCTTTTGATCATCTATTTATGTAAAGAAAGATCACATTTAAATCATAGAGCAACTTTAATGGTGGGGCTGAAAAGCATGTGGTGCGTACTTACGGTGTAGAAGCGGCATATTGATATGGAGTGTATGTGATCTTGATCTTGGGAGCAGAGTTTTTCTCCCACTTTCGGTTTACATCATGTAAACCGCTGATTCTGCGAAAAACCGTCGGTCCGTTCACGGACCGGCGGTATAAAAAGAAGCCAAATTCAAAATGTAAAAAATTTGAAAAAAAATCGTTGAAAAAAATACGTAAAAATAGTTCGTGATTTATAGAAGCCAATGGTGTAAATTTTTTTCAAATTTGAGTTCGTTTGGTATAAAAAAATTTGAATTGAAGTTTGAAAAAAAAAAAAAAAAAAAAAACGTCTTGTGGGCGGGCCCGTCAAGGCCCATGAGGCCCATTGGCCTCCCCGGCTGCGGATAAGGCGTGTGGGCAAGCGGGGGGGTCAAACGCCCCCCCAGAAGCTTATCCGCCCAGCGTGCGCCCGCCGCCGCCGCCGCCTTCCGCCCGCGGCGGGAGAAACCGCCCGGGCGTGGGTTTCCCGGGGCGGGGCGAGCGGCCCGGCGCGCCCGCCCGCCCCGTCCGTGGCCGGGGCGGGCGGCTTCGGTTCTACCGGCGGTTTCTCGATTTCCCGCCGGGCGCGCGGTTAGCCGGGACCGGCGGTTTTTTTTTTTTAGGTATATTGTATATATATATATTGTAGGTATATATTGTATGGATATTATATAGATATATTGTATATATATATTGTTGGTTTCTATTATATAAATATATATTGTTGGTGACTTTGTGTTGTCCGTATGGTTTATGCGGGTAGACAATGTCCGGGAGACCGAGAGACCGATGCAGGGAGCACGGTGAAAATCTTGCTCCAGGTTGGAAGTGCAACTACTTGTCACACCGAAAAATCCGGCGGTGGTTGCACAAGGTTCAAGCGACACTTGGCTGGCCACGGTGCGAGGTGTTCCATTGCAACCATGTGCCTCCGGATGTGCGTGACTACTTCCGGCGAGACCTTGACAAATCGAAGAAGAAGGCTAATGACGGGGCTCGTGATGGGATCGGCACGTGAAAGTGCTTTACATGGGAGGGTAACTATGTCATGGGCGAGGAGGAATATGAGGCTCGGTGCGGCAAGCGGTTGAGCGGTCGAGCTGAATATGAGTACCAACGAGTGCGGCGGGACGGGGAGGACATTAGGAGCGTGGAGGGGTAGTGGTGGTGCGGGTGGCGGTGGTGGTGGACGTAGCAATCCACTTCAAAGGATGTTCAGCCAGCGGGGAGATCGGGGTTCACGCAGGGAGACTCCTGTAGTGGTGGAGGACTACCAGGCGGCCCGCGGTGGTAGCGGAGGAATGACCCAACCAAGGATTGATCTGAGGGCCCGGGCGCAAGCTATATATATTTAATACTTACCGCTTGCTTATACGGTAATTTATGTTGCAGCTCTTTGTATTAAATCCAAGTCTCTCATATAATGGGATCCAACTCGAGAAATGTTCGGTGGCCTAAAGGAGACATTTCGGAGAATGACGGATCCGAGAGCGCCGTGCGGGCATTGCGGGGGAGGCTGAGATTTTCCGCCGGGAGGATTGGTGAGTTTGGCACAGAATTGGCTCGAGAAAATGGCGCTTGATCCAAGGACATCCCCATGTAAGTATTTTCTACCTCATATCGCGTGGCCCAATAGGTTTCTTATACTAAAACATATAGCTAATATAATGTGGTACCTTTGCGACCCGGTTGGTGGATGATATTTGGTAGAAGTACTCCAATGTTGCGGCGCCTTTGCTTTGCGGCTTGTTGCACAATGTGTCTCCTCTAGTGGATGCGGCCCGGCTGGAGTACATTTGCCTTGCTTTGCATACCAAGGTTCGAATAGGTTGTCGCACAAAAATTGAACAAGCTTGTTTATGTCAACTACAACCTTCGGCCGCGACTTGCGGATGTTACCCCACCAAGGAATTATGATGATGATGACTTCATTGACCGGTTCACCGAAGTCTCATTCTATGATCGGAGCAATCCGATTAGGGAATGGATGGAGTACGGCCGATCTAACCAGCCACCGGTTCTTGATGACGATTCTCGGCGAAGTGGGCGTCCCTACGCCATCAAATATTGTCGGTACAATTTATATTTGTATATATATATATATATATATATATATATATATATATATATATATATATATATATATATATATATATATATATGTCCACCTCACCTTCTATTATTTGCTTGTGTTGGCGGTGACCATATAGCAACCGAGGATCTACGTCGGGCGACGGGGGGATGATAACATCGGTGATTGGGCCCCGTAGAAATGTGGGTCAAACTCACATGGGGGAAGAGGAAGCGGCAAATGCTTGCCTAGGAAGGAAGGCTCCCTCAAGCGGGCGAGGAAAAGAAACGGCTCGGATGACACGACCGGCGATGGTGGGAATAACACGACCGACGATGGCTCCTCGGTGATGACACGGTGGCGATGGTGGGAACGATAAAGGCGGTCTTTGGAGAGTATGGCGGTGGCGGTGGTGGAGGGTATGGCGGTGGCGGTGCTGGTGCGAGTGGTCTTTGGTGGGAGCGGTCTTTGTGCGAAAGTGGTTATGCGGTCTTCATTTCACGGGTATCAATTGCACTTCAACCTACATACGCACAATTGTTTACGTCTATGACCACTAATTATGGTTGATTGCGGGCGAGACCCGGTTCACACATGCGACTCAAGACCGTGACCATGGCCAACCGGACTCGCGAGAGGATGTACGATTCAGCGGCGGACTACGGCACTCCACGGTACTCCTCATCCTCCTACGGCGAGACCTCGCGGCCTTCTTATACCTATCCCATTCCCCGACGTGTCCGCGCGACCTATGACTAGATGGTCAGATGCGAATGGGAAGACCCGATTTTACAATCGGTTGGTTGAAGAATGGGAGACAACAACGGTATGGTCGGGGCTAACTTGGCAAGATTACAAGGCTCGCCGCTTCAAAGCGACGAGGTATCTCTATTATGTCTACCGCCGAGTATGAGGAGTCGTGCTTGATATGGGGTGTTTCCGGTATATGCTACGCCGTTGATTATTTGTATGCCACCACATTTTGTTACCGTATTGACTTATGCTATTTATTTCCGCATTGTGTGCCACTTTTTACATCAAAATGTCCAAAGCAACTACCAAAAATTCCTTCAAAAAAAATTTAAAAAAAAAAAAACTTCTGGGCGGTTTGGAATTTATACCGCTCAAACCCGGCGGTATAAATTCCAAACCGCCCGGTTTGCAATTTATACCGAACCGCCGGGCCCGTTTGAATTCTGGCCGTGCCGTCCGGTTTACCGTGAATCGACCGGTTACCGAATCCGGAGGCCGGCGATTCTACCGAATCCGGTCGGTAATAAAACCGTGCTTGGGAGCATGATATGATTCTCAACAAGGGTCACTAGGTTTGCCACAACTCAATACAACTTGCAAGTAGCTTAAATGAGCTTTGAATATGTAAGAGTAATGTATATGGCTTTGATAGGTATTTCATCATTGAGGAGTATGTGATACTATGGTTTTATGACATTTTATTAAAACACATCTCCAAGCACTTTAAATGAAAGAGGATGATGCATAAGCTTGAACTATATCACAAGTCACAATACCTTAGTCAATATGATATTTTTTTTCTAATAATATGTTCTTCCCACAAACATAAGTTTGCTCAAGAAATAAATCTTATGATAAGTTCTATCTTCAAAATGTCATGTAAATGTTACTTCATTAAAGTTTTATTTTTTTCGGTGTTTCTTCTAGCTTTATTTTATTCATAACTTAGAAAAGTAAATAATTAAATACGAAATAAATATAAAAAAGCAGAGAGGAGAAATATATCAAACCGGCGTGTGGATGTCCCGGATGCCGACAGGGTGGGTCCGGGGGTCCAAGGTGGCATCGGCCGATGCCACTTTTGGAGCTCCCCGCAAATCGACCACCGTGGTTCTCCTCCTCTCATCGATGGATCTATTTTCTCTTCGACCGTTTTCTTATTTTGAAAAGTTGTTGCATCGGCCGATGTGACTTTTGTGGCCGTTCGGTGAAATTTTTTCTGGATGATCTTGGTGTGAAGGTGATCGGCGTGGACGGGATTAAAGTATTTAGATCCTTAACTTGGCATCGTCGGCCGATGCTCCCCACAATCGCTTTCGCTAGCGATGCGTGACACATCAATACGAAAACGTCAAGTGCGGGTGTCTGTCCTAGCTGGTGGGAAAACACCGTGAGAACAAAAAATTCTTCATTAATTCTTCTTTTCTTTAGGCACATTTACAAAAAGGGAAAATTTAATCAAGCCAATATGTGAAAAAAAAGGGAAACCTATCCTAGTGCCTAACTTATTTGATTATGGGAGATTTATGGAGAAGGTGGCTCTAATGCCTCCTCATGGCCCGAAATGCCGCGTTAGCAAGAGACGCTTAAGTTTCGCACACATCATGCCGATCGCAAAGTCTAAAACTTATCCTCTAACTCCCAATGGCCCATATGAATCTCGGCAACCTCTTCTAATTTTCTATTCTTCTCCCTAAGTGATGCCACGAACGCCTAGGAGGCGATCTACTTCTTCTTTCTGATCTTCATCTTGAATTGCCACTGGCGGACCGTTGATAGATGGTGGGTCGCTTGTCCGTAGGACCGTCTTGACGGAGCCAAAGGAGGTGCTTTGCATTCGCTCCTTAGATGTGAGCGGTGGCTGCACCACCTTCCCTCGCCCACTCCTATTGCCACTACATGCCGATTTGTTGGAGTAGGCCGGCGTGTGGGACAAGGAGGAGGCTTGGGATGCTTCTGGTGGGGTGTGCAGTCACGGAGAGGTTGATGGCGGTACCCAGGGTGCAAGTTGGCCCGTCGTTGGCCGTCTTGGAGTCGTCGGACGTGGCTTGGACACCCCACGGCGTGGTGAGAGATTCGGGGGACACCCACAGTGCGGCCGGGCGTCATGGTGCGCATCGGCCGACCAAGGGTCAAATCCACGCACACACATCTGCGGGTGTCGGTGAACACTTGGGTGGTGGCGAGCGGCGATCGGTCGCCTCAATGACTTCTATCGCCATCGGATCACTAGGACCTTCTTTGGAGTGATCTCTCACTATGGTCTGTGCACGACATGGGATCTACCAAGGGTAGGCGAAAGGGATTGTCGGATTGGGGTGCCATTGGGATCTTTCCCTTATCGGTGTTCTTGGTTGGGGCCATGGATGGTTGAATGTGAATGCAAGGAGTCTTAAATGGCGGGAATGGAAGAAGGAAGTGTAGGAGTACGAGGGAGGAAGAGGAGTTTAAATAGAAATGGGTTCCAACGTCTCTGGTTCAAATCCGAGGTGAGGCGCTCCTCTAACCGAGATAAGGATGAAAGTTAACGTTAAGTGATCGTTTTGAGGCAAATGTACCGCATCGGCCGATGCACTAATTTTAGAGCTAGGCCTTCCCAACGTTCTAGTTGCTTTCTAGAAGGTTTCTAAAGGATGTTCCACCTATCCAGTAGGCCCAAGGGCTTATGGTCACGCATCGGCCGATGCGGGGCCTAACCCAACGAAGTCGATCTGGATCTTGGGGGCGTCTTTTAGGGGCTCTTAGATGCACATTCCCCTAGCGCTTGGGTCCAGAAGACCCAAACACCAGGTCGGCCGATGTGCCAAAATTGGTAAAAATGGCTCAAAACAGGTGTAGTGAAAGTTAGGATCATGAAAGGGTATTATCTATATATATAATTTTTTTTGAATTATTATTATGTACAAAATTGACAAGTTTATTTAAAGCGAGATCCGTGCGGGCATAAGGTCTATCATGTCTACTTAAGTTCGTAAAGAATGCTCATGAAAGACTTTAAGACGTTGACCATTTACCTTAAAGATGTTCCCGTCGTCGTCACCGAAGTGTGATGGCTCCATGAGTTGAGGCATTGGCGACAAGGTATGGTCCTTCCCATTTGCTCTGAGCTTCCCATGCCCTAATAGCTTGAACCTTGAGTTGAACAAAAAGGACCTTGTCGCCGGGTGTAAACTCCTTTTGCTTGATCCTTTTGTCATGCCACCTTTTGGTTCTTTCCTTGTATATTCCGGCATTGTGATATGCTCTTTCCCTCCATTCTTCTAACTCTGAGATTTGCATTTTTCTATTCATCCTCGCGCCCGTAGATCCATATTCCACCTTTTGATGGCCCAATGGGCTCAAATTCCAACTCAACGGGCAAGTGGCAAGTCTTTCCATTATACAAGTTGGTATGGGCTCATACCAATTGGTGTCTTGTACGCGGTCCTATATGCCCAAAGTGCATCGGGTAACTTGCTCTTCCATCTTTGTACCCATCTCGTTCACCGTCTTTTGCGGGATGTTCTTGATCCGTTTATTGGAAGTTTCGCTTGGCGCTTGTTTGTGGATGGTAGGGAGTCGCTACATTGTGCTTTATACCTTGTTGCTTCAAAAAGTTGCGGAACCCTCTATCAGTGAAGTGAGTTCCTCCGTCACTTATCACCATTCTTGGAGTGCCAAATCTTGGGAAAATGATTTCATAGAACATCTTCCTTGAGCTGGCAAAGATTCGCTTTTCGACGGGGTAGTGCCTCTACCCACTTGGATACATAATCCACTGCCACTAAGATGTGCTCATACCCTTGTGATTTGGGAATGGTCCCATATAATCAATGCCCCAAACATCAAATAATTCAATCAAGGTTGTTAGTGAGCGGCATTGCATCACGGGTATTGATGTTCCCGTGTCTTTGGCATCTTCCACATTTCTTCACAAAGTCTTGTGTGTCTTTTGTACATTGTTGGCCAATAAAATCCACTTTGCCAGATTTTGGCATGAGTTCTGAATGCTCCATAATGGCCTCCATACTCTCCCCCATGACATCTATCCATGATCTTGATTGCTTCATTCATTGGGACACATCTCCTTAATATTCCATCATTGCAGACTCGATATAAGTATGGTTCATCCCGGAGATGCACTCTACTTTCCCTCAGTATGAGTTTCTTCTTGTTCGCTCCCTGGCGGCACATAACATGTGACCATAAAATTAACAATATTTGCGTACCAAGGTTGGAGTCCGCGTGACCGTAGGGAGTGTATCATCTCGAAGGAAGTCGTTGATGGGCAAATCCTATGCGTCTTTTAAAATGCATTCTAGACAAATGATCGGCAAATGAATTCTCTACTCCCTTTTTATCTTTTATTTCAAGATCAAATTCTTGGAGGAGTAGGATCCATCTTATTAAAACGAGGTTTAGCATCTTTCTTAGTGAGCAAGTATTTTTTAGCAAAGATGGTCGGTGTAAATTATTACCTTTGCTCCTACTAAGTAAGATCTAAACTTGTCAATGGCAAAAACAACGGCCAATAATTCTTTTTCAGTAGTTGCATAGTTTAATTGTGGCCCCAAGTTAAGGTTTTGCTAGCATATGAGATTGCATGATGTTTCTTATCCTTTGTTTGACCTAGAACAAAGACCGACAAACATAATCGCTAGCATCACACATTATCTCAAAAGGGAGAGTCAATCAGGGGGTTGTATGATTGGCGCGAGACAAGTGCTTTCTTTAGGTAGTAAAAAGCATCTAAGCACTCATCATTAAATTCAAAGGGAGCATCTTTTGCAAGCAAGTTTGTTAATGGACGAGCTATTTGAGAAAAATCCTTTATAAAGCGTCTATAAAAACCTGTGTGGGCCAAGAAAGCTACGAATCCCCTTGACATTTGTGGGAGGTGGAAGCTGCTCTATAACTTCTATCTTAGCTCTATCCACCTCTATACCACGTTCGACACTCTATGCCCTAGCACTATGCCTTCCGAACCATGAAATGGCATTTCTCCCAATTCAAGACTAAGTGTTTTTCTTCGCATCTTTGTAAGACTCGGTCCAGGTTTTCTAAACAATCATTGAAGGTTTTCCCATAGACGGAAAAAGTCGTCCATGAAAACTTCCATGATTTCTTCTATCATATCGGAGAATATGGACATCATGCATCTTTGAAAGGAAGCGGGGCATTGCATAGACCGAAAGACATTCGCCTATATGCATATGTCCCATAGGGGCATGTAAAAGTGGTTTTACTCTAGGTCATCGATGGATAGGTATTTGGTGGTATCCCGAATAACCATCAAGAAAGCAAAAAGAAAGAGTGTTTGGCAAGCCGTTCCAACATTTCATCAATGAATGGCAACGGGAAGTGATCTTTCTTAGTGGCTTTATTGAGTTTTTGGTAGTCTATGCACATTCTCCATCCTGTGACAGTTCGTTGAGGAATTAGTTCATTTTTCTCATTTTTGACTACTGTCATTCCTCCCTTCTTTGGTACTACTTGCACGGGGCTTACCCATTCGCTATTAGGTAATTGGATAGATTATGCCCACATGTAGTAATTTCAAGACCTCTTTCTTAACTACCTCTCTCATTGCATTATTTAGCCTTCTTTGAGGCTCCCTAGAGGGTGCAAATTCAGGGTCTATTGGAATGCGATGGGTGCGAGAGCGGGACTAATTCCCTTGAGATCCCGGAGAGAGTAGCCTAAGATGTATTGATGTTTTTCTAAAATGGTGAGGAGTTTAAAGGTTTCCTCCTTGAGAAAGTGTATCGCTAATGATTACGGGGCCTCTTGGTCACCATTGAGAAAAAGCGTATTTGAGTCCCGAGGGAAGGGGTTTGAGTTCGATTGGAGGTTTTGGTGGTGGCTCGAGACTCTTCTAGGCTTATTGGTTCTTCTGGGTCGCCTTCTTCCCGAATGAAGTCTTCGGCCGAGCTCTTCCGTTGGTGGGGGCAGACGCTTCTAGGAGAGTTGTAGCCATCACTTCCTCCATTAGATCGGGCTCGGGATATGGCTCTAGTTTGGTGTTTGTAGAATTAAGAAATGGGACCGAGAGCTTAATGCTTTTTCCGAGGTGATATCTAGGCTCCCTTCATGATATTTGGCAAGGAATTTCATGAGCGGGTGCCCAATCAATGTGTCGAATTCCTCTATATCAAAGATGTAGAAGTTAAAGAGGATCGAAATTTTGTTGATTATGGTTGCAATATTTTGTGCGATCCAGCCAGCTAGCAACCAATTGTCCAGATGGTAGTTTTAAAAATTTATTGGTTGAGCATAGGGGTTCGTTACCTAGGAGGACATCAGCCAAAGATTTTGACATGATGCACACTCCAACTGCGGGATCACAGAGGGAGTCTAAGGCTGTTCTATAGATAGAGCATTGTATGGTTGTGGCAAATGAAAGAAGTTGAATTACTTGAGACGTACTTTCGCTTCCTCAAACCACTCGAGCTCATAATAGATGAAAGCTCTTGAACCGTCTCCTTGAGGTAGCATTCCTCAAGTTGAGTACGCTATGTGTAGGTTCGAAGCTTTTCTAGCGTAAGACTTCTTACGCACGGGTTGATTCGAGGTATTTCCAAAATCGAGAAACAAGTCATCCTCGATATCATAGAGAAAGTTTGGGGATTGAGTTTCCTCTTCCCCTATTGGTAGTTTAGGTTCGTGCTCGATGGCTGGTTCTTGAGATGATGAGGCTTGTAGGTTCAGCTATCGAGGGGTCTATATTCTAATTTGGGGATAGGTTCCTCCTCTAGAGCTTCATCATAGACGTTAGTGTGGGGGTGTTCTCCAAAATTTTTGGCGAGCATCTGCTTTCCCTCACTAACGGGGAGGTACAAAAATGCACCCCACGAAGCATTATCAAGGAGTTGGGCTGATTCCTTGTTAAGACCGCAATAGAATTGTTGCAATAATCTTTGGTCGGAAATACCAAGGTCGGGGCCGGATGATGCTAAATCGGTGATACGAGCCCAGGCTATGCCCAGGGTTCCTTCTTCATTTGTTTGAATGCTAGGACCTCCATTCGAAGATTGACGACACGGGTAATGGGAAAAAGGCAAGACAAAACTTGCTTTGAAGCTTTTCCCATTCCCTCCTACACTTTCTATGAATCGAGCATACCATCGCTTGGCTCTTCCCGTTAATGAGAACGGAAAGAGTTTCCATCGAAGGGTATCTCGTGTCATGCCCCGGATGTGGACACGGGAACACAATTGCTCGAATTCACGCCAAGTGCGTGTAGGGGCTTTCATCTTCATCCCCGAGAAAAAGATTTCTCCCGAACCATTGCTATGAGACTTGGGCGAAGCTCATAACGAACTGCCACAATGGCTTTAGATGATTGTGGCGGCTCCAATCTTGCGCCCGTTGGAGCCGCGAATTCAAAGATAGGTGTTGAATCCATGGTTTAAAAATTAAATAAAAGAAAGAAAAAGAAAAGATAATTTGGACGACTCCGATTCTAGTTAAGACAAACTACCGTTCCGCAACGGCGCCGAAAAAAGCTTGTTGACCAGTTCTTTAGTGTTACCACTAAAGGACTCGATACACCTAAGTATGGCAACGTAAACCGCAGCCGCACGGCCGCCGGTGTAGCTTTTCACCGTGAGTATTCAGTGTCGATTTCCACGAGGAACGTGAAGTGAACTAACAAAGAATCAAGACTCGTCCCTATGATGACACAAGGTGTGTATTTGGTAGTTGAGTTGAGAGGTTTTCTATAGCTATGATATCTGGATAGGCTAGATAGCTAAACATGGCTTTGTCGACCCCTCGATCACGGAGGCGTGGGTGATAACCGTGATAACAATCACCACTACCAAACTACTCTTTTACTGAGCCTTACCTTTTAGAACTTGCTTAGACTCATGGTGATTTATACGAGAGACCGGAAGGGCTGTCACTACCTTTACTTGGCTATCACAATCCATCCGAGCGACAAGCGGCAAATAATTGATAAGAATAACCTAGACACCACGTCTACGCTATGCTTATTACTCTAATCTGCGATCAAAAGCTAGAGCACTCTACTAGAAGTAAGTAAATTACTTAAAAAGTAAAGCAATATACCAATGAAGACGAGTGAATAGCTATTATACTAAACCGGATATGCGAACTATAGAAGAACTTAGGATATATTACTTACTAGAAGAAGTACACCCTCGAGAGATACACCTTGGAGGAGATTCCCCGACAGATCCGGGCTTCCTCTCCGAAGACTTCTCTCTCTCTCACTCTCTATTGATACACTAAAGGAGCAGGGGCTTCGCCTACTACATAGGAGTGGAGATCTTCCTTGTGGTCATGTCTTGGAAGTGAAGGGGTAGGGGTATTTATAGCCCCGTGGGTGGAGTAGGGGCTACTCCGGCGCCATGTCATCGATCCGCGTGATCCCACCTCGTAGCCCTTGGATAAACCGCCTTAGAATCAACGGTTGGATGAAATAATCACGTGGACAATGTGGTAGGCGTGGGGGCGTCGGTGGCCAAATGGGCCATGGTCGGCCGACCATGGTCCATGACTGTGGGCCACCCCCAGTCTTTGGGAATGTTGGCCCCACCGCCGATTTTACGTGTCTTGAGTCCGAACTTTGCCGTGACATGCGCTTTGTACCACTATGATCCATGTGACGTCTTGATGTACCAATCGGGTGCCTTCTTTTGTTTTCCCACGGATTAGTGACGTGGAAGGTCGCGTTGGAAGAGTTTGGGCCTAAGGTCTATGGTCGGCCCGATGCAGGTCCATTGGGCCCCGCCTTCTCCAACTCTTCTAGAAGGTGTCCCCACATGTCGGGATGTCTCGGGATGAAATGGTCATGCATCGGCCGATGTAGGTCTTGTGGCCAAATGACTTCAAATTTTGTGTGGAAGCATCCTAGAACATGGAGATCATGATGGTCATGTCAATTTGTCCATTGGTCATACTTGGAGTGTCGACCGGATGATGACCAAATGTGTTATTTCACCCAGATTTCCTCGGTTTCACATCTGCATACAAATAATGACATCTACATGTGGAACTAGGTTATTTGTACAAGAAATCATTATTTATATGTATGTTGGCTTCCAAAAAGGGTACGTTGTTGACGGTTTTGACTATGTAAAAACATGGTGTTTCTACCGGCCAACGGTCTCCTTTGCATTGTCATCGGCTTGTAGGTTCCTGGTCCCAGTACTCCTTTGACGATGTATGGTCCTTCCCATGGGCTGAAGGCGGTTTGTGCTTGCCTTCCGTCTTTTGACTTCTCTTGAGTACTTGATCTCCGGGTTGAGTTTTCTTGGGCGTGTGCTCTTGTCGTAGTGCCTTCGAGGTCCTTGCGATATCTTGGCGCTCGTAGGATGGCGCTTGTTCGACTTCTTACGCACGGTCGATTTCTAGTCTTCTTGTCTCGTTCTCCTTCTCCTTCTTCAAATTGCTCGATCCTTGGGAGCTCCATATAAGGTCTGCTAGTAGAACAGCTTTAGATCCATAGGTCGGGAAGAAGGGTGAGTAGCCCTCGTTGCTCTGCTGATCACGAGTTCTTAGGCCCCAGATGACTTTTGGGAGTTCTTCAATCCATTTGGCTCCGTAGTCTTTGAGTTCTTCGTATAACCTTGGCTTCATCCGCAAGGATGAGTCCGTTTGCTCTTTCGACTTGTCCGTTAGCCTGAGGGTGTGCTACGGAGGCGTAGTCTATCCGTATGCCACAATCTTGTGCCCAGATCTTCAAATTCTTTAGCCGCCGTGAACAAAGATCCGAGGTCGCTGATGATTACGCTTTGGCATCCCCGAATCGTGCATGATCTCTTGGATGAACTCGACCGCTTTGGTTGAGCTGAAGGTGACCAATGTTTGTATTCTATCCACTTGGTGAATTTGTCGATGGCGTACGTAGATGTACTCATATCCTTCTTTTTGCTCTCTTGAGTGGTCCGACTTGATCCAAATTCCCTCCGACGAAAAAGGCCATGATGGAGGTATGCGGATTAGGTTGTGTGTTTGGCACATGAGCTTGTCTTGCAAACATCTATCATCCTTTGCATTTTCTCGACGAGTTCTTCAAGTCTTTTGAGGGCTGTTGGCCAGTAGTATCCTGTTCTGAATGCTTTTTCCACGAGGGTTCTTGACGCTGCGTGGTTTCCACAGCATCCAGAGTGGATTTCTTGGAGGATGTCCTTTCCTTCTTCAGAGCTTATGCACTTGAGTAGTACTCGATGATGCTTGCTCTTTTGTAAAGCTTGTCTTTGATAAGCACGTAGTTCTTGCTTCTTCTCAAGATCCTGTTGCTTCCACTTTGTCTTGGTAGTGTCTTGTTCTTGATGAAGTTTATGATGTCTTCGATCCGGGGTTGTTCTTCGACCTTGAGAGATTATCATTACTCCGTTTAGAGCTGCTTGCTCCATGTTGTATTCTTACGGATTCTCCTTGATGGATGGTTTCAAGAGTTCTTCGACAAATACTCTGGTGGGACTTGGGCTCATCGGATCAAGTTTGGCTAGCACGTCTGCTGCCACGTTCGTATCTCCGAGCACGTGTAAGGATTTCTAGGCCTTGGAAGTTCTTTTTTCCAAATTGCGTTATACTCGCGCAATATAGGCCCATATTGTCCTTTGTGCAGTCCCAGTCCTTGTTGACTTGATTGATGACAAGCTGGAGTCGCCGTATACTTGTAGTCTCTTGATTCCCGAGTTCTTGCTATCTTGAGGCCATGGATGAGTGCTTCATACTCAAAGCCTCGTTGTTTGTAGCCCGCCACATGATTTGCGGCACGTATTTGAGTTGTCTTCCTTCTGGAGATATGAATAAAATTTCGGCTCCTGCTCCCCTAGCTTCAACGATCCATCGAAGTACATGTTCCAATGTTTCTTGATGTCATCGGATATGGGTTGTTGGAGCTCCGTCCACTCTCGCTATGAAGTCCGTAGTCTTTGGGATTTGATTGCTCTTCTTGGGGTGAACTCTAGATTCATTGCTCCGAGTTCTCACGCCCATTTTGATATGCGCCTGTTGAATCTCTCGTTCCTCGATGTCGCCCGATGGTGAGTCGATTACCACCGTTATCTTGTGACCGCCGAAGTAGTGTCGTGAGCTTCCTTGATGTGATCGAGTATGGTGTAGAGTAGTTTTTGCACATGCGGGTACCGAGCCTTGGACTCGATATAGAACCTCGCCACGTAGTAAATCGCCTCTGGACCTTGTTAGGTTGCTCGGGCTCTTCTCTTTCCACGATGATTCTTGAGCCGACCATTTGTACTTGTTGCCGCTATGTATAGCGGGGAGTTCTTCTTGATCTTTTGGAGGTGTGAGGACGGAGCTGTTGTAAGGTATCGCTTGAGTTCTTCAAACGCCTTTGTGCAGCTTCTTACGTCCCACTTGAATTCTCTTGTCTTGATTAGTTTGAAGAAGGGTAGCCCTTTCTCTCCAAGCTTGGATATGAATCGCTGAGTGCCGCCATGCACCCCTGCGGAGCTTCGGGCGTCCTTGACGCGGTGTTTGTGTCATCGTTGATGGCCTTGATTTGCTTGGTCCGCTTCAATGCCTCTGTTGCTGACCAAGAATCCCATTAGCCCGAAGGTACTCCAAAGACGCATTTTGTTGGGTTGAGCTTCCACTTCCACTTGTTGAGGTTCTTGAAAGTCTCTTCCGGATCTTGAATCGAGTTTACGGTTCTCTTGTCTTCACCACCACGCCGTCTCACGTAGGCTTCGGCATTTTTGCCAATCTGCTCTCCCAAACAAGTCTCGTATACGCTCTTTGATACGCCGCTCCGGTGTTCTTCGATCCGAAGGACATTGTTTTGTAGCAAAGAGGGCTCGGGGGGTGATGAAAGAGGTTTTGCTCGATCTTCTTTCTTCGGTGCAATCAGATGGTACCACTGAATAGCGGTCCAAGAACGATAGTAGAGCTGATCCTGCTGTTGAGTCTACTATTTGGTCAATCCTTGGAAGCCCGAACGGATCCTTTGGGCAATGCTTGTTCAGTTCGTAGTCCACACACATTCGCCAATCGGAGGTGTTCTTTTTACGGACGAACCGGGTTGGCTAGCCGGTCGGGGATGTAGGATTTCTCGATGAACCCTCGCCGCAGCGGTTTTGCAACCACCTTCTTGATGGCCTCCTTCTTTTCTGGTGAAAACCTCCTTAGTCTTTGCTTGATGGGTTTGGATCCTATATTGATGTCAATTCTATGCTCGGCCCGGCTCCTTGGTACGCCCGGGCATGTCTCGCGGTTTCGGTGCAAATATATCTTTGTGTTGCCTTAGGAAGCCGGTGTGAGCGCGAATTCTATTTTGGAGAAAGGTGGGCACCGATGATCGCCGTCTTGGATGGATCGCCCGCTTTGTAGATCAATGTGCTTGACGTCGGCCTCTTACGGTGGAATCGAATTGCTTGCTTCTTGGCCTGTATCTCTAGTTCTTCCGGGTTTGTATCCTCTCGCCATTTGGTTGAGTTCCTTTTCTCCAAGAGCTCTCCCGTCTTGTTTGTAATTTCCACGGGCTTGTACGTCACACTCAAAAGCTTTCTTAAGGTCTCCCTTGATGGAAAGAACCCCAAAAGGTGCCGCATCTTTAGTAGAAGATACGGGTAGTGTGGAATAGCCATGAACTTTGCAATAGCGTGTCTTCCCATGATGGCGTGGTATGGTGACTCGAGATCGCCGCCGAACTTGATGTACTCTGTCCCTGTAATTTGTTGGAGATCCAAATGTGACCGGCAAGGTGACTTGTCCAACCGGTATAGCTGCTCGTCCGGGCACTATTCCATAGAAAGGAGTGTTCGAGGGGCGATAAGCCCGAGAGGTCCATCCCCATCTTGTCCAAAGTTTCGAGAATATGATGTTCAATGCGGCTCCTCCATCGATCAACACCTTGGTGACTATTACCCGGCTATTGTGGGTTCTAGCACCAAAGGATATAGGCGGCGTTGCCCACACTTGTCCATTGATCCTCCCCTCGTGAACTGAATCGGTATTGGGACCAATTGAGGTAGCGCGGCACCGCAGGTTCTCGCTGCCATGATTGATCGAAGCGCCAGTTTGTCTTGTCTCTTGCTCTTTGATCTAGGTACTCCGGAAGAATATGACGTTCAAGGATCTCGTTGCTTTCCGGAAATCCCCTGCCTTTGGCTCTTCAATGGCTTCTTCTCGTTTTTCTAGATTATTTCCCTCTCGAAAGCGGAAATTGTTTCCTCCCTTGTACTTTTCCCGGAAAGTGGTGCAGTTTCGGCGTGTGCGAGCTCGGGATGGTAGATGCAGGGGTAGGTCTTCTAGCTTGATATTGCTTCGCTCCTGCCGCCATTGTTGTTGTTGTTGAACCTTTGTTTGTAAGGTTTCTTTGACTTCTCCGCCATTACGACCGGTATTGTGCGGTCCTCGCTTCTTTTCTTTGTTGGGAGTTGTTCGATCTTTCTTCGCCTCGAGGTTCTTTCTCTCAAAACGATCTCGGGTTCTTTCTTCAGCTCCCGATCATCTTCTCCAGCAAGTAGTAAGCTTGAACTGCTCATTTGTCCTCGGGTTGTCTTTGTAGAAATCCGAGAACCGCCATCTTGAGAAAAATCCGTTCTTCGAAGGCATCTATCACTTCCCTTTCGGTGATGTCATGCACTTGGGATCTCATCTCCCAAATCTTCGGTAGTAATCTCTCGGGGGATTCTCCCCGGCTTCGCTGAGGCTTTTCAACTCGGCGAGTAATAGGATGGGGTGATGATACCGCGAGATTGCTACAGAATGCTTTCCCGCAAGTCTTCCCAATGTCGGATTGAGCCCTCTTCGATCTTGTCGAACCATTGGGCGGTAGAGCCTCTAGGGCCATGGGAAAGAAAACGGCTTTTGCGTCATCATCTCCTCGGCCGGTTCAATGGATTGTGAGTAGACTCGAGCCATTGTGCGGGCTCTGTTTTTCCCATCGTATTTCGAGTGGTTTGAAGGCTTGAACTTTGGGGGTAGCTTGACTTCTTGCAATCTTTTCGGGAAGCAAGGGAACTGTCGTAGCTTTCCGTCGTCCTTTCTTCAAATCCTCCCGAGGTTCTTCCTCCTCTTGGATGGGTTCCGGTAGGGGGTCGATATGTAGATTCTCGCGACTTCTTCTTGTCGGCTTGGTCTTGGCGCGGGGCTTTCCCTTGGGGGTCTGCAGTGCTTGTCTGCCCCTCCCTCGAGGTGGCCCGGGTTGTTGGATCCTTCCGGCCTCCCCAGCCTTTTCAAGGCGTTAGATCGACTTCTTGAAATATGAGAGCTGTTTGCCTTTGACTTCGATGTCACGGGGTCTCTTTCTCGGATGGCCTTTTGCGGTTACCTCCTTGATGAGTCTCTCCCGTCATTCAGTGCATGTAGCAGCCTTGAGGCGGTCAATCAACCCTTGTAGTCTCTCCGGGTTGCCCTTTTTTGTGTCTTCGACTTCTCTTTTTCGATTTCGGCCTCTCGTACTCGTGTAGATCGGCGATATTAGTTCGAGCTTGCATGCGTGCATTTGCCCCGATTCGGCGTTCTCCCTTCGACTTGTTTCTTCTTAGCCTTTCTTGACGTTGGTGCTCTTCTTCGTCATCGAGGGTTCTTTTGACCGCCGAGATATTGGGCGGGGGCCTCGGTAGATCGATATCGGGGGCTTACGGGCCGGTTAAGCGGAGCTCGGTTTGTAACCACCATGAAGACTTCCTTAGCGGTGGTAGCTTTGGGTCGCCACTCCTTCCGCTGGGATGGGCCTTATGATGTTGGACCTCCTGTTTGTCCCCGTAAGCTTGACGATCGGCTTTGTTGAGGATTCTTGGCGATGGATGAGACACTCCTCTGGGGGTTCTTGTCAATATGAGCCCTCTTTGTGTGCCCTCCAAAGGAATCTCAATCTTAAACTTCAGTAGTCTTGGCGCTCCTTGAATACGGCGTATGCGGCATTGCGTAACCACTGTAGGAAATTGAAAAGGTAATCTGGACTGGTGTCGGGGGTTATATCGAACTCACCTTCTTTCTCCGGAGTTGGAAAAGTATTGGTTGAAAAAGTTTCGAGTTGGAGCGACTTCCCTTTTCCAAGAGTTGGAGTCGTGCCGAAATGCTTCCGGAATCCGTATTGGTCTGGTTGTTCACCTTCCCGAGTTGGTTTGGGTTTGGTCCCTTCATGGCCCGGTTCCCGAGCAAGCTTCGAGTTTGTTCTCCGTCTTGAGGCGCTTCGATGGTGTCGATTCTTTGGAGCTTCTCGGCGAGTTCTGTTCTTCGGTCTTGGAGTCCACGATGGTGCGACTTTGAGTTTCCTCGTCTTCGTCGATCTCGCAAGCCCATGATCCGAAGATGATCGTCTTCCTCGTCGATGTACTCATGATGATGTCCGCCCGGACTCTCGTGCTGAAATTCGGCGAGAGCCCCCCTGGCCGGTAATTGTCGATGTTTTCGACCGGAGCACGCCCGCAGGGTGAGCCCGGGTTTGTTCGAACCTCGGCGAACCTCGCCACGGTTTTGTTCTTGCGCGGTGACATATGGGAGCGGGGTTTTTATCTTTGGTTCGGGCCCTCGATCAAGGATCGGTAAAGGCCTTCGCGTCGGTCGGCGTGAGCTTTTTTTTGATTGATGGGGTCGACCAAGAGCCGGTGTGAAACTACGGCTTATTCGATGCCAAGCTTGTGTTGCGTACGTCGCGTGCTTGCGCCCTCCTCTCTGAGTGTTCCTTGGCGCCTTTATAGTCCAGGGGCCAGGAACTACTATGATCCTAGTCGGATCTGAGAGAGGGTTGTTAGTAGAGGAACCTAACACCCAAACCCTTTACAAGGTAACCCGACTAGTGTTCTATCCTAGTTACAAATGAAGTCACCGTAGCTATGCTTCCATTGCCTTCGGGGGAGTTGTCAGTGGCGCGCAGGCTTGGATAGAACCCAGCGTATAACTTCGGTAGAGTTCTTAGGTGATCCTGTATCCACGACCTCCACCTCTCTACAGCCATAATCAAAGCTAGAAACTCCTTCTCATAAATAGAAAGTTGCTGATGTTTTTCTCCTGAGGCCTTGCTGAGAAAAGCAATAGGTTGTCCCCTCGGCCGCATGAGCACAGCACCCACTCCATCATGACAAGCATCAGTTTCAATAGTGAATGTTGCCTGAAAATTGGGTAAAGCCAGCACTGGAGTTTGAGTCATTGCTTGTTTGACTTTCTCAAAAGCCAGTTGAGCATCCTGATTCCACTGAAACTGTTTATGCCTTAAGAGTTTGGTCAATGGCTTTGTGATGACTCCATAATGTTTCACAAATCTCCTGTAGTAACCAACTGTGAGGCCCAAAAACCCTCTCAACTCAGTGACTATAGTTGGAATAGGTCAGTTGAGCATAGCTTCAATTTTGGATGTATCAGTGGCAACACCTCTGGCAGATATAATATGACCCAGATACTCCAAACTGGTCTGAGCAAAAGTGCATTTACTCTCTTTCAGGAAAAACTGATGCTTCCTTAGTTGAGCCAGGACCTGCTCTAAGTGAGTCATATGATTTTCTATGGTAGGGCTATAGATAAGAATGTCATCCAGAAAAACTAAGACAAACTTTCGCAGAAATGGTTTCAATATGTAGTTCACGATGCACTGAAAAGTTGCAGGGGCATTAGTAAGCCCAAAGGGCATCACCTTAAAATGATAATGCCCCTGATGTGTCTTGAAGGCTGTTTTATACTCATGATCCTCATGCATTCTCACTTGATGATACCCAGCCCTCAAATCCAGCTTAGTAAAGAATTTGGAGCCTAAGAGTTCATCCAAGATTTCCTCCAGAATGGGCATTGGAAATCTGTCTTAATAGTCGAGATCATTCAACTTTCTATAGTCCACACAAAACCTCCAAGAGCCATCTTTCTTTTTAACTAAGAGCACCGGGAGGCAAAAGGGCTCGATAATACAATCAAACTGATCAGAAGAGTTCTTGCACTTGCTGCTCAACCTCAGTCTTGTGCATAGGGGAATAGTGGTAAGGTTTAGAATTCACAGGGATAGCATTGGGCAGTAATGGGATGGTGTGGTCATACACTCTTCATGGAGGAAGGGTCTTAGGATCAGAGAAGACATCTTGATATTGGGCCAATAATAATTTGACCTTGTCCTGATGATCCTCTGATTGCTCCTGGTGTTGGGAGGCATGTGGCACGAAATCCACCAATGCATAGGCCCACACATCATTTCCTCTGGATGACTTGAACACCTTGTTTGCTGAAATAGCAGCAACCTTGAGTATCATTAGATTGGAGTCCTTGCAGTTTAATGAGCCTGCCATTATCCAGAAATTCCATAGTTTTCTTCTCCCAGTCAGAAGTCATGGGACTATGAACAGTCAACCAATCGTAGCCCAAGATGGCATCATAGGGATGCATATCCAAAACAACAAAAGTAGTTGTCAATGTTTGGCCTTGGCGTACCAGGGGAAAATCCACCAATTTGCGGGTCGGTAATTCTGATGTGCTCATTTGCCATCCCGAACCTGTTTGGCTAGAATTGGCACTGTAGTCAGATTAGCTAGCTGAACAAACTGTTTGCTGATGAAACTGTGGGAGCTCCCACTATCAATCAGAATCAGCATTGTCTTGTCTTTGACTCTTGTCTTGAGTCTCATACACTTAATGTTGTCGACCCGGAGAGAGCATTCAAAGACGGTTTGCAAAATCTTCCCGCATAGCATCTTCTTTGGCCAAATCATTTAAGACTTCATCATCAAATTCTCTCGTCCGGATCATTGATCAAGTAGAGCATTAGTTTCAGCTTTCACCCTTTTTGGGCATACCTCCACATGTCCTGAACGAATTTATCTCCCACGGCTATAGCATAGACCATTAGCTTTCCTATAGTCCCCTGAGTTGCCGATCCTTCCAAGATACATTAGCTTGATAAGGTTGTTTACCATCGGACTTTATACCGTCAAGGCAAAAGCGCTGGGGGGATCGGGCTGCCTCTGCTGCGGGCGCCGCACCCGCGGCAGCCGAGTGAGTTTGGCCCGCCTCGCGCCCGTCTTCCTTGCAGTGGGCTTGTGGCCCATTGTAGGTTGCGTCCTCGGGGTGCTTTGGCCTGGTTCGCGTTGGTTTTGGCCTGGTGGCATTCCCCTTGTCCAAAGCGCGGCTTCGATGTGCGCTTCTCTCTTCCTTTTACGCGTACTTTTACTGTTTCCACGTTTATGCCTCGCAAAACATATTTTCTTCGAATACAAGTGGAACTAGATTAATAGCAAAGGTTTGTGTGGCAATAGTACGCGTTATTTTGCTATGTCATATTACTAAGTTGGCGGTATAAAGTGTATGATAAGGACCGCCAACAACTCCCCCCCCCACACTTAGTCTTTACTGCCCCGAGTAAAGTGCAAGACTAGGTGGGTTTACCTCCAAAGAAATAAAATCTGCATACAAGTTATTCCGTGCTTCACCAAAGACTTGTGAAATTTTGATGTGTCTACCACATTAGTCTTGGGTAATTGAATTATGGAACAACATGGATTCAAATCCTCTTGCTTCGAATAAGTGCGAGAACTTGGGTTTTCATATGATTTTGAAAATGTAAATATAGCGTTGCTCTAATGATTCACTCGGATCACTCAAATATTTGTATCCGGTTCCTCACCGAGGCATATGAGAGTTTTGCCTTCTTTCTTTTCTACTTCTAAAAAGCTTATATGGATCTTTGGGTAGGGAAAAGTTATGAAGGCATACTTACTGCATATATTGCTAGGCCAAAGCTTGGATCCAAGGAGAAGGATGGCATACCCCTAGATCAAGAAGTGCATGTGTGTGGATATAAAGTGGAACCAAATACTATATATACTATACTCCTTGATATGAGTGATCTCTCTCTTATGAAAACTTTATTCTTGAGAACATGGCTATCTTTTTGCATGAGCCTTCATGTGCTCATTTTTTTTTCATTGAACTCTTGGACCTTCATGTGTCCAACCTTTTTTTTTTTTGGGACCTTCATGTGTCCCTATATTTTTTTTTTCATAGCCATGTCTCTTTGAACCACAAGTATATAGAGAGATCACTATCTCGGTAGAGCATGGAGTATTTAATTCTAAGATATCTTTTTGTGTCTACTCCCAAAGTAGGAGTAGAGCTTTTTGGTATGGTGGACGAAAGCATGTTTCTAGAGTATTCCCAAAGTGTAGGAATAGCTGATATATGTATGCGTGTAATGTGATCTTGATCTTGGGGGCATGACAACTATCTCAACTAGGGTCAACAAGGCTTGACACAAGCTCAATGCAAAGATAAGTAGCATATATATATGGTAGGTTTTTGCATTCATTAAACTCAAGATGGCTCTAGTAGGAATCAAGCATATCATTGAGGAGCATGCTATTTGAATTTTGAATTTTTGAAAACAAATCCCAAGTTCATATAAAAGACCAAGGTTCAAATCATCCAAATATATCACATATCCCGATTACTTAGATAACATGGGGTCCCTATATATGATAGATAATTCACAAGGCATAGGAATATTAGCGAGGAATAAAGAGTATGCAATTTTTGTCAAAGGATAGCATGGAGATGGAGCCTCAAAAGTTTTGCTTATCTTTTTATTGAGGAATAATATATGTTGACTAAAAAGATATTGAGGGATTTTAACGAGGTGAAGTTCAAGGATGATTAAATCATTTTAATGATCATACATTTTAATCTTGTTCAAAAAAAGGGAAGGTAAAGGATTTCAACTTTTACCTTGTGTAGTCTCCTCCCCCACACTTGTTCTTTTGGCAAATTATATAGATAGAAAAGACAAAAGGGACAAGTGTGCATCCAACAGGTTTTGTCTAGTTAATATGTTCAAAATTTAAACTTCAAAACTTTGGGAGATGTGAGAGCGAGAGTTTTGCACAAACCACCGCTTTGAAGATGAAGGCGTTTATGGTAGTCATTCGCCTCGCCCTTCTCCATCGTGGAATTGCTCGATGATTGTGCATTTGTGTTGGGGAGATCTCAGGTGGTTGTGATTGTATGTTTGAGAAATCTCCCCACACTTATTCTTGTATCTCGTTTTATTCAAACAAAGAAAACAAAACAAAACAAAAACATATGGCTCTATCGGCATGAATACTTTGTGGAGCCTTTATTTTCATTATTTATTTTATCTCTTTTTTTTTTTTTATTTGTTCACCTCATCATCACTCAAGCAAGGCTCATATAAAGAAGCAAAGTGAAAAAACATTGCCTTGATTCAGCTCCATCATAAGAAAATTCCATAGATTATGACAACAAAACTCTAAGTTCATTAATCAAGTTTTGACACCATGTCAAAGCTTGATTAAAGAAGATCATTTTAACCTAAGCACCATGCTTAATTTAAAAAGACCTATGGATGTATTGGATCCATGTAGGTACACCCAAACTCTAAGCATATGTCATAGCATGGGAAGCATAAAGTTTTATTTTCATGGAAACAAAAATGAGTGAAGAGTGTTGGTGAATATTTTATTTCCCTTGCATACACGGGATACACTTTACCGCAACATTAATGGATGAAATGTCGAAGATGTTGCAACGGTTCGCATGATGGCTCCGGCCTGTGCTTCTCAAGGCTAGGCCACACACACATTCGTGTAATATAATTCCATGGGTCTTGATGGTAGCCGCAAAGGGGCGAGAGGCAAACCCTTCTTGCTTGTTGAAGCGATGAAGGATGGAGTTAGGTGGCATATTGTATTCATCTTGATCATGTGGTGCCAACCTTCTCCTCTCCTCTTCTATTGATTTTTTTCCTATTCTATTATATATATTTTTTTCTTTTCAACAATACTTTTTTTTTTTCTCTTCTTTTCTCTCTTTCTTTCATCTATATTATTTTTTTATAATTCTTCTCTCTTCTTTTTTTTTTTTTTCTTCTCCTTTTTTTTTTTTTAGCAAGACAGGGTGACACCCTCTTTTTTATTCATCATCATTTTTTTTTGTATGACGCTTTGGTGGATGGAATTTGAGAGGCGCACAATCTTTCCCCCCACACTTGGATTTTTGTGTAAAAGTCAAGTGTGCAAGGTCCTGCCTCTCCTTTGAGCATGTTCCATCATCCATGAGCATCAAAGTTTCTTGTCGATGTGGCCCCTATGTTCTCAAGCATTGCGTGCCTCTTTTGATCTTCTTAATCGATCTCCACCAAAATGGTTAGCGACAAGAATACCCTTCGGGTGCATACTAACTTGGCAACATGCTCTTGCTTTTATTAATAAGAGAAAGAGGAAAACCTTTTTGTGCTTTTTTTTTATGAAAACAACTAGAGAGAATTATTCATTCTTTTTTTACAACCCGGGTTATCTCCTGCAGTGCTTTTATTTATGGTCACAAGCTTGACCGCGGGAATTCTTCTTGCAGCTATCAAGGGTGGTGAAGTTCCCAACTTCTCCACTAAGCATTGACCGCTTAAGATCAAGTTTGCAAGGTTAGTGCCATCGTGCTACTACAAGATCAATGAAGACATACACAACCATCCTCTTAGAGAGTTTGTAAACGAGGATCTAGAGGAAGTTGTGATCCTAGTAGGAGCACGTGGTCACAAGTGAGGCAAGCGCTAGAGATCCAAAGAAGTGAGCATGAAACTTGAGGGATCTTAAAGGAAGATTTTTTCATGCTCAATCGTGGTTTCTATCTTGTTCTCTAGAGTTGGTGCCTCGTGCATGTCCATGGCACATGAGTTCTTATCCTAAAAAGGCATGTCATGAAAGACAAATGTTGTATCTTGACCATTATCAAGAACAAAGTTTTGTTGGCCGAGGGACATGGCTTATGTTCGAAAGTGAGGGTGACAGTGTTTTTGTTTCACAAAGATGCAAGAGCAACTTAGGTGAATCGAATGGAGTTATGAACTCTGCCTCCTCGAAAAGGTTTTGGTTGGAAAGGTGCTTCGCCCCTAGGATTTCTAGGTGAGAGGCGTAAAACAATCTTTCCCAAGGATGAGATGGATGTAGGCCTTTTTTTCGTGAGAGGGTAGCTCATCGTAAAAATCAAAATCAAGGATGAGATGGATGTCTAAGCACACCTCGGCTTTTGAGGTTCTGTCATCAACCTTGAATTCATTTGGGAACTCCGAGGATGAAGCATTCCTTCCTTCGGTGTTCGTGGTTCGGAGAAGGGCTCAACGGTCGATCCTAAGGATGGTAAAGGTGCAGATTCGGGCTTGATGAGGGCTTCTCAAAGCTTGACATGCCCCGGTTTTGGTGGGGTTTGTGTTTTCACGATGGGAGAAGTGTGCTTCCATCGTAATTTTATCGATAAATATCCCTCCAAATGGTCATGTCAATGCGTAGGGGCAGTGTCTATGTCAAGACCCAATCGAAAGATGTGTGAAATCATACCCTCGGGTAATGACAGTCTAGGCAGCGTGTATTAACATAGTGAACTCGGCCTAGGCTGCACCTAGGACTCTTTCTCATCCTATTTGAAATCAAGGAATGTCCTTGGTAGGGAGTTTGATGGGGAAGAATGGTAGAAAAAATTGTCTTTGAGTTCTTCTAAATCCCCGCTCAACTTCCTATGACATTAGTGTACTATTGTTTTTTGCTTTCCTGTGAGGGAGAGCGAAAAACAAATTCCACATGAGAATTTCTTGTGTCATGTCAAGAATGTTCTGGCATGAACACATCTCCTTGAAATCTTGTAAGAGGCTAATAAGGTTGTCATAGAGCTTAACCGTCATAGAGCTTAACCTCTTCGGGCGTGTCATACACATGGGGAGAGTCTCATCACCGAAGTTTTCATCTTATGTGACTGTAATGGAAAATGTTTTCCTCCCCAAATTGACATCTACATCCCTGGATGTTGATAAGAATTTTTTTTTTTTAGGGATGCTCGTTTGGAATTTCAATTTTCTTGGATATCAAAAATGTAAAAATCTTTTTTTTTTTACATTCTTGTGCGTAAGAATTCGGTCATGTATGGTCTCTTGGCAAAAGCCCTTCTAAAGGATTCCTTGTCACATTTTAGTGCAAGGGATTTGAATATTTATACCCATAGCATGATTATACATGACCTCCACCAATCCTTAATAGAGTCATGGAGAAAAGTTCATTGAGGTTTTTTTTTTTTTCAAGGTCGGCTGGGATTGGTGGTTTCTTCTATTGTTCGTATTTCGAGGTGTTATCAATCCCTCGGCAAAAGGTCGACCTCGAAAAAAAGAGATCCTACCATGCGGTCCCCTTGGGTTTTGGTTCAAGCAAGGGTCTCTCTATAGGTGTATCGGGTTCGCAAAAATTAAGAGACTTCCCCTTCGATACGCTAAGGTTCTACTCGGATGGGTTCTAGCGGGGAGTATAAAAAAATATGGTATATGAAAGCTCCTCCTTCCGCTGGGGTTTTTATGTAAAAACGACCCTCCCAGTAGTTATGTCACAAGCAAAGAAGATTGATGCTCTATCAAAGGGTTTTCCAATTTCAAGCCTGAAAATGTTTGGACTGAACCATGGCTATAAAGCCGAATGGAGCTCAAATCTCGAAGGCGTGATTGGCATCGAAGATTGACATGGTTCTAAGAGCTCGCCCCTAAGAACAAAAAGGTTTTGAAAGGGTTGCTCCATAATTAAAAGAAAATAAAAATAAAAAAAGAAAGGCAAGGGTAAGGGCTCACACCGATAACTAGGTTTCACAAACTATAACGACAACCGTTCCCCGACAACGGCGCCGAAATGCTTGTTGGTATTTTTTAGCGAGCGGCAAAGTCCGCATAAGCGCACAAAAAATACCGTTCAAAACACTTCACCTAGAAGTATGCCGTGTATCGAATTTCCACGTGAGGAACGGGCGCTAAGTCTGTTCTTCTAGCTATCAAGGGTCAAGAGTAGGAGGTGATCCTAGGAGCGATGTGTTCTTTCAAAGACTTAGGCTAAGTCAGGGCTACTCTCGCCTATTAATCGAAGTATTACTGGCACCGGAGTGCACTTGGTCTCGCCAGCGATGTCGGCCTCTAGCTCTACTACATGCAACCGACGTGGAGGAGTACGATGGGCAAATAGGGTCTGTCACCACCTATCCCCTACCTCACTACCGTGGATTGCGGAGCAAACGAGGGTGATTCATAACTTAGACACCACGTCTACGTTACTTGTCACTACTCTAGCGTCGATTAGGGTATCCTGTCTTCATCAGGGGCCCTCTACTAGAGCATTCACCAGAAGGTAAACAACGATCCCGTAATTCTCGATATAATAAATGATAGCATGGAACTTAAGAATGATATTGAAAGTAAGACACGAATAACTTCCACCAAGCCAAAAGGTTACCCGTAGAGGTACAAGGTAGGGAGGCGGGAGCCGACAGATCCGGCTTTCAAACAAACATGGGCGTCGCAAACTCTTCGCCACACAGACCGTGGGGTCGCTACTCCTCTCTCTCTACCTCTCACTCTCTCACTCCCACCGAAAGTGTCTTGGCACTCTCTAAACCACCCTATATGTGAGACGTGGAGTGTAATTCCCCAAGGAATGTGGGGCGAATGATGGATCACATGGTGAAGGAATGTGGGATTCCTTTATTGAATGTGACTTGTGTGTGAATGAGTGAATTGGTGAGTTACAAGGGGAGGCATGGGCCTCTTTATATAGGGAAAGCAAGAGGGAAATGGAGGGTTCTCCTTGTTCTTGGGGACTTTCAGGAGTTTGGCGGAAATCTTTGGCGCCAACGCCAAAAGCACCTTCATGCACCGCCTCTTTCCTTCGTGACGCGGGTCAAGGCAAAAGCGGCGGGATCGGGCTTTCAGCCCCGCGGGCGGGCGCCGCATCCGCAGCCGCCGCAGCGAGAGTTTGGCCCGCCTCGCGCCCGTCTTCCGCAGTGGGCTTGTGGCCCATTGTAGGTTGCGTCCTCGGGGGTGCTTTGGCCTGGTTCGCGTTGGTTTTGGCCTGGTGGCATTCCCCTTGTCCAAAGCGCAGTTCGATGTGCGCTTCTCTCTTCCTTTTGGCATACTTTTACCTATTTCCACGTTTATGCCTACAAAACATATTTTCTTCGAATACAAGTGGAACTAGATTAATAGCAAAGGTTTGTGTGGCAATAGTACGTTATTTTGCTATGTCATATTACTAAGTTGGCGGTATAAAGTGTATGATAAGGACCACCAACACTCACAACCCTCGTCACGAGATCACCGAGAAGCAGAAGCAAATCACAGGATTCCAACTAGGATCACAGCCGACTCCGAATTTTACATGGGTACTCGTCCCCACAACCCTGCCCGAGATCGACTAGTTAAAATGAGAAACCGAGTACGGAGCGGCGTCCACGAACGACCGGGTCCCGATCGGGTTCCAATTGGGACGGATTTACGGTATCCCGTGCTAGACAAACGCTGATTACTCGGACCGTTCGGCCCTGCAGCGGCGAACCCTACCGAGCCTTGTGGAATCACCGATGGAATCGGGACACACCGCTGAAGCAAATCGAACCAGCGGACACAAATCGCCGAACAGCGAACGAGCACCCTCACCACCGAACGGCTCCAACAGAACGAAGAATCAAGGACCGACCGTCTTCAATTCCATGCCACAATTCGATCAGCAGTGGATGGATTTAGTGCGATTGGGACTCAATTGCTGGGCGGAATCCCCATTGGCTTATTACCAGAGCCGTTTGCTGAATCGAGGAATGGGCGGGGAGCACGACGAACAAATGTCTGAGCGACGAACGGCGAAGGTGGGTGACAACGGAGACGCAGGTGGGGAGCGATTGGGTAGGTCACCCGAACTCGTCGGAGTGGTTGCAGCCGGATACGAGATGACGACGCCGAGCTTGATGACTCCACGGCGCGCCGAGGAATGCGAATCCGATACCACTTGTCACGCGTCCGTGGCGCGGCGATCGCCGACGGCGTGAATCGCACAAAATGGATGGAACGACGACGAAGTGGGCAGGGTTCACCCTCTGCGCCTTGGCTTCGATTTCTCAATTCAAAGTTCGATCCGCGTGCACAACCAGCGCTCCGGCTTAAAAATGCGACCACTTACCATCGACAACCGGGTCCCAAACGGCGGTTACAGGACTTCGATAACATAAATTGACGACTCGTATGCTAAGACCGAATACGTCTTTCGGTCTTGCGCTTGTTCCTCGTAGCTCGTCGGCACCCGGCCACGGCACGGCCAGGCGTGACCGATGGCACCGCCGCCACCACGAGGGGGCGCTGGGGGGGGAGCGCCGCCGCGCGCGCGGAAGTCGTCGCGTGCTCGAGCGGCGAGCACCTTGAGGGCGAGGCCGGGGCCTCGGTGGCCGTCGACGCCGCATCGGGCGCAGGGCGGGAAGGGAGGGACGGGGCTAGGATTTGAGTGGAGAAGGGGAGCGGGGAAGGCGGCAACAGAAGTGGAAGAGGCCGCTGCGGGGAGGGGAAGAGGCTGCTTGGGTAAGCCGGTGCGGTCGGAGATTCCGAGCTAGGCAGTCAAGCGACCGCTGCAGGAGGTGCGGGTGGGGAAGACGGCATCGCGACGGGGAGGCGTTCGGAGTGGGGAAGGATGACATGGCTTAACCACAGCCCAGAGAAACTTCCTAGTGGGGGTTCCCTTTACAGGGGTTATAGATAGATTACCCACTTCGCAATTATTAATTAAAAATATTAAATCTCTTTTTCTAGGAAAAAAAAATGTCTCGAGGAAATCCAACCAACCAAGTGGGGGTATACGCCTACGGTGAAATATAAAAATATCTTTTCTTTTTTTCACTTCTACCGACCACCTCTAATAATATTATTAAATAAAAAACGTATTGAGAAAATTCATCCAACGGCCGTGTATGTCAACAATGGTTAAAATATGAATATCTTTCTTTTTCACCTCTACTACCAAACACCTCTGCCATTATTAATTTTAAAAAGTATTTTTAATAATTAGAAAAGATATGTTTTGAGATCATCTAACCGAGTGGTATATGTGTTAAATATCTTTTTTTTTCCACCTCTATGTCATTATGTAGCTAAAAAAGATCATTTATTTCGGAGGAAAATAATTCAGCTACAGGAAGAAAATCTAGATTAGCCATACCAAGGAATCTTGACCGGCTATACCCATATTCAGTTGTTTTGTTTAACAGAATTATATGAAAACTGAATATCACACGCACCATCACATTCGTGGTTGATCCATCTATTAGTAGAAAAAATTGTATAAAATGTTAATATATATTAATAAAATATCAGAGGCAAATAAGGTAAGTATCCTATTAAATATTAGAGGTAATCTGTCCAAGCATACAAACAAGATACACATGTGTGGCGTAATATAACTGACCGATGAAATAAAAATACAAATTGTATTGGCTGTCTTATCCTATCACGCATGCCTACTAAAATTTGTCGTTCAAGCCCTCCGTCGCAGCCACGGCACAATATTCACTGAACTCCGATCAATCAGGAAGTACATCGACCTTTCAATCCTGCTATCAGATCTTCCCTCCCAGCCACATTTTTCTATCATCTTGCCGGTTCTTTGGAATAATAGTTATTCTTTTTTATTGTCTATACTAATCGGCCTCCTAATTTTACTTAGACATATAGGTTTCATCATACCAGTACGAGCAGCTGAGATTGAAAAGAGATGTCAAGACACCAGATTATCATGGTCTCCTGGACGATCTGAACACCTGACATCATTTTTAAACTCATGGATGGACCTCGCTCGAGTGCGATCGACTTGGCTGATGGTGAGGTCCCTATCTACGTTATTGGCATGGACGGGTGACCCTATCGCCACTGAGCTATAGGTAGGCACTCTTTCTTGCTCATACTACTGTTTTTTGAACTATCCCTCATGCTACTATCCAGTGAAGGATTTATACATACCTTGCAAAAATTTTTCCAATATCTTCTAAAAATATTTAGACATCTACAGTGCAGGAGAGGCAGGTTTCTTATTGCCATATCTGTTTTCAGCAGAAAAGGGAGAGAGTATCGATTCCACATGACAACAAGCAACTAGCAACAAGGAAGGGTTAAATGTATATTGCCGATTGAACGATGGAGCTCAGCACTAGGGCTAAAAGGTTTCTGACAATTTTGGCCTCCACTACACGATCACACCCCATGTATCTAAGTCAGAGTTGGATTCATCATGAAAAGTCTCTTTGACAAACATCTGACCTCCAGCTATACACTCATTTTGTTCCAAATTATGATTCCTATCTTTTAGAGCTACATAGTTTTCACTATACCCGTAAATATACAATATTTTAGATATATATAACAAGAAAAGTCATGTATCTATAAAAGCAAAATGACTTACGGTTTAAAATGGAGGGTGTATTAATTTGTGTATACAAAGTCTCTAGCCAGTTAACCTACGGCTAACAAAGACAGATTCATCAATAATAATATTTCTTAGATGTGTACTATATGTGCAACTGATGATCTATGGCAATTATATCCCCCACTTCAGGATGTTACACAAATACAGATAGGTTAATATTCTATTTATTTGTATATATATAGGGAAATCATATATTTGGAGATATGATGCAATGTCACAGTCACTTCTTTCTATCATCGTGCCGGTTCTTTGGAGTAATAGTTATTCTTTTGATTGTCCATGCTAATCGGCAGCCTATTTTGACTTGGGCATATAGGTTTCATCAGACCAGTATGAGCCGCTGAGATTGAAAAGAGATGTCCAGCCATATAATCTTGGTCTCCTGGACGAGCTGAACACCTGGCATCATTTTTCAACTCATGGATGGAGCTCGTTCGAGTGCGATCAACTTGGCTGACGGCAAGGTCTCTATCTACGTTATTGGCATGGACAGCTAGGTCTCATATGGAGATATGATGCAATGTTGGCAACCATATATATATTGGGACCAAAAATTATATACATCAATTATTAACTAAAATCTATCACAACTAGAACCATATAAGAATGTATATATACGAGTTTTGTGTTATGCCCAACTTGAGAGAAGAAAAAGTTGTGAAACCTAAACTTTTTGTACAAATTTCAAATGTTTATATCTCTTCAAGTTATTAGCCCGTGCGGCGGCACGGGTTGATGGACTAGTGATTTCCAGCTGAGGAAAACAAGAGGATGTCGTCTCCGCCACGATGCCTCCTAAATAAACCTATTATTTTCCCTAAATTTCCAGCGGCTGAAATAAGAGGGCGTCGCCTCACCATGGCTCCATGCGCACACTGCCGCCGCCGCCGCCGTGCTGTTAACTTTTGTGGTCGGCTGACCAAGCAGGAGAAGCCAGCCCAGGCACGTACATCTCCACTGGTGCCCACGCGCTTCGACGTTGAGGTCCTTCATGTCCCCAGCAGCGTGTATCTACACCAGGTCCGCAATCCACCGATCCCCCCGTTACAATTTCTTTGTTGAGCTGCTTTGCGGCTCTCTGTCATGGGGAGGTCGTGGTGTTAGCCTGTTGTGTCATGCTTTACGGTGCGGTAATGAGGTTGTACTATGTTCATGAGTGGATTTATAGGTTCAGTCTTTGGAGTGGTATACAATCTGAATGAATATTTGAGGGTGATTATTGTGGCCTGTAAAGTCGTAGGGCACCATGAAAGGAATGAGCTGATTACTATATGGTAGTACATGTATGCAACCTGTGGTACACGGCTACACGCTCGTGCTATTTATTTTGATCTCTTTTTGTCTCCTGCGACATATGGTTTTACTTACTTTGTCCTTACATTACTTTGAACGGATAAATTTTGAAATAATTCTTACTGAGCATCAGACATATTTTTGCAAACTCAATAATAAATTAATAATATTGTTTTTTGGGGTTTCAACCCTGGGTGCAGTAGAGAATGATCGCATCATTTTACTTTATCCTTAATTACTTTGAACATATAAATTTTGAAATAATCCTTACCAAGCACCAGGCAAATATTTTTGCAAACTTAATAATAAATTAATAATATTGTTTTTTTGGGTTTCAACCCTTGGTGTAGCAGAGAATGATCACATCTTCTGGCATTGATGAACAAAGTGGCTCCCGACTGATCACATCTTTGAATGCACAAGCAACTCCACGGGAAACGCTAGGCCTAGGCCTCAGCTCTCCATCAACAGTGTACAGAGCTTGATGATCGGCTATGGAAGATTGGAGCGAACGCATTAATCAGCAGCACCAATTGCA
This sequence comes from Hyparrhenia diplandra, assembly GCA_015847255.1. Taxonomy (NCBI): domain Eukaryota; kingdom Viridiplantae; phylum Streptophyta; class Magnoliopsida; order Poales; family Poaceae; genus Hyparrhenia; species Hyparrhenia diplandra. The sequence goes on along the minus strand of JADLZK010009307.1, from coordinate 54,148 downwards.
GCATGAGTAGGCTGTGCGCGAAGTCGAACGAGACACGGACGACACGTCCGGCACCTTCATAATGATCAACACCTCCTTCATCTATTAGTGTCCGAGCCCCCGTGAGGTCATTGCAATGTTTGCGCCATCGACGGAGGTTGAAGACAAGTGCTTCCCGAGAAGCGAGGAGGATGACGGCGTGCACGCCATCCTCCGTGGGTGAGAATCCAATTTGATGTTTCTTATTCTTGCATAGCTCTGTGTATGTTAGTTGGTTGTCTAGAACTCGGATGCATAGAATCGGCAAGGACGCCATAGAGAATGTCTCACATCCATCAAGGACATGACTGCACCGGGTGACATTGACATGAGTGCGGTCGCCATCTACAATGGATCCTAAACCAACAATGTTGCCGCACGAGAGAAGGTGGCACTGAATTGCCACCCGACACCAATGAGGTAGGCGACAAAGCGACAATGCATCAAAGTTGTTGGCATCAACATGATGACGATGTGGGTATGGGCTGACATTCCAGCTGCACACCAAGCCAACTTCTCCTACTCGGCAAGCACACACTACTCGACGCCGATGATGTGGATGACATTTGTTCCCCGGCCACTAACCAAAAAAAAACCCTAAAATCTAGGAACCAGAAAATTTATCAATTGCTAAATGAGGTTACAGTTTTCATCCAGCACTTGAGGATACACAAGGAGGAAGATTGGCATCCAGATCCCCGCATTGATCGGTATGACATTCGATCTAGCCACATTGAGGGAACATAAGGACGGGTTGTGCCAACATCTTGGGTGCGACACGGAGATCTATGTCAAGAAAGGGAAGATGGGAAGACACAAACCACCGGTGCCATGGCGTCCGATGGCCATGATAACATCTACTATGGCACCGACCACACCAGTAGGCCAAAGGTATGACCATCTTGCTAGATCCTATAATCACAATTTAATTTTTTTCCCGTACATATGATATGGTATTTTATTTATTATTCACCAAGTAGGCATAATTTTGATTTAAATTTTAGTGTCCTTGGATTTCTTCACACAAATAAGTTTTCACATAATCCTTAACACAAATAAGTTTTAACATGATCCTTATTTAGCATTTGGTATAATTTTTCTATTAACTTAATAATAATTTTTTAATCATTGGGGAAACCCTTATCTAATATTTTGTTTTTAACCTAGCCCAAAAATTCATCCCCCACATAGGTTCGAACCAAGCCTATTGGGGTGCCAATGAGCAGGTCCATTTGCAACTCATAATAATGTCACTAATTTTTTTTTGAAAAAGAATAATATCACTAAATTACCTGAATTACATACAAATGTTGCTAAAATTAGGAGACCATGATCTGAGGAGTTAGCAAAAAGCCTATATGCAAAAATTTCAAATCTCCACACTTATTAAGGACAATGCTTTGATGCCTAAGTTTGCATTCAAATTATGCATAATGGCATTATGACTGATAATGTAAAAAATAATGTATACCTATATAATTTGTACCTTAATAATCCACCTCTGAACCTTTATAAAAAATTAACAAAAGTCTCTAATCTACACGTAAATGCTAATATAAGAAATTATGAATAAACATCCATAAGTTAAAACTTGCAGTAGTATAAATAATTATTTTTATAGCCTTATTAAGCATGGAAATATTTCCTTAGCAAACCATGTAATAATGGCACTCTTGACAATAAATTTTGTAATTCGTTGTCTACATAAAAAAATTTATAATGTTTTATCAAAAAATTATGTCATATGAATATGAATAACTTAATATTTTTAAAATGTTTATTATAATGGTACTAATAGGACATAATAAATTGAAAATCTTGGGTGCCATGCCGTATAAAACAACTATTTATGACATTGTGAAAACTAAGAGGGTAGACTAGACCTAGAATATTCTTATTAAAATATAACATGAAATTTTTGAATAAATAGTAGAATCAGGATTCTAATTTAAAATTAATAAATATAAAAAATATTACAACAAGTAGATCAAAAAGTTAAAGGTTATAATATAATTTTCAAGATATTACGTTGAAATAAGAGTTTATACACTTCAACTTCATTTATGTTTCAACTAAATCTATATGGTGCTAAAAAATATTAATCGTACAAATTGTTACTTGCAAAAAGGTATAAATTACAAATAAAAAGGTACATTGTAAATTATAACTAATAAGCATAAAATTCAGGGGAAAAGAGTCAAAAATTTAGGTTTATGTCCTCGAAATAGAGGCGGCAACTAAAACTATCATAGTTTTTTTTGAGGCAAATAAAATTTCATTGATACTAACGCAAGTTACATCTTCTCATTACAAAAATAAACCAAACTACTTCAACTCCATTGATGAAAGACAAAAACCTTAAAAAGCCATAAATCCTACCATCTAGGATCATCATCCCAAATGGATATATATGTCACGGATGCAAGCTCCGATCTGAATGAACATGGCCATCTCACCATCCACCACTGTCGTTTAAACTACAAGTATATTGGAGATACACTGAGGTGCTACATGAATGAAAAACATATGTATATGGATAAAAACATTGAAATTAATATTTGATAGATTATCACAATTGAATATATACTATAAAATACCTATTAATATTTTTGAATATTAGTGAAGAGAAAAAGATATTTTTTATATAAGTAATTCTTATTAGTTAGTGATTGCTCATAAGATTCTAACCCGTGCGAGAGCACGGGTTGGTGAACTAGTATGAATAAAACAATAAGAAAGATTTTAAATGGTGTTTAGACATACTATAAGCGTCATCAACTTCGCCCTTGCTCTTGGAACGCGGTGTATTCGTCGTGTAGACACAGGTGACACTTACAGCTAGCACATGGGGTGAAGGGGTATTGTGTTTTTCAAGATTAGACTGACTGCTAACACAGTGCTCACCAACCTCACATGGTGTAGAGTCAAGTCAATCCTCCCATAGTCTTCGATCCAGATCAGATCGGGGTGGATTATACATATATAATAACTTAAAACTCCAGCAGCTCACGCTTCCCGAGCTTGGATCCCTCAAGTTCTCTGCTCTAGTTCAGTGCTTCTAACAAGCTGTTTACTTTCGTTTGGATTCAGAAGTTAGAACTTTCTAGTTTCTGCAAAATATGTGTTATATACTTTGTTCTTGAACAATTGCCATATTTTTTTGCTGGGAGTTGAAGTTGCAGTAAATCGTGTTTAATTATCTCTGATCTGCAGCTGCGTCAAATCGTCAGGAATGGCAAGCAAGTCGAGTCTTCTGAAAACCTTTGCCGACTAACCCACCAGCAGAGTTTCTGAAAGAAAAGGCTCAATAGTGAACTTTCTCTTGATTGATTACAATCCTAAAACGTCACGGCACATTTTGTTGGTCCATGCAGTACCCCCTTTTTTTTTTTTTTCATTTTTTCGACTAGCGATGTACCTGTCCTGCTTTTCCCAGGCGCGTGAAAAAAAAAAAAAAAAAAAAAAACCCACTTTGGAGTTTGGACAGGGCATTTCCACGGTAAATACCTGTAACGGTTGGTCCTAGGCTCCTGTCTGCTTCTTTATATATTCTTTGCAGCAATAATGGAGGCATCCATCTGACAGCCTCATCCGCCTGTAATCTGTTTGCTGCTTCTCCAGGATCCTTCCCTGCAGCTAGGATCCTTCAAGTGTTCTTCAGCTGGTCAGTGCTTCTAACAAGATGTTTATATTCCTGAAGTTTTTCACTTGCTGCAGCCATGCTTGTGCTGTGCCTATTCAGTATTACGCCTGCTGAGTTAAGCACAGTCTATGACCTTTGAATATCTTAGAAACAATCTTGTTCTGGCTTTATGTATGTCCTTAAGCAAACTTTCTTGCTAGTTTGGATACAGTAGAAGAAGCCTCGATTTGTAGCAGTTCAGATCTGTAGCTCCTTGCCTCCTTCAAGGTCATCAGAAATGGCACACCTGCAGAGCCAGCCAAGTCTTGCCAGTACATTACCAAAAACCTACCAGCAGCCTTCATCAAGAAAATTACCAATGATTTCTCTGCTGAGCGAGTACTTGGTCGATCTGTTTATGGAACAGTTTATAAGGTAAGAGTGGAACGTAACATTTACACATCAGATTCTTACATACAAAACCGCTTTACTAACAGAGGTTAATGAAACAGGGGGTTCTTCCAGACGGGGACATGATTGCTGTCGAGAGGTTTGATGAAAACACACCACTGCGGGCTGGAATAAAATTTGAATTTGAGATTACAAATCTTATGGCGCTTAAACACCAAAATATAGTAGAGCTGGTTGGATTCTGCCACGAATCAAATGAGAAAGTCTTTCAGCATAATGGGAGTAATGTGATTTTTGAGAACGTTGAACGCTGCCTTTGCTACAGATACCTACCAAGGGGAAGTCTTGACAAGTGTCTTTATGGTACGCAATGCACTATCCAACACCTCCCTCTATCTACTATTCATACATAATTGAAAGATATAAATAAATTTTTTTATGAATAAAGATATAAACAATTTTCAAAAAGAGGTATTGTGATTCTTAATTATTTCTGATATTTGTTTTATTGTCACCAATGTAAGCAATTTAGACTTTTGGGCAGTACTATTTTAGAATACTTACACTACTAGTATTTCCGTTGTTTTTGTCTTCCTTATTATTAGGAGACACTACATCAATGAACTGGGACACACGGTTTAAGATAATTAAGGGATCTGCCAGGGTGTACATTTCATTCACAAGGAATTGTACGGTGGGCCCCTTATTCATACGAATCTCGAGCCTAACTCGGTGTGGTTGGATGATAATTTTGTGCCAAAGATTGCTTATTTTGGACTCACCATACTCTTTGATGAAGAGCAGATCTGGATGCAAAAAGAGGGACGTATGCTGTCAAAAGAAAATTTTCATAAGTAAGCAGAAACAAACTGTGAAATATATGATTATATATTCATTCTATTTACCATAAAAGTAAACGCCATTTGATTATTTTTTAAACTATTGCAGTGGGTACATAGCTCCAGAGCATCAACGAAGAGGTGAAATCTCCACCATGTCTGACATATATAGTTTGGGCATGATTATTCTTGTGATTACGACCAGAGAGAGGAACTATTTTGCTTCTGAAAGATTTGCAAGACAATTTGTCGACAATGTAAGATAGCACTACTTGATGACTTCAATTTTGAAACTTCTGTTTTGGAGTCTTTCCTTGATTCCGTTAGTATATTATCACTAAGGATTAAATCCAATTGTGTAGGTACATCAAAACTGGAAGACATATGAGCAGATAATGCGCAAGTACCCATCACTGGATTCAGATGGCTTTGAGCAAGTAAAAGCATGCATTCAAATTGGGCTAAAGTGTGTGGAGGTTGATCGAAAAATGAGGCCTTCTATAGTGGACATTGTCGATAGACTCAACGGGAGATATGTACCAATTTTTCGATGAGGTATGAACATTTGAGGCATTTTCATACGGACGATTTCTATTCAGTTCATACGGTTTCATTATATATCGTGCTGTTTGCAAATTTTAACACTTAACTTTGTTAGTAAGAATAGGTACACTGTATTGATATATCGGTAGATAGCAGTAAACTTTCCCATCACCGTGTCCTCCCAGCTCACTTGGCAACGTTTATTCTGTGCGCGTCTGCAGAAAGGGGCCGATAGTCTACCTCCAGATGAGGTAACGAGATAGCTGGGAGTGCCTTTTAGTGTTAGGCTGGCTGGGGTACCCAACCGAACCTAATATCTTTTGGCGCTTCCCCTTCAAGCAAAATAAATCCTTCTCATGTCCAGTGCGTCTAGTCAACAAGACAGATGACTACGTCGCTGTCAGTGCGTCGGGAGGGGAGTGGAGTGGCCGGGAAACGGTAGTGGGTAGATTTGGTGTGAGGGATTGCCATTTGGATAACTTGTTAAACACAACATTTTACTAGTGGCCTTCAACATGGATTCGTGGAAATGTGTATTTCTTTAATGAAGATGAAATAGAATTTCCTATGTAATTAGAACCTCATTGTCCAACTGTATACAAGTTCAGCATTTTGACGGTTAGTTGTTCTTGCATTATAGTGTTTTTTTTTTCTTTTGCTTATAGCATCTGTTCCAAAACATTTTCGATCAAGATGGAATATATATTGTTGACTGTTGAGACATACTCCTACTTGTTACTCGGTTTGTTCAGACCTTGTTGTTATTATATACAGATGTGGCCAGGTGGTCTCCGGAATCGGCGTGGGAAGAAATCGGCAAATGATAAAAACTTGTGGATGAAGATAGATGCGGAGACCGAGGTGAGACCCGGGCCGCCGGAGTTGAGAAACTGCAAGTCACAAGGCCCGCCCGGCCCGATTCATTACTTGCCCCTTTTTCATTCATTCATTTGTATATGGTGTTCAAAACTAATGTATATATTACTCTACCTGTTGTACATTTTTGTCATGTGTAGCGGCCTTTGCTTTCAGATGTTGACAAGAGCTTAGGAATCAGTGACGACGACAACGTGCACAGTCCTACGGTGGGAGCAGCTGGTGAAGGTGAAACATCAACAGCAGCTGGTGAACAAAATACGGTACGTACGTCGTACCTACGTATACGTGCAGCGTCTCCTGCATTCACTCGGTCGCCCGCTGTATGTAAAAGTTTTTTTTCGAAAGGACGGTAAAAGCTTTGCCGCAATTTCTATTAGACGAATAAAGAGAAAAGAAGGCAAGTGCCCCGTCCAGTTTTTGAAGTGGAAACTGGGCGAAAACCACACAACCGGGAGAGCAACTCTCATCCCACACCACTCAACTTGCGCTACAACAGCGTACACTCAACTCAAGCCTCGGTCGGATTGGGCCATCGACACGAGCAACCACTTTGCACCACTAAAACTTCGGTCGGATTGGGTCATCGACACGAGCCTCTACTTCCCGAGTCCACTCCACTAGAGTTCACCAAAAGGCAAACAAGCAACTAAAGACTAACCAAAGAAACAAAAAGATGACTAAAAACAAAGTCAGCCTACTCCACCACTGCCACCAACCACGCAACAAAACAACGAGAACAACGAACCAGCCCCTGCCCGAGACGCCCGACCGAGGCGAAAATCCACGATGGCGCCTTCAAGAAGGTCACGACCGGCACCGTCATCGCCGGTCAAAGATAGGACAAGGCTTTCACCCGTGGAATGTGCAGGGACACGACGCCCTCAACGGGGAACGACACCCGCAGTGTCGCCGTCGCCAAGCTTTCGCGAAAGTACCCATAGCACCGGCGTCGGGCAAGATGACGGGTCCCCGCCGGACACCAAGTCGCCGTTGCGCCATCCGAAGAAGCCTCACCGGGGGTGACGCGCCGGCCACGCGGCAGCCGCAAAACTGCGCCCGGACCCGCCCCACCACCTGCGAACACCAGCCTCCCGTCGCCAAGTACTTCCACCATCCACCCCGAACCGCCATTACCCCGAAGGAACCGGATCTAGAGCGAGCCCCAAACCAGCCCCCTCGGGCGCCATGGCCTCCGTCCTCACAACGACCGCCCCACGACGACCAGACGGGGGCATGGGGAGGGACGGTATGTCGAAGACCGCCCCCAACGCCAGCACAACCCCAGCCACCGTCGCAAAAACGGCCACCACGAAGAAGAAAGGAGGGCGGCGAGAGAGGGGAGGGAACCCGCGCCGCCCCTCGCGCCTGATGGGCAACAACCGAACCAAGGCTGCGGCACGCGCCGACCACCACACCACCATGCACCGGTCGTCGCTGGACCGGCGCTCCTCGCCGCCGCCGCCGCCCACCATGACCTAGGACGGCCGAGTCGTGGTAGTCATCCCCGGGCGCCGCCATTCCTCACCACTCGCCGCACGGCCTCGCCTCCACGCGATCCGGTGTCGGCCTCGCCGGATCGACCTCGGGGCACACGGATCCGCCGCCAACAGCCGCCACCACGCCATGGCCGGTGGATTCCGTGGCCGGCAGCTCCATTCCCCGCCGAAGTGGGCGCCCACGGCGGTGGAGGGCAAGAAGACCCCACCGCCACCATCCTAGGGCCGGCGCGGGCTTCCGGCCCGGCGCCTCCGGTGGCGGCGAGGCGGGGAGGCGGGATTTTGGCTGGCGGCGGTGAGGGCGGCGATGCCCGAGCCGCCCGAAGGGCAACGCTGGGCATGTCGTTTCGTTTCTCTTTTTTATTTAAACCATCGCTGTATGTAAAAGTGACTGAACGAAATGCACCCCTCTTTCAAAAGAAATTGAGAATCATATATGGGCCTGCTGATTTTACTTTTTAGATATATATTTTTCATTATTTCGTTCGCGGCTTATATACAAACATTTCTATCGACGGTGCTTAAACCACCGTCACTGTGTGTCAGTTTTAAAGTCGTCACAGTAACAATCAGTTGCAAGCTGATTTTCACCGCCTGCTCGTGACACGACCTCAGCCCAGCCGTACCATGGGCCCCACAGGAAGCCATGCCCAACCACACGAAATCTGCCACCCTGCTCCTCCTTATTTAAGGATTGCAGTGGATTGGGCTTGGGGCAGGTTTTGGGTCCTGCGGGTTTGGATTCAGGGTTGATTTTTCATCCATAATTTTTGGGTTCGGGTTGTTTGGTTTTGGGTTTAGTATTCCACCTGTGTATATCCAATGGATACCCAAAATAAATTATTTGGAATTAAAACTAATATTTTATAATATGTTAATAATAAATTATTTACTTAAATTATTAAATTTATTCAAAGAAAATATTTATTATTTGTTTATATATGTGAATATATATGTGCATATATATTCGCGGGTTTCGGTACCCGTAGGTTTGGTTTTGGTGATGGAATCCCACCTGAATCAGTTTCGGGTTCGGGTTTCAGTTTTGGGTGCACGGTGACTCCAGCCGATCCGAACCCGACCCGTTGCCATCCTTATCCTATCACCATCAAACCCACTCTTGTAACACCCAATCCAAAATGGAGAGAAAAGAGGGGCGCTCTGTGCGCCAACACCAAATCTACTAGATGGGAACACACTTTGACCATGCTCATGCCCTCAATATGTACGACTACCATGACCCTATTTGGATCCATGGGTTAGAGCTAGTTTAGGCTCAACTAGCCCCAAAGACATTTAAACAGTAATGCGCATGTGCTTACTAGTTACTATGACCGGAGAAAGGTAATGATGCACTGGCGCGTGACTATCCAACTGTGCAAACTCAATACTTAACCCTAGGTGCCTTCTAAAAAGGCGGGGTCTTCTTCTAATATACTCCTAAAATATGGGGAGGGTCTTGGAAACCCGCGGTATCAAAATTTTAAAATTTATGAAGGATAAAATAATAAAACAACCCAGCTGTACCACCAACACCAGCCCTGGTGACGCAAGATACCATACCGCTGCGAATCTCCATTCAGGTTGAAGGATTGCGTTGAAGTTTTATCTCACATTTTAAAAGGACTGAAATTGGATAGAACAGATTAATTATTTTACATGCCATTGTACCCCGTAGGAGCTGCTGCGTGAACAACCTGCAGGTGGTGAAGTGATGGGCATTATTGGAGATGATTCTCATAATACAAACAACCAAGGAAAGGTAACGCACAACCATTAATTACTGATCATATGTGTTTGTATATACATGTGCCATTCGGGAATGCGCTACTTAACATGTGGTACGGTATTCCATATTATATGAGAGATATATGTAACTATATGATTAGTATGTGTCGTCATTCATGCATGCTCGGTTCCCATTTAAGTATATTTGCCATATTTCCAAATCTAAGTTAATGTACGCGAAATTATATTTCGCGCAGCACGGCAGGCATGGATAACACAAATCAGGAGTCATCATAACCTTTGCAAAAGTTGCTTGTTGCGGTTAGAGGTTGAGGTCTAATGTCATGTGGGATATGTTATTATCTAACAAAATACAACAACGAACACTAGTTGTGGCACACGTTAGAGAAAAATCGTGGCGTGCATATACCAACTTTTTTCTTTATTGTAAATAATTGTACTTATCATTGTAGGAGGTAGCGGTTTCGCACACAGAGGACGTCGACCTCGACCCGCAGCAGGCGGTAACACTTGCCTCTGCTCAGCACCAGGCGAGGCTACCACCCCATGATCCGGTGCGTCTTTTCGATGGAGTTAAAGATTATGCAGATCATATCATGAGTTTGATAATAACATGTGCATGTTCAAGTAACAGCTGCCCTATTTAGAATTTGGCACGTGCCCCCGTAATTCCAAGGACTGCCCTTTAGCTTGTCCCGATCGAGGGTGCTGATTCAATAATATTGGATGCAGATTTCCTATGGAGCGTCGTCACGCCCACCGTACGTGTCGATTTCTGTTCGTAATGATGATTACCCTTCACCAGCAAGGGCACAACAAGAGGTAAACATGTCTTGTGGTAACTACTGCAAAATTGGAAATATTTTTCACAATGATAAGCAAGTGTATAATTTAAAGATACCATGTAACATGGATATCTATGGATTATCGATACCTAGCAAAATGGATGAACCAAAAAAGTTAAAGTGACTTATAATTTGAAATTGAGGGAATTACGTAACAGGGTTAGATTACAGCGCGTTTGCCATCGGGGTCAGCTGACCGCGATGGATTTCGAAAATTCTAATGGAATAGTATTACTGTATGCAATAATGCTAATAGATCCTAATAATGAACCCTGTGGTATTCTTGCCTAGATTCGCCCCTGCTATATACTAGCAGTGATCCTACTATTTGCTTTCTACTTAATTAATAACATTTGGTTGAAATAGTATATATTATTTGCTTTCTACTACCAAATTAATCATATATATTTGGCCCTCATATTCCTTTTGTCTTCTGGATGTTGTTGGACCAACAGAACGAGCAACAACGAAAGGGGTACATGAAATGGAGGTTGTGTTTTTCGTTTTTTTGCCATTGTTTCCTGTTTGCTCTCTCTTTTATACCTGGACTTGGAGAAGAGACGAGTGGCCATGACCAAGAAGAAACCTCCAAAAAGTGGTTAAGATGGGGAATGATGGATGTCATTGTTCCATCGGCTCTGTTGATTGTGATGATTATCATACAGATATTCTACATCGACCTGGAAGACATATCACCAGACAAAAAAACCGTCAAGAGGTGTAAAAGGGTAAATCTGGCAACCATCTCATGCTCCAAGATTCTGTATTTTGCAATCAGCAAAGCACCTGCAGGCGCAAACGTGATAGTACGCGGCATTGCGCATGCTATCGCTTTCCTGATCGATATGGTCGGTGCCATTTACCTTTATCGGAATCATAGTTGCTATGAGCTTGATAATATCTAATAAAGATGAAGAAGCTGTCCTGTCAAAAAAAAAAAAAAAAAGATGAAGAAGCTGGGATTTTCGGAAAATAAATATATAACAAACGAAGAGGCTGCGTGTCTGTCTGTGGCACACTAGCACGTACAGTGCTTTTAGTTGTTCAATCAGAATCAAGCTGAGAAGAGTCCTATGTGCTTTCTTCAGTCATGTACTCATGTTAAAACATGGAAGTAGCAACTGACAGAGTGAGAGAGTACTGGGATTTGATTTTTGTTACTGCATAGGAATTCTGTTTGATGAGGCGGCGTACGATGACCGCGGCGGCGCAAGGGAACGATGCTCCATGCAAAAGCTTCCTCCTTGATACTCCTGCGGCTGCAGGAGCAGGAGCATCAGCATGGACCACTTTCACCGCACTCGCCAGCAGCAGCAGCACCACTGCAGCCGTCGCTCCCGCCGCCACGGACCCCTTCGCCATCGCGAACGCCCTCGCCACCGCCACCTCAGCTTCTAGTTCCGCCGCGGCGCCACAGTCCACCGGCTCGCGGCTCCACGCGTCCACCATAAAGCTCGGCGTGTCCGCGGACACCTTCACCGCGAACAACCTCCTCATCTACTACTCCAAGCGCGGGCACCTTGGCAGCGCGCTGGACGTGTTCGACGAAACACCGTGCCGCAAACTCGTCACCTGGACGGCCATGCTGTCCGCCGCGGCGCGCCTGACCTGGCGCTGGGACTCTTCTCCTCCATGGTCAGGAGCGGGTTCTGTCCGAACGAGTTCGCTCTCGCCTGTGCGCTGGGTGCTTGCTGCCAGTCCTTGGTGGTGGCGGCTGATGTGAAGCTTGGCTATTCCCTTCGTGGCCTCGCCGTCAAAGCTGGCCTCGATGGAAATGCTTACGTGAGGAGCTCGCTGATGCTGCTGTATGCCAAGCACCGGCGTGTCGTTTGCAGGCATTGTTTCTGGTTCCAGAGACGTGGCATACTGGAACGCGATTCTGGAGGGATATGTCGCCAATGGCTGTGGGTATGACGCAATGAGGACAGCAGTTCTGATGCATCGTTCTGGAATAGCAGCTGACATGTTCACCTACATCTCGGCTGTCAAGGCTTGTCATGCACAGCATGTTTCAGTTCAACACCTCAGTGATGAAAGCACTCATGGATATGTATTTCAAAGCAGTACAAAAGGAAAATGCAGTTTATATCTTTGGTAAGATTCGGTAGAAGGATACTGTTTCTTGGAACACAATGATATTGGGCTTCACAGACGATGAGGATGAGCGACATGTCAAGGTGCGGCTGCAAACCAAATCAAGTCACGTTCTCTGTATTGCTGAGGCTGAGTGGTGCTAAAGAGCACGCCTCCCTTGGTCTTCAGATCTTTGGACATGCCTACCACCATGGCTACTCTGACAATGTTCTTGTAGCGAATGCAGTCATCAACATGCTCTCACAGTGTGGGCTGCTCAGCTGTGCTTATGGCTTCTTATGTAATCTCGGTGTCAGAAATATTGTGACATGGAACGAGATGATCGCTGGCTATGGTCTGCAGGGCTGTTCTGGAGATGCAATGAGGCTCTTCCGCAACTTGGTTTGCTTTGGGGCAAGACTGGATGAGTTCACCTATCTAGCTGTTTTGTCTACTTCCCAACAAGATCATGATGCAAGGAACCAAGAGCAAATCCACGCGAGTGTTCTGAAACAGGGGTTTGCTTAATGCCAGTTTGTGTCGACCACACTTATCAAAGCAAAAGCAGCCCTTGGCTCAGTTCTAGATCCACTGAAAATCATTGAGGACGCTGTCAAGAACTCAAGATGGACTTAGTGTCATGGGGAGTCAGCATCTCTGCATTTGTGAAGCATGACTTGGATAAAGAGGCCCTTTTTGTTTTCAACCTGTTCAGACTTGACAGCCCAGAGGAGCCTGATGAGTTCATCCTAGGTACCATCCTGAATGATTGTGCAAACGCTACGTTGATTAGGCAGTGCAGATGCATCCATTCGCTCATTGCCAGGACAAGGCACAGCAAGCACTTCTGTCTCTCCAGTGCTTTGGTTGATGCCTATGTAAAATGCGGTGATATTACTGCTGCCAAAAGTTCTTTTGCTGAGGTTTCATAAGTGACCGAGGATGCCATACTGTACAACACCATGCTGACAGCTTATGCCAACCATGGTCTGATCCATGAAGTTCTCAGCCTCTACCAAGATATGACACAGCTTGAATTGGCACCAACACCAGCTACGTTCGTCGCTATCATCTCAGCTTGCAGCCATCTTGGACTAGTCGGGCAGGGGAAGCTTCTGTTCAGCTCCATGCTGTCTGCGCACGGCATGAATCCGACAAGAGCCAATTACACATGCCTGATTGACCTCCTGGCACGAAGAGGGCTCCTCGAGGAAGCAAAAGGCGTAATCGAGGCAATGCCGTTCCAGCCATGGCCTGCAGTATGGAGGTCACTGATGAACGGTTGCAGGATCCATGGGAACAAAGAACTCAGTCTGCTTGCAGCAGAACAGATCCTGAGAATGGCGCCAAACAGCGATGGCGCATATGTGTCGCTGTCGCATGTCTACGCTGAAGATGGAGATTGGCAGTCTGCAGAGGACACCAAGAGGAGGATGGCTGAGAATCAAGTGCAGAAAGCGCAAGGTTACAGCAGTGTTGAGATTTAGCTATTCAGAGATTTTGCATGTAGGAACGAAACAACAATAGGGGCAGCAGCCTTTTGTATTGCAGTGAATGTGAATACATTTTTACAAGCATCTTGATTACAGGCACACTGAAATCAGGTTAGATAATGCTTTTGTTTGGGCACACTGAAATTGATTCGTCCATAATACTTTTGTTTGGGCGAAATGCAGAAAGGATGTTGTGTCTGTTTCGTGTAAAATGCTTGCAAATGCAGAAAGGATGTTGTGTCTGTTTCGTGTACATTCATAATTTGAGATATGACAACTTCAACTAATGCCTAATGTGTAGTACTGAATACTGACAGAATTATAGAATCAGTGAGGTCGTAGTGTACCAATCTCATGAATCAGCTATGGACTATGGGCGTCAGTAACGGCTTCCCGGAGAAGAAGGCTTGGAGGTTCCCAATCATGAGTTCTTGGAGGTGAGCTTGTGACTCCTCAGTGAACACCGCCTCATGCGCCGTCAGCACGACATTGTCCATGTCCCGCAGCTCCGGCGGCACGTGCGGTTCGTTCTGGAAGACGTCGAGCCCCGCGCCGGCGATCCTCCTTTCCTGCAGCGCCGAGATGAGCTCCTGCTCGTCCACGTTCCCGCCGCGCGCGATGTTCACCAGGACGCCGTCCGGGCCCAGCGCGTCCAGCACGCGGCGCCCCACGATGCCCCGCGTCGCGTCGTTGAGCGCGCACGCGACGATCAGAGCGTCCGCGTCCGCGGCGAGGGCGTGCACGTCGGGGAAGTAGCGGTAGGGGACCGAGGCCGCCGCCTTGGGCGTCCTCGAGTGGTAGGAGATGACGCAGCCGAATGCCTGGAGACGCTTGGCGATCCGTGAGCCGATGCTGCCCAGACCGATGATGCCGACGCGCTTGCCGCGCAGCTGATGAATCAATCAATTGTATATATGTGTTCGTTCAGCTGATGAATCAAGAAGAGGGAAAGAAGCCAAGATCCGAGAAGGAAAGAGATGGAACCTTGGTGTTAAGCGGGAAGTCCCCTTGCTTGGGCCAGATCCCAGCACGGACGTAGCGGTCTGCAGCGGCGACGCGGCGGATCACGGCGATGAGGAGGCCGACGGCGTGGTCAGCGACATCGACGGAGAAGATCTCGCCGGCGCCGGCCACGACGACGCCGCGGCGCGCGCACTGGGCGAGGTCGACGTGGTCCACCCCGGCGCCCGTGGTCACGACGCAGCCGAGGGAAGGGACGGCGTCCAAGAACGCGGCGTCGACGAGGATGGCGCCGCCTGCCACCACGAGCGCGGCGCGCGGGGTCGAGCTCGCCGCTGCGGCGGCGAGGAAGTCCGGCAGCGACGTGCCCGAGGCGTAGAAGTCGTGCACGCGGAAACGCGACCGCAGCGCCGCCATGAAGGTGGCGTCCGTGCGGCGCAGGAGGAGGAGCCCTGGCTTCACCACGGCGGCGGATGCCATTGGCTTGGTAGGACTAGGATTCTGTCTTCAGTTGGCAATGAGCGGTGCCGACCAAACAGAAAAGGATACTACTCAGTTTGCTGTTTGCCCATTCGGCCATTCATAATTTGATATGAGAGAATTTAAAATAATCAAGATGAATAACATCATTTCAGCAACCATCCACATCCATCCAGTGACCAAATGTAGGCTTGGATCGGCTACCTCAAATTTATTGAACATGTAAGCACAGGTCACCAATATGACAGGGAAATTCTGACCAAATACAACTGGCTAATGATAACAAACATAAACTAGCTACCTCGGTTCACACACACATGACACACGCTCTTCCCTACCCTCAATTCTCTCTAAACTGGGAAGATCAGTTTTTGGCGTGCCGAGACACAATTAACATTGCAAGGCCCTTGCAACTGGAGTCAATCACCATAAATCATTTTAGGCTCATAGATCTCCAATGGACTTATTAGCCTACACCAATGCATGCATTTCCTACATTTTGGTTTTCCCGCTCAGGAAGATTTGCTTTCTCCAACAATTAAGTTCCTAGTTAGGTTGAACCCGTTCACCAGTGTGAGGTGCTTCTTGCATTGTGGTTTTCGATTCCTCATCTTGCATCATTGAGGTATTGCTTGGTGCCACCTTCACTGACTCATGCTCTATAGTTATAGCTTCATTGTTAGGCATCACCACTTCACCGTTGCTGAGTAGGTCCTGTTCAACACTTCTAGCTTCATTGTTGTGTTGGACCTTTGCATGATCTCTGGGAGACTCTGTTGGTGGTTCTAATGATTCTGATGGAGTCCATATAGCCCTTGCCTACGAGGTGCTCAGGATGCAACAATCAGAAGAAGAACATACAACACGAAGTTAAGCACCAATCCAGTGGAGTGGAATATACAGAAGGGTTGACTGACACACAAGTCTGGTATGCTGGCGAATTGCTATTCAACCTTAAGGACTTGCAAGTGCCATGGGATCCGGGTGGTACTGAAATTCTCTACCGGCTTGAGGGCAAGCCGAAGCTCAAGAAGGGGGGAATGTTAGGGATCGGCCACGGTTGGGCCTTGAGATGAGCCATGGGCCAGCCAGTCCAGTCAGGCGAGTCCAGTCAAGCGTGGATGGGAGACTACAAAGGCCAAGGCCAGGAGCAAGACAAGGCATCGAATATTTTCAGAAGAAACATATCTCCATCTCCTGTTCATCTTCCTCGCCGAGCCTCCCTCTGCAGGTCTCGATTTCTTATCCTTCCCATAGTCTAGTTCTCCAATCCTACTCTAGATTGTTTTGCTTGATCCAGACCTCCCTTCCCCTGAGGTTGTGTACTCCGATTTGTATCTGAATTAAGCTATTGAGTAATCGAGTGAAGGATTTGGACAATGAAGTGCAGGAGGGGCATGCTTGCATGATGGAACGGTTAGACAAAGAAGATCAATTTCAATTCAGCCTCTCCGCCGCACGATCCACCTGGCCCTAGAAAAAGAAGATCAAAATTGTACCTGATGGTCAATAAGGTTCATACCTTGTATGTTACATGAGTCAAATCAAATTGTAATTGTGGTATAGCAAAGATGGTCGTACCTTTAATCTATAGGTGTGGTCAGTGACAGCGTTGATGTAGATGCCATGGACGCCAGACATCATGGTGCGAGTGGCCTGCATGTTCCTGCCTTCCCTTTATTGACCTAGATCTCCTCGTTATCCTCGTGATGCTGGCCCACGCTCATCCTTCCGTCGCCTTGAAGCGGCTGGATTCAATGTCAGTGGTCGGTGCACGACCGGATGTTGGTGCTTGGTGCATGGCCCAACGTCGTGCATCTGCTCAAATGTTGGATGGTTGCTGAATTAGGTGAAGTTGGCTTCCTCGTCGGTGTAGCATCGCCTTCCTCATCGTTGACTGTCGATACGTAGTCAGTGTAGCATCGCCTTCCTCTTCGGTATTCGCCCGTAGATAGTCCGTGTAGGGTTGCCTTCGTCGTTGATGTCGGCTGCTCAGTGTAGCATCATCTTATCAGTATAGCATCCTTGTGTGATGGCGTCCATACCAGTGGCTGCATGCAGTCCAAGATGGTTGTAGATGGTTGTACGCGTCCTTCCAGACCATGGCGCTGGACGAACGCTGCATCCAGCCTGGCAAGCACCTCGCTCACTTCAGCCGTCAAGTGCACATCTTGGTAGATAGCTCCTGTCGTCTGCCTCGTTGATGTCCCCTCCACGAGCAGCTTTGTCGTCATGAAGTAAGGCGACACACAAACATGTTGCAGCACTGCTGCTCCTCCACCAACGTCGAAGTAGATCTCGCATGCTGCTCCTCCAGGGTGCTGTCGATCTGAGCAAGGGGTGCCGGTGTAGATGTAGGTGCATGCGTCCTATTGGCTTCCTCCTTGCTTGCATGGCCTGGCAAACACAAGTAGATCAGCTGCCCGGCGGCGGTCGGTGCCGCGTGGAGCTGTCTTTGATTGACTCTGAGGCGGTGCCCTATTATTTTCTCCTCCGTTGGAAAATCTCCCCAGGCAGGTGAATGGATACACCTGGCCCTTGACGATCTTTGCGGCACGTCGTACGGAAAATAATAGATCTATCTTTTCCTTCTTTCTTACTGTTTGTACGTTCATTTTAAAATTATGGATTTTAGTTTTTTTAATTTTAATCTATATAATAATGACAATGGTGGGTAATTCTTTAATAAATAAAGTAGATCTAACAGTTATCGATTGCCGGAGTCTATAGAAACAATAAACATTTTAGATATATATATTCTATTAATTAACCAAATGTGAACGTCGGTAAGTACAACTTGTTCCACATACATAATAAAAGCGTTTTTCTCTCCAACAATAATATTTTAGGCTTTTGTCAATAATAATAATAATAATAATAATTTAGGCTATTTTTTTTTTTTTACAAAGTGGCAAAGGTGGGTAATTTTCAATATATCCAATGGTTTTGGATGGTTTAGTCTTTTCGATTTGATAGTTGGATGTTTCTAATTAATGTGGGAATTTCTAGCATTTTTATCTTTTTCCTAGCGCATCCAAAGAGAATTAATGTGGAGCCTTCAATTAGTAACAAATCTATTAACCAACCTTGAACGACGTGTGGCCCATATCTAATGATTTATATAATATAGTATAGAAACAATAAACATTTTAGATATATATATATATATATTCTATCAATTAACCAAATGTGAACGTCGGTAAGTACAACTTGTTCCACGTACATAATGATAGCGTTTTTCTCTCCAACAATAATTGCGTGATGGTGGCTGTAATTTTCACTTTGAAAAATGCATGGAGATTATGCCAAGTAAAGGAATTATGAAACATCAAAGCAAGGTCACTAGAGTATATAACATTCTTTCTTTCAATTGAAAAGGAAAAAAATATAGATAGGGGAATCCCCGTGTTTCGTAAAAAAAAAAAAAAAAAAAGGTTCACTAGAGTATGGGATGCAATCTTGCTATGCAAAGGGCGAGCAAATGAGTCTTGATCAATATGATACTTATTGTTTACTAACATTATAATGCCTTTAGATCACTTCCATTTACATGCTAATGATTCTAAAAAATAGGGGATCAAGATGCATGGTGTTATTAATAAGGCCTACATGAGAAAATTCAA
This sequence comes from Hyparrhenia diplandra, assembly GCA_015847255.1. NCBI lineage: Eukaryota > Viridiplantae > Streptophyta > Magnoliopsida > Poales > Poaceae > Hyparrhenia > Hyparrhenia diplandra. The sequence continues at coordinate 35,117 of JADLZK010009307.1, read as the reverse complement.
ACCACTCATCAAAAGGGAAAGCTTACATTTTGTGAACACCAAATTCATGATGATTGCATAGAAATATTGACCAATGCAGAATGATAAGATACTCAATTTCTTGCTCAATGCAGAATGATAAGATAATTTCTTGCTCACAACTACTACAAAGAAGATCAAAGATACACAAGACATTCCAAAGTATAGTTTTCAGTTCTTCAATATAGATATGATTACTAATAGAGTAAATATCGACATGTACCTAACAAGTAAACTGTCACTAACATTATATTTTTATGTTATTCCTCTCATTTGATCACCGTTGGATAATAAATCATATTTATATTTCATAGATATCATGGAGGTACAACACACATTGGACCACTAGAAGAAACAAGAACTAGCTTCGGAGTGACAAAAATCCGTGACATTGTGGTCATAACGAGTAAGCTATTTTTCCTTCACAAAAGAGGCACCAAACTTTTACGTGTTTATTGTTATAAAAGTAAAAAAATGAGAGAAAGCGAGTGATGCAAAATGACTCTATTTCATTTCCAATGGATAGTGTTTGTGTGTGTGTGTGTGTGTCTTGGCGTGCGCGTGGCGTGTGTATGGGCCTCATGTTGGTAGTTACATGTCACAGAGAGGAGAGAGAGAGAGAGAGAGAGTACACCTTTTGGGATTAATCCCTAATAATTGATCAATAATAATAATTCCCAACATTTACGTGCATGTTTTTGTAGCACCATATTGAGCTCAAAATATTTCCTAAGGTTTGTGCACATCTTCAGTTACATTATTTTTTTCAATTTCAATTTTGCAAAGTGGCCAAAAATTTAAGATTTAATTTTGGGAACAAAGTTGAGCAAAGCGATGAGAGAGCAATATATGTCATTGCAGTAACATCAACAACTGTGAACAAATTTAGAAGTAGGTATTCATTCAATATCAATGACTCAATAATATTAGCCTTTCGTCAAATGCCAAGGAGAATAAGAAATTAATATTTTGCAGCATATTCTTTGTCATCAAACAATGCACACAAATGTCAATTATGTTTCATGACAATTATAATTATGAATCCATTTCATTGCCTTTTAAATACATTCATATTTATGAACCCATATCACGCCTTTTTAATACATTCTTGATATCTAATTTGCATTAAGTTTTGTCACACGGATTTTTCAACAACCATATATCATTGAGTCAGTTTGAGCCATTCTAACAGGCAACTTCTATGCACACATACAATCTACTATTATAAGTACATAATAATGCCTCGATTAATGAAGCATACATATAAAAAACTAAGATAAAGACCCCATGCTATAACTACTAATATAAGCTATAAAAAATATTGTTATGCTCCATTATATCGACCAACTAAACATGTATACATTAGAATAAATATTTATTTTATCAACTTATCACACATGAAAACGTAATCCTTTATAAATGACAGTAATTAAGTTATATTAATACTCAAAGATAACAAAATTTTGCATATTGTTTTTTAAGATAAGAGTACACATTTTTAGTAAAACATCATATAATACATAAATATTTGTAGTTTAATTTTAAGTCCTCTATGTTCTAGAAAATGATGTTATAATATGCCACTATGAAAGATAATACATGTAACATATTTAATTTTATATCTAAATTATCTATATCATACTATTATTTTAATAGCTTATCAAAAACATTTAAATAATGATAAAGCACAAATATGTTTCTACATTCCTCATTTCTTAATAATAATACAATTAAAATAGATGAAAGTAGACATACGTGCCAATATGCAAATCACACACACATACTTAAGATATATATTTTTTAATATTTAACTAAAATGTTTGACATATCTACATTGATAATATAACCATTAGTACATCAAAATTAATTTCATTGATAAAAAAATCAAACGTCTTGAGAAAAGGAGGTTAGTATACCATAGGTGCCTACGTCTTTCCCATCGTAAAATCTCACATGAAACTCTTATCACTAATCAAGTGACATGATGTAAGATGACATTGTGATATCTAAATGTAAATGTTAATACAAATATTTACTCCAAATATTCTAACCCGTGTGCGACAGCACGGGTTGATGGACTAGTTTCTAATAATCAAGATATAAACTTTTTTGGTATCTATACACACGCGTTCTAATTAACTTTCCACACGGGCATATATATTTTTACCTTTTTATTTAGGGAATCTGAATATCCCGTACCATAGCTAGCTGGCACGAAGCACAAAAGGAACACAACCGTCCACTTGCTAACCAATGCAGTATTATGCAGAGTACGGAGTAGTAGGTGACCCAATTATATGTACTAGCCATGCATGCATGGATCTTATAACTAACCAAAAGTAGTAATAGACGTTAACAACGGGTCAACCTTCATTGACCAACACGGTTCGTCATTGTTTTCTATAGCTAGCTAGCTAAATGTCTGCTATAGATCTTGGAACCCTTTTTTAATAGCGGCTAGCTTGCTCCGATCCTGAATTGAAAACCCTTTTTTTAGGGAATCTGAAAACCTCCTTTTTTTAATTTTGTGAAGATATTTAAAATATGAATAGTCGTCTAGCTCGACCTACAAAAAACTTCAAATGTTCAATCAAAATATGTAAAGAGGAAAAATAATGGGGACAATGACAGAACTGCCCCATGCGGCCAAAATCCATGAACAGCCGCGTCACGGGTCGACCGACAACGTGCTGTCGTCGGCGAACGTCGTGTTGCCCTGGACCAACACCCGTGCACGAGGCGGTGGTCGGACACGAAGACGAGGAGCGGTCCGACGAAAAAGGGAGGGTCGCCGCACCAGGCGAGTGGTGGGCGACTAGGTTGTTGCGCTACGGGTGTGGGCGAGGAAGAAGTGGAAGAGGAATATGAGGGTGGCGAGGAGGAACATAAACGCGGAGGGTTCCATTGATGATCTGAGCATCTGCGTACAGTGTGACAGAACCACGTGGGCCAACAGGCCGGGCTGTGGCCCCCATGTGTCCAAATTTTTCTTTACCACCCATTTAAGTCATTGGTTGTCAATTACGACATACTTTGGCAAATCCGATGCAACTGAAAATAGAAGAGCATGCACCAATCAGAAGGACTAAATTTTCAGCAGAGAAACAATCAAAACTCTTTTTTTAATTACTCCTATCGCAAATCCGATGCAGCCGGAGATTAGCCTTGTTCCCCTCCATATCATTTTGTTGGTGCCGTCAATCATGGGGGACATTAGTTGTAAAAGAAAACGTGTGCGTGTTGAGAATACTATGATATTACCTCTAGGGCGCTTAACTAACTCTAGCGAATGATTTTTTTGGACGAAGAGCTACTAAATTTGAAGAAATATTTGAACAGAAGACACATTTTTTTGTCTAACAATAGCTATATATTTATCTTTCCAAAACAATTTAACCTTGTCTTGGAGTTACACATGCTCTTACAATATTGGAGTATCATCGTTTCAAGATTATGTTGTATTAACCTTGCATACAATTTGAGTAATGGTTGTATTCATCAAAACCTTTACATAGTTTGACTTTTCTTCTTTCTCCCCAATTACACATGATTTGACAAGTCTTGTCAAAGGGCGCGGTTCCTAGGCATCCCCACGCTCATCAAAACTGAATTTGAAGAGGCATTTGAACAACCAGTTGAAGACGTTTTTTGTCTAATACAATGTTATAGTTATTATCTTTCTAAAAACGCCGGTAAATCCTGAAAAATCCTAGGAAAAGGTCGCGAGCACCGCGGATTTGAACCCTGGTGGGTAGCGTCCCACCGGACTGTCCTACCATTAGACTACAAGCCAATTGCGCGCGGATGCCCTAGTTAAGGCATGTCCGGCCACTTAATTAGTTTGTTGTACGTGCGTACAGTTTTCACGCTCATATAGTAATAAACTTCATATAGCTCCTAGATTTCGCACGATGAGAGCGCTTTGGTTACTGTTCATAATTTTCTAATGATATTTATTTGATATCATAAATATTAATACTTTTTTTATCTATAATTAATCAAACTTGAGATACTAAACCATGATATTGTGCTAGAGTTGTATGTTTTCCTGGACGGAGTATGTTGGAAAAAAATAAAGCACTCCATTAGGCATGCCGCCATTAGTTGCGTTGGCTTTTTACGCTTTCGTCCCCGTTTCATCCGCCCAACTCAAGGCGGCGCTGTTGTGTCATATATAAACACGTACGAGTCGAAGCCACAAAGGTGGTTTGAACTTTGAAGGGGTTTCTAATTAATCAATATAAGCTTTCTGATATGCACACACGTTCTAACTATCCACACGGACTTATTTTACCTTTTTTTTTTTCATTTATTTAGAGAATCTGAATATCCGTATCAGCTAGCTTAGCTAAGCTAGCACTAAGCACAAAAAGGAACGACAGTACGTACCACTTGCTATAGTTGACCAACGCATTATGCAAATGAATACAGAGTAGGAGTAGGTGACCCGGCCAGTTTATATATTAGCTATGCATGGAGCTTATAACTAACCAAAAGTGGTACACGTCAACGGATGAACCTGCGGAGATCGATAGATAGATGACAACATAACGTACCTGCGGTTCCTCGTCATTGTTAGGTCTGCTAGCTACTAGCTTTTGGAACTTTTCTTAAAATTTTTATTTTTGATGAGAAAGTGGCTTCCTTGCTCGTGAATGAATTGAAAACTAACCCGTCAATTGCGGATGAGTTTACGACGACTGTTGTTTGAGTGACGCATGTGTCAATTGGCTGGCTGTTGCGGATGAGTTCGTGGAGGATTAGATCTTTGGTGCACAACAGTGTTTGGTTTAGTTGTTTCAGTTGCTTCAGTTGTGTTGTCGTTTTGTTGTTTCATTGTAGTACTACTTAGTCTCGGCTTATTCTTTTTAAAATAATCGGCAACTGTCCGTTTAAAAATACGCCATCTGTTGTTGCTGTCGTTTTTATACGCTTTCCTTCGATTACCATTTCATCAGCCCAACACGATGCGGCGCTGTGCCTGTACGACGTGCCATGTAGACGAGTCGCGAGACAAGGTGGAATTGAAGGGGTTTGTAATAATGATCAATATAAGCCTTTTGATACGTATACACACGTTCTAACTTTTCACACGGACTTATTTAGGGAATCTGAATATCCCGTACCAGCTAGCTAGCACTAATGTAAGCACGTACAAAAGGAACACCACTCACCACTACTTGCTAACAAATGCATTATGCAGAGTACAATGAGAGTTGGTGACCCAATTAGTACGTCACTGCCCTGTTCGGCTGGTCGTTTCTGTGGCTAATAAGCCGGCTGACGTAGATTTGGTGTGAGAGAAAAATATTGTACCATGGCTGATAAGCTGGTTTGTCATTGTTTTGTAGCCAGGTCTGCTAGCTTTTGGAATATTTTTTTTAATTTTTCGATGATGAAATGGCTAGCTTGCTCGTGATGGATTCACTACCGGAGAATGGACCGTTGCCGAGTGTCCGCCTCTTTGCCGAGTGCCAAATATCGGGCACTCGGCAAAGAATCGATACGCCGAAAGTGCCCGGGCGACGACACACACGGCAAAGACTTCGACACTTTCGGCATTGGAGCTCTTTGCCGAGCGCCGAGGCCCCGGCACTTCGCAAAGGAGCCCTCTTTGCCGAGTGCCTCATGTCGACCCCAAGACAACGGGCGTTCCACCGTTACCTACCCAGCTCCTGCCAGCCGCCGTCACATCCTTTGCCGAGTGCCCGGAACGGCACTTTCGGCAAAGAGTCCACGCGACACGGCAAACGGTTCCCTTTGCCGAGTGCCCTTTGATTGCACTCAGCAAAGGAGGCTCTTTTGCGGTGTTGATCAAGACACTTTCGGCAAAAAAAAAAAAATTTCCCCAATTGCCTTCAAACTTTTTCGCCTCCACACACACGACATGTCGTACTCCCTGCAAAAGTTTGGTGTATTTTTTGAATTTTTTTGCTATATATAACTAATTAATTGCATTTCAAACAATTTTTGAATCGGGTGAAATTTGAACTGCAGCTCATTCAAATATTTGGAAAAAATGAGTATAAAATTGATATTCATGTTACTCAACCCAGTTTAAGTCCCTACATATGATATGATTAGGGTTTTCAAACATCTCGTTTCGAAACACGACCCCAAGCGTATGGGGAACTTGGCAGCCGAACTCCACGCCGTGAGTTGTGCTTATGATGGACTTGTGGTGGACACTAGTGGATTTGTGGATGCTTTGTGATGACTATGTGAATTTATGGATGGTTGTGATGAACTATGTGACATGTGTGATAGTAGTGTCATATATATATATATATATATATATATATATATATATATATGGTAATTTTTCCTACACCCTAGGAGTATCTACACCCACCTGCATGTACGTGTATATTCTCTTCTGCGGGTGATTTGCGGGTGACGGAAACGGACCTGTTAATTGAATAGACCACCGGTCCTATTTTTTAGGATCTAAACTTGTTTATTTAGCGTGGAGATGGCCGCCACCGTCCACCAACATAAACGCAATGGAGGTTCTGCCACCGCTCTTGCCATCCCGGCGGCTGCGGCGGCTCCGTGTCGTGGAGAGCCCTCTGCTGATTCGGTGCACTTCTGATTCCACGGCAGCGTAGCCAGCAGCCATGGCACGAGAAGCCCCGCGTGCCGAGTCCCAGGCGGCGGCGTGGCTTGCGGCTCCCCAGCCCCCACGCATGGCGTCCCCGCCGGCTGCGTCCCTCGGCGACGGTGCAACTTCTTCCGCGTGTGAAGGTCCCGGCGGCGGCGTGGCTTGTGGCAGCTCATCCCCGCCTGTGCGGTCTAGGATCTGAGGCTCATCCTTTCGAATCCAGATGAACGCCTGCAGCAGGCGGATGGATGGCAAGAGCCGTGGTAAGAGAGTTTTCCATGAATACGTAATCTGGATTACTCATTATTTAGTAGGTCGATCGTCCAGGAGAAGATCTGCAGCAGCGTCATCACGCTACTACTTCTTTCTTTCTTTTTAGAGATGAGTGTCATTTTAGAGTATCACTAATTAAATACTCTTTTTTTTTTTCATTAGAGTATCACCTGATAACTACATATATACTAATAAAATGTTACATGTAAAATTAGTTCAGAAGGATGTATCTTTCAATCGTGTTACTGCTTGAAGCAGCTCAGATCCTGCAAGATGAAAGTCATGCATGATTCACTTGATACTTTTATCAGATGATTTTTATTATATAGCATCTGTTAATACATCAAAGGACTACTGCGTACACATACTATCTGTTCAAAAGTATATATACTTCTCTGAAAAATTAGTACATAGACATACTCCTTTATAATAATAAAGTATACACGTACTCATTCAAAAATAGTATGTAAACCTACTATCTATCAAAAATATGAAAAAGTATGTAAACATACTCGTTTTAAAATAAGTATGTACACCTACTCTAATTAATTTATAAAAAGTATACAGACATACTCTAATAATGTATGAACCGATACGCCTGTCCAAGGAAAGGTATCTACATATACATAAATTCATTTGTCATTGAAGTATGTACATATACTAAGCTTATACTTCCGTGTATCTACATATACGTATACTCATTTGTCCAAAAAAAAAAAACGGCATATGTATATACTAAGCATAGTTCCGAGTATCCACATATACACATACTTCCTAATAAAATATTATGTACGAATACTCTCTTGTGAAGAAAAGTATATGCATATAAATATTATACTTAGAACATGCTAGTATACGACATGCATCCATGTCCTCAAATTAGCCATAATTTTTAAATGAGAGATATACATATATACACTTGGTCTATCAGTATATGGACATGCATACTCTAATTAAAAGTATAAACGCATACAACCGGCATGCTTGTTTTGAAAAGGACCGATGCATGCGGCCATGCAGTTCCGCCATCCGCCATCCGAGTAAACGGGTCACTTTTCCTGCGCCCATAACTACCGCCTACTACGCCGGACACCAGGCTATCGTGCATACTCGCAGGTGGGTGTAGTTACTCTGGGTGTATACAAAGTGCACCCTATATATATATATATATATATATATATATATATATATATATATATATATATACTACTACATGGTTGAAAAGGAAGATGTTTTGAAAAAGTCTTGGGTCAAACATTGGGAACATAAATCATTAATAACTTTTAAGTCGTTGAGTTTAGAAATGTGAAAATCATATCAATATATTTGTCTTGAAAAATACTTTCATAAAAGTATACACATATAATTTTTTAATAAATATTTTGATAGAAAAGAGAAGTCAAAGTTGCGCTTTGGAGACCGTGTCGCTGTCCTAAACGTCTTCCTTTTCAACTATGGAGGGAGTATATATATATATATATTTGTGATATATGTGCATCTATGAGATATGTGATATATTTATATATGTGATTATGTGAAACTGCAATATATATTGATCTGAAAAAAATTCTTTGCCGAGTGCATTTACCATGACACTCGGCAAAGGCATCAAGCTTTGCCGAGTGTTGTGGCCATAGCACTCGGCAAAGCCTCATCCTTTGCCGAGTGTAGCGGTTATGACACTCGGCAACCAAAAAATAAAATAAAAAATTAAATTTCTTTGCCGAGTGCCCCGACCATGACACTCGGCAAAGAATATTGTAAAAGAAAATCTATAATTCTTTGCCGAAAGTGTTATTAGCACTTAACGCTCGGCATAGAAATAAAAAAATTAATTTCTTTGCCGAAAGTCTTTGGCGGTCAGGCACTCGGCAAAGAACGCCGTCATCGCCCACGCCGTCGGAATTGTTTGACACTCGGCATTGGATTCAGGCACTCGGCAAAGGCTTTGCCGAGTGCCCGATATTTGACACTCGGCAAAGGCAGCCTTTGCCGAGTAAACTTTTGCCGAGTGCCCTCGGCAAAGACTTTGCGAGGGTGTCTTTGCCGAGGGTAATTTGGCCTGTGGCACTCGGCAAAGGGGCTGGATCCGGTAGTGATCGAAAAACTAACCCGTCCTTCTCCGTGTGATTTAGGCGGGAACGAAACCAGGAATTTAGGATTATTATTGACTCTCACCATGTACATGTACATATCTATGCCTCCGGCCACTTAATCAATTAGTACTAGTTTCTTCTTGCGCGTTAATCAATTAGTACTAGTTTCTTCTTGCGCGCGCTGACTTTACTTTTCGCAAAGCATGCGCATATGCTCGCAAGACTCGAGACGCGTCTCTGGCACCGACCGATGCCCATGCATGCTATATATATCGAACCTGCTGTCCGATTCCGATTCCGATTCCACCGGCCGGCCGGCGCACAACACATGCAATTCCTCTGTCGCCCTCCATCTGCCTGTGCTGTGTACGTATCCTTCCACCGGCCATCGCCGGCCATGGACAAGACCGACGACGTTTCGAACTCTCAATCGCATATGGACAAGGCCGACGACGTTGCCCACGACGACATTGAACAGGTACGTTACCACAGCATGCAATCTCTTATCTTACGCATGCTTGATGGATGCTTAGTTAAGTTTGTTTCTTTTCAGCCATTCAAAATTACAAAAAGTATACACACACGCACGCACGCACGTGGCTCTCAATTAATAAAATGAAAACTTTAAAAATTAAAATTTAGATTCATGACATTGTAAGATGGGCTGTAACATAACTATATATATTATGAATATAGACGACAAAAAAAAACATATAGACCAGCAGTTTGTAAGTTTATCACAGCATCCTAGATAGAGCTTAAGGGGGTGTTTGGCATGGCTCTGAAGCCAAACTCCAGCCTAGAGCTGACTAGAGCTAGCCAAACACCCCAACTCCAAAACTCCATGGACCTTCAAAACTCTGGAGTTGTAGTGCAAATGTGGTTGGAGTTTTGGAGCACCTCTCGTGCAGCTCTAGAATCCTTCAAAATAGACGTAGACATGGAGTTCTCGTGAAATTACCCGCATTGCCATCGGTTACACAGGTGAAGCGTTATTTCCTTTTTTTTTTCCGGCCCTTCCCACCCCTTCACCCGCACCTACCCGTCAGAACCCCGACCGGCTTTCTTCCCTCCCGCGAAGTCGCGCCGGGCGATGCTACGCCGTCGGACCTCTGCCGTCTGTGCCCGCCCGACCTCTCCCTGCCGAGCCCACCTCGCCGGGCGGCGCCTCAGTAACCTCCTCTCCCTGCCGACGAACACCCGTTCCCCATGCCTACTTTCCTTGCTCCTCCATCCCCAACCCTAACCCTAGAGGAGAAGAAGGGTGTGTTCTTCCTCGGCGACGGCCGGTGCCCGGCGTCCGTATCTCGTCCCTCCAGCGGCACTCGCGTGCATCCTCTCGCGAAATCGCGGCCCGGAGACGTCGCGCTCCACCGCCGTGGCTGCCGGTCCTCCTGCCCGTGCTATCGGCGAGCACTGGTGTGCGTGCTCTCGGGCTGGTGTCGCCACGCCCCCGGCCAGGCGCGGCCATGAACCTGTCCGCCTTCGTGTACAGGCAAGCCGCCGCGGACTCTGCGACCTACCTCCGCTCCGCCGTGTGAGCGATGGGCGCCTCTGCGGCCACAACATCGGCGCTAGGGCCATGCTCGTCGATTGATTTTCTAGCCCAATAAATAATTAGTCAATGGATTATGCGGCTTCTGAGCGATGCGCATTAATCAATTGGTTCAGGAATTCTTGTATGCGTGTGTCGGTTCAATTGCCCAATCATATTTTCAAACTATGGCCTTGTATCTTGGATTATTAGGTTTGACATGATTATCTTGTAATATGTTGGTATTTTAATTTAATTTATATGCTTGTTGTACTGTTACACACATCATTGGAGTACACTTGTGTCAACGAAGGGTAAAATGGACAATTCACACTGATAGAACACAATTCTGGAGCTGAGATGACCCTTCTAGGCAAACACCCTCCACAACCAGCTCCAACTCCACCCAGAGCCAACTCCGGAGGATTTTTGAGTGGAGCTGCTCTGATTGGAGTTGGAGCCATGCCAAACACCCCCTAAGTACATAGGCTCATTCCCTATCTATTATATATATATGTACCTAATGTGTTACAAAATGAACAAAGAGAAAAATCATGCAATTTAATATACGTAATTTTCATGATATATACAGTCAATGCAGACAAACGGGCAGGTCTCTCAGAGTCAACCTTCGGGAGAGGAAGGAGTGCAGAGAGATGATGAGAATGAAGAGAAGGAACGAGTTGGACATAGGCCTCATTCAGGAAGGGCCCGTTCGTTTTCTAGGGAATGGAGGCATGGAACAGTTCCGAGTGGAATGACAAGTCTATTTATAGTAACAATGATCACCTGGATTAATTCTAGGCCTCAATCCTCTCTAACCAAACGAGGCCGAAGGGAGATGGTGCATTTGAATGCAAATGAACGGCGGCTGCTGGATAGATACCGTCAACTGAAGCATGGGGTACATATATCTACATTAAATTATTGGTTAAGTTCAAACATTTTTATTTCAAAAAAAATTAATCAGTCTATATTGCACCTAAGATTTCCGAAAAAGAGGAGAGAAACATAACGTTGTTGTCAAACACTGAAAGACCTGGTACAATCGATGAAGATGGCTGAGTTTATTAGAATATATAATAACTAACTAGACCATCCAGTATATACAGCATGAAATTTATTTGTTTGATATCATAGATGATGTTAATAATTTTTTTATATAAATCAAATTCAAGTTTGAAAAGTTTATAGCTTATTAATATACGACAAAACAAAACAAAACAAAAAAACGAATTTTGGTTTGGAAATTAACATTTGCTATGTTCCTTGTTGTACAATCCAGCAGTACCACCATGGGCGTGAGAGGCCGTCGACGAACGCGAAGGTACCTGACATACTCAGTCTTGGTCATGGATTATCAATAATGCAGTGGCGTAAGAAATATGCAAATAATCCACAGAATGAGAGGAAAATCACTGATGACATTTATGACATCAAATAAGTATACAATGAAAATATAATTAATAAGAAATCTAATAATACTTAGTTGACATCGTAGATATTATTGTTTTATCATATAAATTTGGTAACATCTCTCGTGGTGACTACACCGCACTAGAATTCATATATATTCTTCAATGGAAACGTTTTTCATAATGAAAAGCAAGTGTATATGATTATCATTTATACATAATTAAAAGATAACATATAATAACATAGATATCCATGGACATTTACCGTAGTGAGATGAGAATACGCAAAATTGTGGTTTATTACCATCAAATTCTGGCTATAGTAAGAAAATATTGCGTACTATTTGCTTCCTACTCTCTCCATTCCAAATTATAAGATGTTTTGGGTTTTCTAGTTATCTAGCTTTGGGCTTTTGATATGCACTTAGATATACAATGTAAACCCATAGTAAATTAAAAGCAATGTGTATCTAGAAAAATCGAAACATTGCTTTTGTCTTCATATTCCTTTTGTCTTCTGGGCTGGACAACGGAGGGAGCAACAACGAAAGTGGTAAAAATTCTAATGGAATATTACTGTACGCAATACCAATAGACCCTAATGGCCACACCATTTACAGACAAGACCCCAGTAGTCATCTTGCCTAGATTCACCGCTGCTATATTACAGTGATCCTAATAGTTGCTTTCTACTTATAATTAATAACATTTGGTCGAAATAGTATGCAGTACAATTTGCTTCCTACGTATTTAATTAATATAACATTTGGCCCTCATTCTCCTTTTGTCTTCTGGATGCTGGACAACAGATCACGAGGAAGCAACAACGAAAGTTGTACATGATACGGAGGGTGTGTTTATCGTTAATTGGCCATGGTATTCTGTTTGGTCTCTCTTTTATACCTGGATTTGGAGAAGAGACGAGTGGGCATCACGAAGAAGAAAACTCCAAAAATAAGTGGGTAAAGTGGGCGGTGATGGATGTAATTGTTCCATCGGCTGTGTTGATTGTGATGGCTATCATGCAGATATTCTTCATCGACCTAGACATATCACCAGAAACGCGTGTCGAAGACAAAAAAACACGCGTCAAGACGGATCGAAAAAAACGCGTGAAGAGGATACTAAATCAGGCACTGCTCTCATGGTCAAAGCTTTTGCATGTTTCAATCAAAGAAGCACCCGGCGCAAACGATGACACAGTACGTATCATTGCGCATGCTGTCACTTTCGTGTTGGATATGGCTGCTGCCCTTCACCTTTGGTGGAACCATCGCTGCCTTGACAAGCAAATGCCCGAAAGTACGAGGAGAGCGACTCTTCCAAAAAAAGTACAAGGAGAGCCGAGGTGTGACATGAATTCCCAAAACTAGCACGCACAGTGCTTTTTAATTTAGTTGCGTATCATTTTAGTTGTTCAATCAGAATCAACCTGAGACAGGTCCTGTGTGCTTCCTTTAGTCATGTTCAAACAGAGAGTCGTCCTGGGATTTTGTTTCTTGTCTGTTACTGCATAATTCTGTTTGATGAGGATGCAAAGTTTTCCATGGTGCAGTTGAAATAAATTTCATGTCAAATCAAAATTGTCCGAGCATCAAGTTTCCCAAAAACATACTCTGGCAATAACTATTGTTTAATTAATGAGTTGGCCACTCATCGTCTGTTCAGCAGCCCACAGATGTTGCCGTTCGCTTCGGCTTCAGGAATGGCGTGCGTCTTGCCGTACAATGACCGCGGCGGCGCCAGGCGCCAGCAAAACTAGTAGTGGCAGTGGAAGGGGACGATGCTCCGTGCAAAAGCTTGCTCCTTGATACTACCTGCAACAACAGGAGCATCAGCATGGATCTTCCCCAGCCCGCCATTGCCTCCACCACTTTCACCGCACTCGCCAGCTGCAGCAGCAGCGCTGCGGCCGTCGCCCCCGCCATGGACCCCTTCGCCATCGCGAATGCCCTCGCCGCCGCCAACGTCTCGGCTTCCAGTTCCACCGCCGGGGCGCCACAGTCCATGTCCACTGGCGCGCAGCTCCACGCATCCGACATAAAGCTCGGCGTGTCGGCGGACACCTTCACCGCGAACCACCTTCTCATCTACTACTCCAGACGCGGGGACCTCGCGAGCGCGCTGTACGTGTTCGACGAAACGCCGCGCAGCAACCTCGTCACCTGGACGGCCATGGTGTCTGCTGCGGTCCGTGGCGGTGCGCCTGACCTGGGGCTGGGACTCTTCTCCTCCATGCTCAGGAGCGGGTTCTGCCCCAACGAGTTCGCTCTCGCCAGCGCGCTCGGCGCTTGCTGTCAGGTGGTGACTGATGTGAATCTTGGCTGTTCCCTTCATGGCCACGCCGTCAAAGCTGGCCTAGAGGGAAATCCTTACGTGGGGAGCTCACTGATGCTGGTCTATGCCAAGCACGGGCATGTCGCTGCTGTGGAGCGAGTGTTTGCAGGCATAGATTCCGGTTCCAGAGACGTGGCGTGCTGGAACACAATGCTGGAGGGCTATGTCACCAATGGCTGTGGGTATTAGGCAATGAGGACAGCAGTTCTGATGCATCGTTCTGGAATAGCAGCTGACATGTTCACCTACATTTCGGCTGTCAAGGCTTCTTTGATCACCTCTGACTCAAGTTTCGGGCGGCAGGTTCATGGTCTTGTCATCCACAACATGTTTCAGTTCAACACCTCAGTGATGAACACACTCATGGATATGTGTATTTCAAAGCAGGACAGAAGGAAACTGCTGTTGGTATCTTTGGTCATGATATCGGGCCTCGCACACGATGAGGACGAGAGGGGAGCTGTGGAATGCTTTGTTGACATGTCACGGTATGGCTGCAAACCTAATCAAGTTACATTCTCTGTCGTGCTGAGGCTGAGTGGTGCTAAAGGGAGTGCCTCCCTCGGTCTTCAGATCTTTGGACTTGCCTACCGCCATGGCTACTCTGACAATGTTCTTGTATGCTCTCGCAGTGTGGGCTGCTCAGCTGTGCTTATGGCTTCTTCTGTAGTCTCGGTGTGAGGAATATTGTGACATGGAACGAGATGATCACAGGCTGTGGTCTGCACGGCTGTTCTGGAGATGCAATGAGGCTCTTCCGCAGCTTGGTTTTCTTCGGAGCAAGTTCGGATGAGTTCACCTATCCAGCTGTTTGGTCTGCCTTCCAACAAGATCATGATGCAAGGAACCATGAGCAAATCCACGCAAGTGTTCTGAAACAGGGGTTCGCATCATGCCAGTTCGTGGCAACCTCACTTATCAAAGCAAAAGTAGCCCTTGGCTCAGTTGTAGGTCCGCTGAAAATCATTGAGGACGCTGGCAAGATGGATTTAGTGTCATGGGGAGTCACCATGTCTGCATTCGTGAAGCATGACTTGGATAAAGAGGCTCTTTTTGTTTTCAACATGTTCAGAGTTGACAGCCCAGAGGAGCCTGATGAGTTCATCCTGGGTACCATCCTGAATGCCTGTGTAAACGCTGCTTTGATTAGGCAGTGCAGATACATCCATTCACTCGTTGTCAGGACCGGGCACAACAAGCACTTCTGCGTATCCAGTGCTTTGGTTGATGCCTATGCAAAATGCGGCGATATTACTGCTGCCAAAAGCGCTTTCACTAAAGTTTCATCAGCGACCAAGGACGCCATACTGTACAACACCATGCTGACAGCTTATGCTAACCATGGTCTGATCCATGAAGTCCTCAACCTCTACCAAGATATGACACAGCTTCAATTGGCTCCAACACTAGCTACATTTGTCGCCGTCATCTCAGCTTGAAGCCATCTTGGGCTAGTTGAGCAGGGAAGCTTCTGTTCAGCTTCATGCTGTCTGCACATGGCATGAATCCGACAAGGGCCAATTACACAAGCCTAATTGACCTCCTGGCGCGAAGAGGGCTTCTCGAAGAAGCAAAAGGCGTTATCGAGGCAATGCCGTTCCAACCGTGGCCTGCAGTATGGAGGTCACTGATGAACGGTTGCCGGATCCATGGTAACAAAGAACTCTGTCTGCTTGCAGCAGAACAAATCCTGAGAATGGCGCCAAACAGTGATGGTGCATATGTGTCGCTGTCGCATGTCTATGCTGAAGATGGAGATTGGCAATCTGCAGAGGACACCAGGTGGAAGATGGCTGAGAATCAGGTGCAGAAAGAGCAAGGTTACAGCAGTGTTGAGATTTAGCTATTCAGAGATGTTGCATGTAGGCAACCACATTAGGGGCAGCAACCTTTTGTATTGCAGTGAATGTGAGTAGTAAATACATTTTTCCAAGCATCTTAATAACAGATAGGCACACTGAAATTAGGTTAGATCAGCTGTTGTTTGGGCATTTGGTGTACAATGCTTGCAAATGCGGAAAAGGACTGTTATGTGTGCATTCATAATTTGAGATGAGAGAACTTCAACTAATGGCTGGCTAATAAAGGACATTATAAGTACCCATCCAGTGACCAGATCATGCAACCGAACTGCTCCCTCATTCGACAGCAAAACCTGACATAACATCAGGAATACTGCATGCTTTCATTCTGATTATTTTCAGGTTTGTTTTAATTTTGAATCTAGATCAAGTGAAGTTTGGTCTTGTTTTCTGTTGCCATGGTATCAATGTGTCATTTCTATAAAGTTCCCTCTCTGCATTTGTACTGCACTCATGTTAACTCTGTCAGAATGATTTAATGGACATCATATTTAGTGAGTACTCTGTCTTTCATGTTCAAAAAAAAAAAAAAAAAAAAAAAAAAAAAAACTGTCTTTCATGCTGACCAGGAATGTGCCTGACTGTTTTTGAGCTGCATTTGTTTTGTAATCTTCAGGCTCAATGTGCTACTACTGCTCATTGACAAACAAGCAAAGAGATTTCATTTTGTTGTTGGTTTCAGAAATTAACATGCATATTGGTCACATTCAGATTCAGCTTTGTTCTTCTGAGCATTTTTTAGCTCTATTCTATAAAAATTAACATGAAAGATACTAGATTTATTCACTAAGCTTTCAATACTTATGTAATGTAGGATTCTAAGTCACAGCTTAGTGCAGATTGATGTGCTAGTTAGTCACAGCACCAAATTTAGTACTGCATACTGACATGTAATGTAATACATAGGACAGTTAATCACAGCACCAATTTAGTACAACACCAATCGTGAATCACATAGGATAGTACTGAATACTGACATGTAATACATAATGCAGTTTTTTTTTTCTAAAAGAAAATACGGCACACCAGTCTGAATAAATATTAATGTGTTCATATCAGTAGGTTGGCTCTTTGACAAAACAATCCGAACAAAACAGAAGGATGCAGACATGATGTTGCTATCCACAAGACAGAATTCGTCACTCCTGTCCTGTGCAAGCAGATAAGCTGAATCCTTGGAAGTAAAGTAAGTACTTGTGTTCTCTGCATGCACAGGATGATCCTCCTCGACTGTCAGGTCGCCATAAGCCTGTTCTTCCATGGCTCGAATGTGCCGTTCATTATGCACTGCAGGAAGCACCGGCAACTCTGCATCTGCAGATCGCAGAACATCCATAGCTTGCTCGATGGACGGTCTAAGGATCGCGTCTCGATGCGCACACCAGAGGCCTGTAACGAGCACACGCTCCAATTGCTGCCGGTCGAACTCGCCGTTCAGCCTCTGATCTGCTGCATCAAGAATCCTGCCCTGGTCATACAAATGAATGACCCAGGCTAGTAGAGATGAAGCTCCATTTCGCTGCCTTGATGCCGGCCGCTTGCCACAAGCGATCTCCAGGAGGACAACACCGAAGCTGTAGACATCCAATTCGGTGCGAGGCCAGCGGTTGGCTATGAACTCTGGGTCAATATATCCTGGTGTCCCTGCGATCACTTGCGTTGTTCGTGGCTCTTCCCCATGCTCGATAAATCTTGCTAGCCCAAAGTCACCAAGCTTAGCATTGTATGACATGTCAAGCATTACATTTGCAGGCTTGATGTCCCCGTGCACAATGCATTTCTCGCAGTCCCGGTGAAGGTAGAGCAAAGCATTGCCCAGATCAAGTACAATCTTGTACCTAGTGAAGCAGTGATGCCAGTTTTGGCATGAGTAACAAAATTGTCAGTTCAATTATTATGAAACAGATAACAGATCAATGTTTTTGTAGTGTTCAATTAGATTTAGTAACTGGTACCTTTGTTGCCAAGTTAAGATTTCCTCTGCGTCGTAGAGATGCTTGTCAAGGCTGCCTTGAGCCATAAGCTCATAAACAAGGAGAAGCCGTTGCTGGCTGTCGCACTCGCACCAGCTGACAAGGTTGACAATGTTTCGGTGCCTCAGCTGGGTCATGACTTTCACCTCTGCCTTGAACTCCCTCAACCCTTGCTCAGATTGTTGTTGAGAAGACAACACCTTGATGGCCACATGACAGTCCTGGTTCTGCAAGTAGCCTTTGTACACAGGGCCAAACCCTCCCTGACCGAGCTTGTTCTCATCTGCGAAATTGCTCGTTGCAGCTACCAACTCGCAGAGTTGGAATCGTCTAGGCCCCAATCCTCTCGAGAGTTCCAGTTCATTTTGTTGCACTATCTTCCGACTGTTGCACCACAGCAGGAGCCATACAGCAATGCCAAGTACGAGCACGATAGCTGAAACTAAGGCAATACAGAGACCTACCGTAGTTTTGTGTGGCATATGTGCTGGCTGGTGAGGTTTGACTGTTCCATTTTGCATCTCTGTAGCCTCTTCCTGATATTTGCTTGAGATGTGTGAATACCAGTGCTGCTGCTGCCCAGAACTGTCATTATTCCCTGTCATCTTTCTTAGATCAACACTGATCATGTCACTATTCTCCACACCACCTTGAGTCCATGCACCATGGAGTGTAGCAATCAACAACCTACCATGAGACCAACCAAATTTGTTAAGCATCATTTTCTCATCCTCCCTTCTAATGCCCAAACTTTGATTGAATGACAGATCAAAAGCACCAATGACAAGAATGCAGAGCATCAATCCAAGAAGGCTAACGCCCACTACTCTTTGCCGAGTGCCAGCTGCCCGACACTCGGCAAAGAGGCTGATTTGTCGAGTGTTTTTCTTTGCCGAGTGTTTTCTTTGCCGAGTGTTAATACTCGGCAAGAAAAATGCCCCAGTGTTTTTCTTTGCCGAGTGTTAAACTACTTCTTTGCCGAGTGCTTGTGTTTGCCGAGTGTGGCACTCAGCACAGCGCCTCGTTGCCGAGTGCCCGAAATTTTACACTCGGCAAAGTATTTTACACTCAACAAAGATACTGTCTCCCGTAGTGAGCGGTGAGCCGTCATTGGTGCCCAGCCTGTAGCCGCGGCAATAGCACCAGAGATGGCCGGCAATGTGAACGGGATTGGGCTCGACAATCGCCGGGGCCTGCTGCCTCGTGTAGTGCTGCGGGCCATTGGCTCCCCTGGCAAGGCGGCCTCTCTGGCGGAGCATAGAGAGCATAGTCCGCAGCAGCCTGACGAAGTCTGGCAGCGGCTGTGGCTGCGGCTGCTGGTGTGCTTGCAACAAGAAATCCCTGATCTCAGCCCAGGTCGATCCACCATCGTTGTTGTCGTCGAGATTCTCGACCGCCTGCAGGACCGCCTCTGGACCAAACCACGGAGGAAAGTAGGGAATGGTGTTGGACAGCGTGTAGCACTGCTGCTGCGGCCCACGGCTCCCATCATCAGATGGCCTCTCTCACGGAGCCTAGCGAGCGTCCTCCGCAGCACAGCTTTGAAGCCCTGTGGCAGCTCCTGCTGGTTCTGCTGGTGTGTCTGCATCAGGGAGATCCTGATCTCTTGCCAGGTCCACCCCTGAGCGGTGTTGTTGTTGTTGTTGACGATGAGCTGCTTGACCTCCTCAAGGACCGTCCGCGGACCAAACCACGGCGGGAGCGGGAGCGCCATCAATTCTCACTATCTGATTGATGATGAGCTAAGCGTTGTTTGAGCGCGCGAGAGAGAAAGAGAGGATAAATTGGTGGTGGCGGGTGTCAAACTGACCCAGGGAGATCGAACAGCTAGCAACGCGGCTCAGCTCGCTGCGTATGTATATTTGTCCAATCCACGACACTCTGACTGCTGTTGTCAACAATGGTGAGTGCTGTTGTCAACAAACAACAAATGGAAGCCCGGTTGCCAAGGAGCCTCCATTCATAAAAAGATGGAGCTATGGAGTTTGTGCAAATCAAATTGCTAGTTTTACTATAACTAAATTAAAACTAAATCCGTTTCAAATTATAGTTTGTTTGACTTTTTTAACCTCAAATTTGATCACTTTCGTCTTATTCAAAAATTTATGCAAAAATCACTTCTTTTATCGTGGCACTTTATTAATAAAAGTTCCTTACGAATGACTTAAATTTGACTATATTTACACAAATTTTTTAAATAAGGCGAGTGGTCAAACTTGAGTTTAAAAAGTCAAACAAACTATAAATTGAAACGGAGGGAGTAGCAAAAAATATTAGTAAAGACTTTGTTCCAGCCGGCCGTTTTTTAATCGTTTGGCACTGATGCTGCCACTTACTCCCTCCGTCCCAAAATAAACGACGTTTTAAGCTTCCCGAGAAAACATCTGCGGCAATTATATATTAAAATAGGATTAATATTTATATTACATAATTAGTATCATTGGAAAGATCTTTTGATCTAGTTTTTAACAAATTTATTTGAAGATTTAAATCTTCTACGTATTTTCTACAAATCGAGTCAAACTTGTGGCACGAAAACCCAAAACGTCGTTTATTTTGGGACGGAGGGAGTACGCACGTCCAGTAGCCACCGTGGTGTTCATAGAGTGTGATGCCATGCATGAAGCACAGTGCAGAGCCAAATTCGGTAACTGGGGCTCCATTCTCTGCAAGCTATCAGTGGTCCAGCTATATGTGAAGCATCCCGTTAGGGCCCAACGCCTGGGACACTGCTTGTCAGCGGTGTATTAGGTGCGGTGCTGGTGTTCCGACCACATGCTGCGCCGTACCCAGTCCTGCATCACGCATTAAGCTGAAAGCAACAACGTAGTGGCTCGATGGGAGTGTACACTTTAGAAGGTACAGAGGAAGCATATTGTGCCCTTCATGGACGAGCTAGAGGTGATAGTAGCGGTGTTTGAGGAGGTCGACGAGGTGGAGGAGACGAACCACAACTGCCATGTGTGTTCACACACTAAACAAAATTCGATTTTTTTGACATAAACAATTATTATTTCTTTGACACCTAAATCTTCAGTCGAATAAAAATTAATATATATTTTTATTAACCAGTTGCAATGTATGGATAATTTTGTTAGCTATAATTTGGAACCGAGGGAGTACAATCTATGTATGATTTCATATTGTTAGAATTAATTAATAATCATTTGATTTTTTTATCACGTACAACCTATCTAGGTACGAAAAACAATTAGTCATAAATAAAATAAAATTGAACTATGACATATGAACACAAACTTGAATTATTCCTACTTAGAATACATATTGATAACATCCACGTTCACAAATTAAATTCACGGTTAAATAATCTAACTGCTACGAAATTATGTTGAGAGCACCTAACTAACAATACAAGGAAATGAGTTTTTTTATATATATATGGAGATAACAGATATATAGTAGTACATGAAGGCAACATGGAGTGTTTCTTTCAATATTTTTCTTATTTTATTTTAAATGTACAATTCAAACTGCCAATAAGCTGTCTGCCAGTCAAGTGAGAAATTTTTTCAGAGTTGTGTGGACGGAGCCATGCATTCAGAAGCTTCCTTGAAAGGCAGTTTTAAATTAAGACGATGATCAAAGCAGTGGGACAAATGATGCCCAGGCCAGATATGCGCATGCTACATTGTTATGACCTTGCTTTTGACGAACCAACATGTATAAAGTTTGTTTTTGCACCATCGATCGTTATAATGGGCGCTTGGTGGATCCTCCAGAAGGAAATTGTCGGGGATCTAAATATTGGGCCCCGAGACATTCTCCAAACTGTGAGAATCTGCCGGCTGCTAAGGCCCAAAAACCTAGCCCGCTATCATCTCGCGCGGAGGGGCGACCCGATAGACGATGGACCAGGCCATGGAGCCACGGCGCTCACACGGCGATGGAATCGGCATACGAGATGGCCTGCGGGCGGCCCACAAACGGCCCAAATGGAATCACCACGGCGCAAAGAGCTTATTACACTCACGAAGGACAAGGTCAAGGACCTCTCGCAAAACAACGAACCATGGCGTTCCACGGCGGCGGCCAAACCATGGCTCGGACTCGACCACACATCTCCGTTTTTAGTCCGAGGCTAGCCTAGCTCACCGGCCCGGGAGAAATCTCCGCCCGTCCGGGGTGGCCTAGCTCACCACCCTCGGGCGCAAAAACTCCGCCTCGCCCGAGGGAGACCAGCTCTCCATCCTCGGGTGAGGCAGCTAACCCCCGTCTAGGGTCGCCGACCCTCGGGCGCGGGAGGTTCCGTCCGGAGGAAGGGGAAACCGCCGCATTCAATGCGATCGCCGCGGCGGCGGCGCCCGGTGCCATCGATTACGCCCGATCAAATCGAATCGCGAATCGTCTCCCCAATCCGGCCCGATGGGGCGCAAAGCTGAACCCGGTGGCGTGTTACACCACCCGCCGCGGGAAACCGAGATGACACTTTTTCATTTCCCGAGCACCATCAAAACGCCCGTGTGGGGCGGACCCTCGGGCACTTGACACGCATAGCCAGCAACCTGCGGGACCGGCCCTCGCCATGCGGGACGTGAGGGACGCCTCACGGGACCCTCGGGGCGCGCCCGGGGGCGGCGCGTCCACCATCGGATCGGGGCGCGTGTCTTCGTCAAGCAACATCCAAGCCGATAACCCCTCGGCGGCCAGCATGCAACCGGTGTAGCCTCGGGAATTAGCCACCTAGGCGTCCACCGTGTAAACATTATCTCTCTCCTTCTCCTATAAAAGGGGGGGAGTAATGCCTCATTAGAGAGGATTCGATTCGAGCCCGCTCAACTCCGAGTTCACACGGAGGAAAGCGGCACACCACCACCATCATAACCACGATCGTGGGGCTTGAGACCAGCGTCTCTCCCCATGACCGCTGTAACCCCCTCTGCGCGGGCTCACCTTTGGCGCGAGGTAACACGGCGGGGACACACCCCCGGGGGCGTAGGGCCCCGTTGGCTGAACCGGGGATAAACTTCGGCGTAATGCGTGTCCATCTTGCGCTCGCCATCGAGGGAGGGGGCACACGGCTTATAAATTCTTTATTGCCGGCACCGAGGCACCCACCGTTCCTCGAAACACCGGCCGGTTGGCGCCCGGTAGGGGGCGCCGTGTGCAATCTGCATCTCCATCGACCCTCATGGCGTTTCCGCCTTCGTTTCCACCACCTTTCGCCGGAAACACGAGCTCCAGCGCGGAACACCACCATTCTTGAACGGCGGCATTTGTGGCGCTTCGGCCACAACTACGAATGATCATTCGCCCGGCGTACCGGTAGAAGGAAGAGGCGGCATCGCCGCCGCGGCGCGCCCATCATCACGACGCCCGCCGCGCAAGGCGGGCAAAGCGGACCATCGGCGGCGCAAAGCGCGTCAAGCAACGGTTACGAATCCGTCGGCGTATCCCGGCGCCCGACTCGCGAAGGGCTCCCAGGAACCCTAGGCCCCGGGAAATACCTTACCCACCACCGGCTCGTGGTAGGGTACCCCGAAACCCTAATCGTCGGGAAAACGCCTCCGCTCGGTCATCTGGAGGGAGTCCGGTGAATCCTCGCCGGCTTGAAACCTCGGTTGAAGCCTTCGCCCGAGAGCACGAGCGGACCACCCGTCGTTCCGCGGGGCGTTATCCCATGGACATTCACTCGGAGGAGCGCATCCTCCCGGAGGGCGCGGGACGACCCGTCATGCCACCCCTCCGGGTTCAACCGGGGCCTGGTCCCGGGGGCGGGGACTTCGCTCTACCGTCCGGAGAATCGAAACCTCCTCGGGCGTTCGGCGCACCGTGCACCGGCGATGACGACGAGTACTATGACCCCACGCGGGAATGCTTCAATGTCGAGGTCCCGCCACGGGATGGCGATTCAGCGGCGTCTCGGCGAAGATGGCGCGGACGTACCGCCCGCGGCGAGCTCGGCGCCGGGGCTTACGCCCCGGTCCATCCGGTAGCGGCGCCCGGCACTGCCGCCAAAATGCCCAACTCACGAGATCTGCGAGAACGAATCCGGGCGGAATCGCCCGACTCCGGCGGCGGAGCGAGAACATCCGGCGAGGCGGGCTCAACACGGCGGGCCCGGGGGCACCTCAAGCTCACAATGGCGGCGGGCGTGGCGGACCGGCCGGGGTGCCTCAATCCCGGCATAGCGGCCCCGTTCAGCGAGCCGGCCTCAGCGTGGCGGCGGCCGCCATGTTGGTGCGAGAAATGCCCGAGCCCTCCACTACCGAGGGTAGGGCGCATCGGGAAGGCCTCCGTCAACTCCTTGACAAGGCGGCGGTGCAACGGCCGAGAGAGTTCCGGCTTCCGGGATCGGGCCGTGGCGTCACGGCGGCGAGAGGAATGCGGGCGAAGTCGGCGGGGCTCCGTCCACCGGATCGAGCCGAGCCCCGGCAAGGCCGGTCGGGCGCTGGGCGACAACCGTTGCAACCGCCCTAGTGCGGGAAACGCATAGAAGACCCGCACCGCGACCGCAACCGGCGCCCACGACCTCGGGGACGAATCGAGCGGCGGCGGGCTCGCCACGAAGGTGGCTCGCCTCGGGGGCGACAAGCGGGACAAGGAGCACGGGCGGTCGAGGGACCGAGGGTACTCCCACGATCGCCGGGCCTCGGGCCTTCACCGGGGACATCGGGAGGGGCACCACTCCCTGCGCGTTTCAGGCCCCGAGCCATCTCGAGAAGTACACGGGAGAGACTTCGTCCCGTATGGGCGGGCGACTATCGGTATCGGCATGCCGGTTCGCGAGGGCACACGATGACAAAGTGATAATCAGAAATTTGCCCCCGCATACCTCTCGAAATGCGCGAGCTTGGGTGGAACACCTTCCACCCAACCCCATATCGAACTGGGCGGACTTGGTGAGAACCTTCCGCGGTAACTTCGGGGCACGTACCTACGCCCGGGTAATTCGTGGGATCTCGAAAACGCCGACAAAATCCGGCCAATCCTGGCGACTACATCCGGCGCTTCTCCAAGCGGCGGACCCGAGCTCCCTATTGTGGCCAGTTCGGACGTCATCGTGGCCTTCTTGGCCGGCACCACTTGCCGAGACCTCATGAAGAAGCCGGGCGCCGGACTCCCACCGAGGCAAACGAGGCGATGGACATCGCCACCAAGTTCGCCCGGTGTGAGGAGGCCGGGTGTCGGGGCTGTTCAATCGGGGCTGCGCAAGGGAAAGCGCAAGGAAGAGGAGCCCGGGATCGCAACCTCGGGAGAGCAAGAAGAAAAAAGAAGAAAGATAAGAGCCGCAAGGGCAGGGCCACGCCGCCCAAGCGGACGATGAAGACATGGTGGCTGCGGTCGATCGCAAGGGGCCCCGACCCCCCGCCACAAGAAACCTTCGATGACATGCTCAAGCCGCCATGTCGAACCATAGCTACCCGGTCAAGCATACCCTCGGGGAGTGCAAGAGGGTACGCCAACATTTTGCCAAGCTCAAGGCCATCCCGAGGGTGAAGAGGAAGAGGCTCCCGAGGGTGGCGCCAAGGGCAACGAGGAGTTCCCGGCAAGGTGAATAATCGCTTCATGATCTTCGGGCGGCAAAGACCAACATGTCCGTCGCGACAAGCGCAAGAAGGAGCGTCGGGAGGTCTATGCCACGCGAGCCGGCAACCCGGCTGCTGCGCAAGTGGTCGGACCAGGCCATCACCTTCGACCCGGTCGGATCACCCCGGCACATCCCGAACCCGGGGCTTATCCACCGGTGGTGGATCCCATCATTGCCAACACTCGGCTCACCAAAGTCCTTATGGACGGAGGGAGCAACCTCAACCTCATCTACTGAAGAAACCCTCGACCTCCTCGGGGTAGACAAGTCCAAGATCCGCCCCGGAGGGCCGGCATTCAATAGGCGTCGTCCCCCGCAAGCGCTAAAGCCCCTCGGGCGGATCGACTTACGGTTTGCTTGGTGACCCCTCGAACTTCGGGCAAGAGACTCTCACATTCGAGATCCTTGGGGTCCGCGGTACTTACCACGCACTCCTCGGGCGGCCCTGCTACGCCAAGTTCATGGCTGTCCCGAACTACACGCACCTCAAGCTCAAGATGCCGGGCCGAAGGGTATCATCACGACAGGCCCCTCACACCACCATGCATATGAGTGTGGCGTGGAGAGCGTGGAGTATGCCGAGGCACTCGCCATTGCCGAGGCACTCATCGCCCGATCTGCGAAGAGAAGCTTGACGAAATCACGATCGAGCATGAGGCCAAGCGCCGCGGAGGGAGCTTCGAGCCCTCCTCGGGAACCAAGAAGATCCCACTCGATCCCAAGAACCCGAAGGAGAAGGCTGGCGACCATCAGCTCGGACTGGATCCGAAATAGGAAGCCGTGCTCGTCGACTTCCTCCGCGCGAATGCCAAGACGTTTGCGTGGGGACCCTCGGACATGCCGGGCATACCGGGGATGTCGCCGAGCACTCCCTAGACATCCGGCCGGGCTCAAAGCCCGGTCATGCGGCGCTTGCGCCGTTTGATGACGCCAAGCGGAAGATCATCGGCGAGGAGATCCACAAGCTACCGGAGGCCGGATTCATAAAAGAAGTATTCCACCCCGAGTGGTTAGCTAATCTGTATTAGTAGAGAAAAAGAATGGGAAATGGCGGATGTGTGTGGACTACACTAGTCTCAACAAGGCATGTCCGAAAGTTCCCTTTCCTTTACCTCGAATCGACCAAATTGTCGACTCCACTGCGGGATGTGAAATGTTGTCCTTTCTTGACGCGTATTCCGGTTATCACCGGATCAAAATGAAAGAGTCGACCAGCTTGCGACCTCGTTCATAACACCCTTCGGGATGTATTGCTACCTCACCATGCCCTTGGTTTGAGGAAACGGGGGCAACATACCGTGCATGCAAATCATCTTCGGGAACTCATTGGAAGGATCGTGGAGGCCTACGTCGACGACATAGTGGTCAAATCCAAGAAAACGCGTCGGACCTCGTGGGTGACCTCGGGAAACCTTCGAGTGCCTAAACGGGGAAGGGAGTCAAGCTCAACCCCTAAAAATGCGTATTCGGGGTCCCCCGAGGGATCTTTGGCCGGGTTTTATCGTCTCTCAACGAGGCATCGAAGCAAACCCAACCAAGATTGGCGCGATCACCAAGATGGGTCCGATCCAAGATCTCAAGGGAGTACGAAAGGTCATGGGCTGCCCGGCTTCATTAAGCGAGTTCATCTCACGCCTCGGGAGAAGGGCCTACCCCTCTACCGGCTCCTTCGCAAGTCCGGCGCTTTGCACGGACCCCGAGGCCGAAGAGGCCCTCGGCAACCTCAAGAAGCTCCCGACAAACCCACCGGTCCCGAACCGCCAAATCCAGAGAAACCCTGCTCTTATACGTCCACCGCCACTACCCGGGTAGTCGGCGCGGTGTGGTCGTAGTGGAGCGTCGGGAAGAGGGGCACACGTTGCGGTACAACGCCACGCTTACTTCATCGGTGAAGTGCTTTCCGACACCAAGACGAGGTATTCGCAGATCACGAGAAGCTATTATGCGCCGTTGTCTTGGACGCGAAGGAAACCGCCACTACTTCCTCTCGCGCACCCGGTTGCCGTGGTATCCTCGTTCCCTCTCGGGAGATCCTCCAAAACCGAGAGGCCACGGGAAGAGTGGCGAAGTGGGCGGTGGAGCTCATGGGCGAAACTATATCATTCCTGCCCCGCAAAGGCGATCAAATCCCGTGTCCTAGCCGACTTTGTGGCGAATCGGCCGATACCGGCTACCCCGCACCCATCCGGCCGAGTCTTTGGACCATGTATTTCGATGGATCCATGATGAAGGCGCGGACGCGGGGGCTGGTTTGCTCTTCATCTCACCCCTCGGGTTCACACGAGGTATGCCATCCCATTTTGCATTTTCCCCGCCTCCAACAACGTCGCGGAAATCTGGGCGCCGGTCAACGGTCTCGGATCGCGCGGACCTCGAATCCGACGATTGGAAACCGGGGGGATTCGCGGTTGGTCATCGACCAAGTCATGAAGGCCTCGGCGTGCCACGACCGAAGATGGAGGCGTATTGTCGGAAGTGCGCAAATTGGAGGAAAAGTTCCATGGGCTTGAACACAAGCATACGCCGAGACGCTTCTACGAGGCCGCGGATGAATCAAGCCAAGGTCGCAAACAACCCGGGTACCGTTCCCCGAACGTCCTCACCCGAGACCTCAATAAACCCTCGGTCAAGTACACCCCCTCGAAGTACCCTCGGGGGCTCACGAGGGCGGCACACGGCAAGCCACACCCGAAGCTATGGCGGTCGACCCGATCCACGACGGAGAAAACGGTGAGGAGCCTCGGGGGTATACATGCGATGCATACCCTCGGTGAAGGCCAAGAATTGCTCGTTAACACCCACCGCGGGGAATGCGGTCATCACGCCGCCCGAGGACTCTAGTCGGTAAAGTCTTCGGGAAAGGCTTCTCTCGCCCTCGGCGGTCGCGAGACGAACCAAGTCATGCGTACCTGCAAGGAATGCCAATTCTGCGCGGGACGCACCTCCCGGCTCAAAGCAACGCAAACCATACCTCTTACGTGGCCATTTGTAGTGTGGGGACTCGACATGATTGGGCCCTCGAAAAGGGTGCCCGGAGGACACACTCACGTCCTAGTCGCCATTGACAAGTTCTCCAAATGGATCGGCCCGAGCCATGGTGAACCCTCACACGAGGAAACGGTGAAATTCTTTACGAATATCATTTCCCGTTTTGGAGTCCCGAACTCCATCATCACGCACAACGGAACCAACCGTGGGGAAGAAGTTCCTCGACTTTTGCGGCGACTATGGCATCCGAGTGGATACCTCGGCCGTAGCTCACCCGAAGACCAACGGTCAAGTGGAGCGTGCCAACGGCATGATCACGCAAGGGCTCAAGCCGGGATCTTCAATCAGCTGAACCAATACGGGAAAAGATGGTACCAAGAACTTCTGCCGTCGGTTCTATGGAGCCTTCGAGCGGCGGCCGAGCCACGGGGTTCGGCCCTTTCTTTCTAGTCTATGGGGTGAGGCAATCTTGCCCACGGACATCGAATATGGGTCCCCGAGGCTGCGAGCCTACACTAAGCAAGGCAACCAGCGAGGGCGAGGCAAGACTCCATTGACCAAGTTGATGAAGCCCGAGACGTTGCGCTCCTCGCACTCGGCGAGATACCAACAAGCTCTGCGCAAGTATCACGCCAAGCGGTGAAGCCTCGAGAGTTCCAAGTCAACGACCCCGTGCTCGGGCGAAGACAGGACAACAAAGGGCGTCACAAACTCACGCCACCACAGGAAGGGCCTTATTTCATCGCCGAAATATTAAGGCCCGAACCTACAAGTTGAAGAACGAGAAGGGCGAAGTCTACTCCAACGCCAACATAGAACAGCTTCGTCGCTTCTACCCTTAACCTCGCACTAGAAGTCAAACACTTATGTTTTTTTTTCGCTCAATAAAAGATCTACATCTTTTACGAAAAAAAGTGCTTCTTGTGCAAACCTTAAGGGAGTCTTAGCCTCGTCCAAAGACAAGACTAAAACTCCCTCGGGGCTACATGGGGGACCCCCTGGGGGACCCCTCTTTTTCAAAACTTTTTTCGGGAAAAAAAGTTTTCTCGCAAGATACTCGAATTAATCGTTTAAGTTGCGAAGGTCGGTCGCACGCACAAATCCAAAGCAAGATAACCGAGGCAAGCGGATCGCCCCTAGTGGCACCCGTATGGATGCCCCGGTGGCATCCACGGGTTACTATCTCGCGAAAGGAGAAAGCAAGCGACCCGGCCACACAATAAACGAGAGATTCGGGAACGCAACCTTAAAACATGAGTGCACCCGCCAAGGCCATAGACCTCGGGCGGTGCCATTGTTTATATACATCCATCTCACAAGCTCCAACTTTTTCATACAAGGAGAGGTCGGGGGGGGTGGGCTTCATCCACTTGCGCCTCTGTTGGCGGTAACCAACGACATATTTTTACCCGTCAACTTACTACCATAAAGGGAGTAAAATTAAATCTTTTTATACTCATATGCATTTACCACTAATAAATTCCACTTGTAGTGTCTTGTATTTTATTTTGCAGATTTATCATAAAAAGCAAGTGGAAA
Source organism: Hyparrhenia diplandra (assembly GCA_015847255.1). Classification (NCBI taxonomy): domain Eukaryota; kingdom Viridiplantae; phylum Streptophyta; class Magnoliopsida; order Poales; family Poaceae; genus Hyparrhenia; species Hyparrhenia diplandra. The sequence goes on along the minus strand of JADLZK010009307.1, from coordinate 4,932 downwards.
ACCAACCAAAGTACGCCTTCCGGAAAGCACATTTTTTGCCAAATCAAGCCCAAGGAGCAAATCGACCCAAAACATCAAATGACCGGCGCAGCCCGGTACACAACTTTTCGGGGCGAAACACGACACCCCACGGGGCTCGGGCGAACCGACCTCGGGGGGTGCGCCAAGACCACCCCACAGGCGCCCCCGCACCTCCCCTGAGGCGGTTCGCGCCCAACCCTCGGGAGGCGGTTCGTTGACCTTCCAAACTGGGATTACCGCCTTGCGTCCGTCGGTTTTCTTAATACATGGAAGGTTTACTAGGTCGGTTTGGTTGTAAAATAGCACTAGGCCCCTCCTCCAAGTGTATAAATAGATCCCCTCTCTCCCTCTCTCAACACACACCATTTGGAGTCCAAAGAAAACCAAAGAATCTCTTCCTCTACCACCTCTACCTTTCTCTCTTCTTCTACTTCTTCTTTCTTCTTCTTTATTCTTTAGTAGTTACACTTGGAGTAGAAGAGCTACAAGGAGGGCTTGTCTCCTAGAAGAAGCACTTTTGGTAATACATCTACTCTATGGAGCATTCTTCTATTTGCCAGTCCTATTTCTACATTCTTGGCCTAACTTATGAACTAGAGTGTAGTCTTGTTCATGTTCTTGTGTTGGTATATGAACTAGTATATAGTTTACATATCATGATCTTGACATGTTCATTACGGTTTATTAATGCTCAACATATGCCTAACTTGATTAGAGGTGGGATAATGGTTCATTGTACCTTCGGGTTTGCTCTTGTTCTAGTCCGTCCATTCGGCCAGTGGGGATCCCGGGGACAAGAGTAGTGCTTTCGGTATGCGGGCATGGTGCCCGGGTATTATGACACCTGTGAATATGAGTGCATGCCACGGTTGAGGGGGTAGGCGGCTTGGTCGTGACAAGCCTTGTCCGTCCCTTTGAAATCCCCACGTTCGCTGTCTTTGTAGGAGTTCGTAAATGCTTCCTATCGGGCCGTATGGTAACCGGGAAGTCTCCCCGTTATCCTAGACTTAACCATGTTTAGATCGGTTTGCATATGATGATTAACTATTCATTTGTATGGTCAAGGCTAGATACATTAGTGCTACTCCATTAGGATTATTCATTTATTCATTTATTCTTTATCTATTTTCTTTATCCTTTTCTTTGGTGGATTTCCAAGCGTGTGTCACACTATCTTTAAACCATTCATGCTTACCCCCCTCGTTATGAGTATTTTTGGTCTAAGCAAACACATGTTCCTCTATTCAAATGCCATGCTAAATTATTAATCACATGCCTTCCTTTGGGCGAATATAAATAACGATACCCTGAATATTTTCGGGTGAAATGCTACAACGATAGATCCGCGGCGCTATGGATGAATATCTACAATGACAAGATCTATCCCGTTAACGGTCTCATTTTGAATCACCGACACGGTGGTTTTACTTGAGAATGTCGGCGGCATTTCTCGACGCCTTCATCGGGGATGGGTTTTATACCTATTTCCTTTGATTGCGTTAAGAAATGTCAAGCAGCCTCACGGCGGCCCGACGAAGAAGCCGGCGCGCGAGCAACACCCTCGACAAGCGCTTCCCCGAGGGAGGCGTCGGACCACCGGCGCATCCTCGGTGGGCATCCACCATCTCCGTGTGTCCGCCTCATAGGTTGACTCTATGGGGAGTACGGGACACACTTCATCCTCGGCGGGAGGCCAACCGGTCGCGGCGCCGTCCACGGTCGCATGGCGCGCTGAGTCTTGGCGGCATCGCGGCATCCTCTCGGCGGGATCAACTTCCTCCTCGTCGTCGGAGCCGGGAAGAAGCCTTCGCGGCGCCGTCCGGCACCTTGGACTCCATCGGGAAGTGAGAGCGGAAAGGCGCCATACATGTCCGCCGACGCCGGGCCGAAGGCGTTCGGGCTCGGACTGAGGTAGCCACCCACGGCGCTCGGGCGGCTGCGTCTTTGAGGGGGCAACCTCTAGGTTGTCGCCCCAAAGCGGCGGACGAAGTCCGACAAGGCCTCTTCCGGCTCTGGGTGCGACTTACGCTCCCGGCTCCGGCCTGGCGCCGGCGCGTGGCAGCGGTGTTCCGCGGCCTCGGTCCGGACCTCCTCCCGCCTCGGCAATTGGTGCACAAACCGAGTTAGCAAGACAAGGCGATTGAAGGCAAAGCTCACTAAGGAAGAAGACGCACTGGCACTTCAAGCGCCCGGCCGGCGCCGCGTTATGCTCCTCGGCGACTTACTGAGCCGCTCCCTCTCCTTCTGAGGGTCGCCCTCGGACACCAACTTCGCCGTCACGAGTGTTCAAGGCATCGCACATCTCCGCTTTAACCCGACGCCTCCTCCGGGACCGGTCCTTCGTCATGGGCTTCCTTCGGGACTGGGAGGGGGGCGGATCCGAGCCTCTTCAAAATCATGGCTCATCGAGCCATGTCACCGCCACTCTGGCGGCCTCGGACCTGGCCTTGACAAGCTCGGCCTCCGGGGTCCGCCGTTGGGACTCCCTCTCCTCGGCAAGGGCGGCAAGCCGGGGAGGTCTCGCTGCGGGCCTCGATCAACTTCACCCGAGTTTGACCAAGGGCATTCCGGTTCGGGGCGTTCGGCGAAGGAGCTCGGACTTCTCCGGGCGAAGCGACGGATCTGCAGCGACAATACTACTCATCAAGGCGCAAGCACAAGGACATGCGGTAGGGGATGGCCATCAAGATACTACGCGTCGACTTCCGCCGTCGGCGGTTATGGCATCCCGATCCTCGCCAAGCCACTGGCGAGCCCAGCGGATCGGATACGCTCGTGGGTTCTCCACTCGGGACCTCGGGGGGCGGTCGTCGACCACCGCGGCCGGGCCGGGCGTGCTACCCCGGGTCAAGGTGGACCGCCCGGGCCCGGAGGTCGGCTCGAGAGGGATACATCTCCTCCACGCAGACTCCAGCGGCTCAGGAGCCCGGACCAATAGAAGTCGGGGCCCTCGGAGGCGACCATGGGCACCGTCCTCGTCATGGCCGAAGGCGGCGGCCGCCAAGGGCTGCCTCGGGCGGACACGTGGAGTAGCGGGAAGTCGGGTTATACGCCTCGTGAACCCGGATCGGCGGGTCGGCGCAGCGGACTTGCGCGTCTCCGCCGCCATGAAGACTCCTCTTGCGAGAACTCCCCCGGACAAAGGGGCCCGACTCCCTCGGGATGGGCGGCGCGTCGACCCCCTTCGAATGGCGCCATCTGCTCGGCACCGAGCTGGCGTCATGGGCCCACCCGGCCAGGCTCTCCCGTGTCGACCACCATCGGTGAGTGGCCGACCCACCATCGCCACCGGGGGCTGCACCACCTCGGGGTGGCCTCGGCGGCCGGCTCGGTCCGGCCCCCACGGGGCTCGGGGGTCGCGCCACGGGAGGATCGGCGAAGGCAGCACGATATCTTGGCGGGGCGACCCCCGGCTGCGGGCTGCCCGAGGCTGATCGCTAGCCTTCAAGGCCTTCTTGGGGTGCGAGAGCCAACGAACCGGCCCCCGTTTCCTAAAGTCAAGCGCACGCGTCAAAACAAGGCAACCATACGCCAAAAGAAAATCGGGATTGCAAAGGTGAAAGGAAACTCCACGGGCTTGAGGGATCGCCCTCGGCGGCCGCCGAGGCTCGGGATGGCTGCGACCTCGGCGTCGCACTCGGCCGACGCACCGTCTCCCCCACGGCGTTCCGTGCGCCGGGGCTGGGTCGGGACGGGGGGCCGGCTCGTCCCCGGCGACAGAGGCGTCGACTCCTCCCTTCGGGCCTCACCTCGTGACGCCAGGGCGCCTACATGGCCAACGCCAATGGTCCCGAGGACTCGGCGGAAGAGCCCTCGGGCGCACGGGTGTCGGCGTCCCCCGACGCCTCGGGGCTTAGGCTCGGGCTCAGAACGAAGCCCCCGACTCGGTCGGGAGCCCCGTGGCTCGGTCCATCCGAACCGCCATGTCGCCATCCGACGAGTTCACGCCTTGAAGCGGGTCCTCCGGATCCTCGTCCTCTTCGGTGGTCGAGGTGTCGGGTGACTTCGCCCGCCTCTCTTTGCTCGGCCCGGCGCTTCTCGCGAGCCACTTTTTTCTTCTTCTTCTCCTTTTTCTTCAACGCCGGCGCCATTTGCGCTCGTTCGAGCACGGTTCGCCCGCCCGGCGTCGGCATCAATGCCGCCACGAGGCGGAGTCGCGGTAGTTTAGGCGGCCTGCCGGGGAAGAAAGAGTGAGAATCGCCATGGCGACAACGCAAAAGCAATGCAAGGACACCGAAGCCAAGAAGCACTCACCGGGGAAATATACCCTCGGTCGGGCGCATAGGGATCTCGGGATGTGTGACGGGGTGTTGGACCCCAACCCATCCCTCACCGGCCGGCGGGCCATGTCGGTTGGAAGCGAAGGCGACATCGGGGCGCATCAAGACCGGTGGCCTCGGGAGTCATCGGCACATGAGCAAAGGGCGAGCCATCAACGGCAACACCGACGCCGATGGAAGCGGCAACCACGGCGGCGGCATTCACGTCCTTCCCTCGAGCCGCGGGACCGCGCCTTAGGCCCTCCAACCGATGATGATCCTCCGAGGGGACCCGGTTCCACTTCGCGGGCGATGCTTGAGGACACGCCCGGTGTACACGGGAAGCGCGTTCTTGTCGTTGCGGAGGTAGAACCACCGATCTTGCCACCCCTTGTTGGAGGTGAGTGAGCTTGAGACGATGTACCCATCGGCTCGGTTCGGCCGTCGTGCGCTCCGGCGGACTTGGGCGCCTGACCTCCCACAGCGCGGCGCCCTCATCTGGTTGGCCTGCGCCCCCCGGCGGCGTGGTAAGGTCCGCCTTGAAGAACCACAACCCCGAGAGGTCCCAATGCGGCTCGATCCCGGGAATCCCTCAAAAGGGTGGCGAAGATGGCGGCACAGGAGATCGAGTTCGAGGCGGATGATGAAGGCT
>JADLZK010009306.1:0-126256 GCA_015847255.1 Hyparrhenia diplandra | reverse complement strand
TGACTAGTATCTCGACATACCGGTGTGTGATTTCCTGATGTTTTTTCGGAGGACCTACCCGATTGCCACCCGATAGGGATGTTGAGTTTGCAATAGAGCTAATTCTAGGAACCGCCCCTATATCTAGGAGACCCTACCGAATGCCACCCAATGAACTAGCAGAGTTGAAAGTACAGATTCGAGAGTTGCATGAGAAAGGTTTGATTAGACCTAATTCCTCACCTTGGGGATGTCCAGCATTGTTTGTAAAGAAGAAGGATCAGTCGTTAAGAATGTGTGTGGATTATAGGCCACTCAATGCGGTGACTGTCAAGAATAAATATCCCTTGCCCCGCGTTGACATTCTTTTTGACCAGTTGTCTCGAGCCAAAGTTTTCAAAGATAGACCTTCGCTCGGGTACCACTAGATTAAAATCGCACCACGTGATATACCTAAAATAGCTTTTTCAATGAGGTATGGGTTGTAATGAAGTATCTCGCCATGTCCTTCTACCCGATGAATGCTCCAACTCATTTCATGTGCTTGATGAATTCGGTGTTTATGCCCTAATTGATAAATTCATGGTCCTATTCATCGATGACATATTGGTGTATTCTGAGAATGAAGAAGAGCATGCTGAGCATTTGAGGATAGTTTTGCAGAGACTCAGAGATCATAAATTGTATGCTAAGTTTAGTAAGTGCGAGTTTTGGCTGAAGAAAGTGCATTTTTTGGGACACGTGTTATCTGAGGACGGAATTTTAGTAGACCCCAGTAAGGTACAAGAAGTCATGGACCGGAAGGCACCGCCCTCGCTTTACGAGATTCGGAGTTTTCTTGGGTTAGCGAGGATACTATCGCCGGGTTTATACCTGATTTCTCCAAGATAGCCAAACCCATGACCCGATTGTTACGTAAGGAAGAAAAATTCATGTGGACACCGGAGTGACAAACAGCCGCTTCATACATTACAAACGCCGCTGACTACCGCTCCCGTTTGCACAACCTCGACATTGAGAAACCCTTTGATGTGTATTGTGACGCATGTGGTACCGGGATTGGGATGCGTATCATGCAGGAAGGCGTGGGTTATTATGTATGCATCTCGACAAAAAAGGAAGCATGAGGTTAATTATCCAACCCATGACTTAGAACTTGCCGCCATGGTACATGCATTGAAGATTTGGCGCCATTACTTTACTCGTAATGTATGTCATGTCTATAATGACCATAAGAGCTTGAAGTACATTTTCACTCAAGAGGAGTTGAATATGAGGGAGAGGAGATGGTTAGAGCTGATAAAAAGATTATAACTTGGAATTGCATTATCATCCCGCAAAGCCAATGTTGTCGCGGATGCTTTGAGTAGGAAAGTACATTGTTTGTTGGGACAAGTTGAATCGAGGAGGCTTTTCCTCCTATGCATCCGACTATCCTATGCAATATCCAATTGCAAAATGAACTTGAGAGCGAGGATTATTGAGAGTTAGAAAGTGGATAGAGGGATCTCGCTTTATCAAGAAGAAGCTTGAGAAAGAGCCTAGTGATCACTTTCGAAGTTGATGAGAATGGTATTCTTTGGTATGATGATCGCCTAGTCGCACTCTAAAAAAATCGAGTTGGGGACCGATTCTAGCAGTAGCACACTCATCTAAGTTATCTATCCACCCGGGTAGTAACAAGATGTATCGGGATTTAAGAACTAGATTTTGGTGGACCAAAATGAGAAAGGAGATTGCCGCACATGTGGCTAGATGCGATAATTGTTGTAGAGTTAAAGCTATTCATATGAAGCCTGCAGGATTGTTGCAACCATTGCCAATTCCTTATTGAAATGGGATGATATTACTATGGACCTTATTGTTGGATTGCCATGTACCCGTAAAGGATTTGATTCTATTTGGGTGATTGTGGATCGTTTGACCAAAGTTGCCCATTTCATTCCTATCAACATCACCTATGAACCCCCACCAATATGCGTAACTATACATCTCGCAATTAGTTCGTCTACATGGAGTGCCCAAATCGATAGTGTTGGATCATGGATCAACTTGGACTAATCGATTTTGGGAGTGTTTGTAGGAAGCCCTAGGTACCAAATTAGTTCATAGTTCCGCCTACCATCCTCAAAACCACAGCCAAACAGAGGCGAGTAAAACCAAATATTAGAAGATATGTTGAGGGCATGTGTGTTGTCAGCAAAAGGTTCGTGGGATAAGTGGTTGCCATTAGCAGAGTTTTCGTATAATAATAGTTATCAAGCTAGCATCAAGATGGCGCCATTTGAAGCATTATACGGTAGGAAATGTAGAACACCCCTGAACTGGGTAGAGACAGGAGATCGGACTTATTATGGCATTGACCTAGTAGATGAAGCTGAGCAGAAAGTGAGAGTGACAAAGCAACACATGAAAGCTGCTCAAGACCATCATAAGAGCTATGCAGATAGGCGCAGAAAGCAAATAGAGTTTAGCGTTGGTGACTTTGTCTATTTGAAGGTATCACCGATGAAAAGAGTGCAACATTTTGGAGTGAAGCGAAAGTTAGCGCCTAGGTTTGTAGGCCCTTATCGGATTATTGCTAGGAAAGGGAGAGTAGCATATCAGTTGCAGTTGCCACAGGAAATGAGAACCATTTTTAGTGTTTTCCACGTCTCACAACTGAAGAAGTGTTTGAGAGTTCCAGAAGAACAAGTGCCAATTCGGAATGTTGAGGTTGATCAAGATCTGACCTATTTTGAGAGACCTGTAAAGGTGTTAGACACCAAGGAGAGAGCCACAAGAAGCAAAAAATAGTTAAACAATGTAAGATCCTATGGAGTAATCATGGGGAGAATGATGCAACATGGGAAACCGATGAGTATCTCCGCAGAAACTACCCCAAGTTTTATCAACTAACAGTTAGTCTTACCAAATCTCGACTAGATTCTTTTAGGGGAAAGATTTGTAACACCCTAGGTGTTAAGCATCTCTTTTGCATGAGCATTTGCATAGCATAATCATCATTTCATGCATAACCATGTTAGTAGTGACATTCATCGTGATTTGACTTCAATTTATATTTGTTTGATCTAGCTACTATGGAATGTTAGCTATAATGTGGTTTTGGACCTAAATTGTGCCTAGTTACATTTTTGACATAATTTAGGACCATGTTTGAGCTTGTGAATTTTTTTGGAAAATATTTATAAATTTGCCCTAGAGCTTCATACCCTTTTTGAGTCATTTTGAAATCCTTTTCAAAAAGTGCATGTTAGAGTGGTTGTTAGCCAAAGTGCTCCATATATGAAATGTAGTACTTTTTATATAGATCAAAAAATTCTTCTATGAGCTCCTTTGTGAAAAATGCATACAAGAGGTTCAAATAGGGCCCAACAATTTGGGTCAAATTTGAATTTGAATTTAAACTCTCTTTTCTCTAGGTGATGCATACCTTGCTGTTTTTAATTTTAGTTCCAAATCTAGGCTGAACCAGGAGAAGTTCATTGAGACTTTTGTAGCTTATGAAATTCTCTACAAAATTGGTGTTTTGAGTTTTTTCAAATTCCGCACGAATCTCGACGCATTTAATAAAAAAAACCGAGGCAAGGTCGAGAGGGGGAGGACCTCTCGGCCGCTCGGCCCGCCGACACCGCCGCCGCCGCCATGGCGGGCCGGCCGCCGCGAACGCCGATGTACGGCTCGGATCTCACGAGCCCCGGCTGCGCCCGCGATAAATAGGGCGCAGCAACAAAGTTGCCCCTAACCCTAGCTGATTCCCCATCACGCCGCCGCCAAGCTTCCGCTGGCAAACGCCGCCGCCCTTAGCCGCCGCCCGGGCCATTTCCGCCGCCGCTTCCAATCGCCACCGCACCAAACCACCTCAAACTAGATCCCTAGCCGCCATGACTTGCTCTACTTAGTGCCATCGATGAAACAAGGTAAAGACCGAGGTAAAGCCATCCATTTTCGCCTTTCAAGATCGCCGCATAATCGGTCCGCCATGACCGCCGCCGCGTTTCAAGCTCGTCGAGCTGATTTAGATCGGTCCTAGGGTCTTGTTCTTCGTGTTTATAGCATCGCCTCGAGGTGCTTGAGCTCATGCATGAATCGGTTGAGTTAGTGTCGCTGCCGCTTAGTCGAAACGCCTCGCCGCCGCCGCTCGCCGCCAGCCGCCGCATGTTCACGGTTCGCGCGGATGAGCTTCTTCAAACTTGAAACCACCATGCATGTCACCCATGAGTTTAGCCAGGTCGGGAACGAGGTGTAGGTCATTTGGTTTTTTGCCCCCGAATGGCTTGTCGCCGCCGATCCGCGCCGGGCCGCCATCGCTTGGCCGCCAAGCATGTGCACGGTGTATGCTCGAATCGACCTCCCTAAGCTCCCAAATCGCTTTGCATGTCACTTGTGTCACTCGAGTCGACGGATGATGGGTTGCCGCTATTCACGAAAACGGCGGACCGCCCGCCGTCCGTCGCCATACGCCCGCCGCCGCCGCCGCTCATGCCAGCCGCCATTAGAGTCATTCCGTTGGGGGTTGTTGCATGGATCGATAGATCTCGCCAAGGGGATGCCGTAGAGATGCCCTTGGTTCGCCGGAAACCCAATCGCCGGGCGGATATCTGTCGCACTTTTCCCGCGCCGTGCTACCTTTCAGGTCACGACACGCTGGTCCCACGCCAAACGGTTTTCTTTTTATTTTTCTCGTTTTTCCAGCTTTTGTTTTAAAAAGCTTTGGAAATTCATAACTCGGTCATTTTTAGGTGTTTTTGAGTGAAAGAAATTTTGCCATGCTTGTTAAGTGATAGACTACAGTATAAAAAATATGAAACCCTATTTTCCAACAGTTTTTATATATGGTTATATCTAGGGCCATAAATGCATGGAAAATGAGAAAATCCATATCTTTTAATTGGTGCAAGATAAAAATATGCTTCCTGTACAAAAATGTTCTTGTTTTTTTTGTGAGTAGAATCCAGGAAAAATATCATGCATAGTATGTTCTGTGAAAGGAAATGTGATTTCCTATTTATGTGCCATTTTCAAAGGTGATATTTGGAAAATCATAGGAAAATAATTACTAGGGTTTTGATGTGAAACATTGTGTGGCTGGTTTTGATAGGTTTGAGTAGCTTGTCATACTCACAAATCTATTGTCCGACACTTTTCATAATACAAAAGTATTTTCACATCATGTTTCAATGCCTCCTAGTGATTTTTGTGTAGGGCTGTATATGCATGATCTTGCCATGAAATTTTTATGGTAGCCTATGTAGGTCAGTAGGATGCTCGGTAATTTTGTAGATTTTTCTTATGTGTTTATGTATTTATCATAATTATGTTGCATAGGAAATACCCCTCGAAATGCATGTTTATATGAGGGTAATATGTTTTGTTGATATACTAGTTGCTCCTAGCATGATTAGGACCTGTTGATGTGCTTAATTGATAGCCTTGTGTTTTTGGTAAACTAGTTTAATTCTACCTTTTGTAATTAAAGTGTGCATATGTAGTGGATATTTAGGGCATGTCATTTTATGTGCTTTAATTCATCTTTTAGCTTGAACAGTAGGTTTATTTGGTAGATTATGACTTGTCTTGCTTGCTGAAAAGTTCTAGATGAAGTGCATGCTTGAGTAATTTATTAGAGATGTCCTAAGTTGTAGTTTGTCTAAAAATAGAGCCTCTGTTTTTCCTGTTTTCGAGGCTGTAGATGGCAGAATCAGGTTGAGAGTGTATTGAATGATTTGTAGGAAATTTCGTTAGCTTTCCAATGAGTATTTTTTTGCTGGATTTGGAGTTGTAGAACTCTCTCAGAGGAATGTTTTACTGACAAAGTAGGTATAGCTGTCATTTTCCCCGTAATTAGTGAGTTAGAGTGTTTTGCTTGATGTACATTACTAGGGTTTCTTAGGTAGTTATGTTCGTGTTTCTACCGAAGAGATATGCACTTACTAGTATCATACATCATGAAGCATTCATTCATCATTCAATTGGAGTTACATGCAAGTATATGTTTATGCACTTGTAGTAATCTTTTCTCCATCATATGCATCATCTCGTGATCCGAGAAGTGATAGAGGAGCTGATCGAGGAGTAGACCGGGAGCTTCACCACCTCGAGTGCAGCTAGAAGAGGTCATCGGAGGAGGAGAGTCGACCGCCGAGCTTCCCGAGTGCCCGAGCACGTGCCTCGCTATGTTCCTCGCGAGGCAAGCCCCCGAGCATTCTCGCCTTTCCTATTCTTCTCAATTAATTTGACTTGAGTCTTTTATATGTTTCATGCATTAAGTTTAGGAAAAATGGTTGAAACCGTTGTTGCACGTGAGATCCTTGCTGAAGTTGCCCTATCCTATTTTGGAGTCTAGGTTAAATGCTCGCAATCATGATTGCGAGAGACGCTGATTCCGGTCACTTGAGAGAATGTTGTGAACAATCACATGGGTGATTGTCAAGCTACCGCTGAAAACCCGATTAATAAAACATGTGAGATTGGATGGATATTATGGTCTTTCCATCCGATCGATTAAGGACCGAAACTTTGTCGGAAGGCGGTCGGAAGTTGAACGCGTCCTGTTCATATAGTAGGCTCCGCCGAGTCGCGGAGCCACGAAGCTTGTAGGAATGTTAGGGGCCGCTTTGCCCGCTTTATCGCTCCTCCTTTGGCATGGTAGGTTGGGATTGATTGGGCGCAAGCGGATGCGATGAAGCGTTGTTCGGGGTCGCGCACTTGGTGTGCCCGAGAAGGAGGGGGTAGCCGCGGACCGGTGACATACGACCCCTAACGCCCCGATGTGATTAGGGGCTACCTTTGCAAAGTAGACCTAGTGTATGACGTGGTATTCGCCACCGGTTTGCAATCGATTCGAAATCGCCATCTCCCTGGATAGTGAGAACCCGAAGTTGTTTCCCCATGCATCGTTGTCTTAATATCACAATATATGTTATATTTATCATGCCGCCGCCAAGTTAAAATATTGATCAAGTTACTTATGTTTGTTATTTATATTCGAAAGCAAATGTTTTAATCTTGACTATACAGATCTACGGTTATGTATATAATAATAACCTTTTAACTTGGAAAATACAAGTAGTATCGTAGGCTCGCTAATCAACTTTTATTTTTGAAGCTAATGTGAGTCACCAAACCCCGTGATAAAGCCTAGCATGATCCTTGGAGTCTTTTTATTTTATTTGTCGGGTAAGTCTAGCCGAAAGTATTTGTGTACTCGTGGTTTTATTCCCATTGTTGTGTGAGAATTTGTACCATGGGTACCGTAAGACTTGTTTGTATCCTCGCCGATGAGGAGTAAAGGCCGTGGCAAGGCATTCCATATCCCCTCGCCTTTATGTCATGCGGGGTTGACTAATTATCGGCACTACCTTATCTTTATTTCAAATAACACTATTTGGTTTTCAAAAATATCGCTTTTCAGACTCGAACCCGAATTTGTAATAAATGGTACATCGCACTCGATATTAATATATGTTCGACTTTGGTTTGAAATACCCGCAGATTATACTACCGAGCTCAACGATCTTGGTTGTATTGTTGATGAGTTTGAAATCACTGTAAAATTTCCGAATACCGGGTTTATATGGACAATCGTGAACCGCGATTGCTTCGTTGCTTAAGCGAATTATACTCTGATTTCTTATAAATTGGTCGGCTCATCACGCACTGCATCTAGGGTGGCTAGCCGCGGTGGTCGACAATTTGGGACATTGACAAGTGCAAATGTACATGTCGGGGGACGCTTTATGGACTACGCTACTCGCATGGAGGTTTGGTGGTTTGTCCTCAAAACCATCGGGCGAGGTTTGTTGGTTTGTCCTCAAAACCATCGACGACCCGGTTTCGTGGGTTTAGCCATAAAACCCGGGCGGAGGTTCCAATGCGAAACGGATGGCACGTGGCGGCATCGGGGAGTTCGCGTCGAGGCGAAGCTACCGGTGAGAAGGTGCGGTGGTCGTCGGATGAAGAAAGAAAAACTAGACGGTTTTACCCCTAGAGGGTATTTGGGTTGTGTGCTTCATGTAAGGGCGTTTTAGTCTTTTGATGTGCGCCTATATATATATATATGTGAAGGGGCTGATTGGGCAGCCATCCTTGGAGGGTCACCCTCATTTGTGTTGTCTTGAGAGGAGGCTATCAACTTGTGTGGCTATGTCATTTTGGGCCATCAACTTCAAAAGTGCATTTTAGGTCCAACATCTTCACTTATGTCGCATTAATAGGACATATCCCTTCGGCTCATGTTTTTCGCTTACGTGACAAATACCGCGGGCGCGTCTAAACCGCCGGCCAAGCGCCGTGGCCGGCGTCCAACCGGCCTCGTCGGCGCTGCTCGGCCGGGCCTCGTCTCCCACCCGCGATTGTCATAGGCGCGGCCCTCCCAGCTTCTCCCGCCACCGCCCAGCTCGAGATCAACATCGGGCCCGACGTTCCTATCTCGCGTCGCCCACCGACCGCGGCGATGTCGTCATGGCCGGGAGCGCGCCTCCCACGCTCTCACGCTGTGCCCATGGAGAGCTCATCGGTGCCCACACTAACCGGCCGACGCGCCGCGCCCACCGCTTGTCGCCTCACGATCGTAGAACGGCCATCGCCGCCATCGGCGGCGAGCTCGGGTCAGGGGCGCTGAGCCTCCCCGCTCGCGCACGACCATGGCGGCGGCGGATAGTGAAACGCCGCCACGCGCAAGGCAGCCACGGCAACCGGAAGGGTCGCGTTCCCCACCCGCCCGTGCTCAATCAAGGGCCACACCTAGCCGCCGTGAGGAAGAAAGGGAGGAAGACGGTGGCGTTGGAGGCGATGTAGGAGGCGGCGTGGTAGGCGCCCGGGAGGTCTCCCTCTCTAGGATGGGGCGCCGTCACTACAAGAAACCGATGATCCATGACATGATTTTCTATGACCGAAATTTGTTTGGTCACGGATTCACATGGGCTACCTCAAACCCAAACATGGATCCAATTTCTCAGGATGCACTATGGTTTCCATCATGATTCCGTTTCTTAGCCCAAACTTGGCCCAGCTTAGCCCAAACCGTCCCTACCTCCCCCCAGTCCACCGTTAAATCCAAACCCTTCCTCCACCGTCCAGCCGCCGCAAGACGAAGCCACCCGCCGCCCGCGCCCCGTGTCTAGCTTCGGCCGCCCCAATCCACCTTGCCGAAGCTAATCCACCTCACCGCCGCCCCAATCCACCTTGCCGCACCAATCCACCACGCCGTCCCTTACCCAGTCCTCCTCCGCGTCCCGCGAGAATCCACATCGCCGCCGTGCCCCCAGCCCACCTCACCGCCCCAATCCACACCGCGCCCCCACCCAATGTACCTCGCTGCGCCGCCCAACAAGCGATCCCACGCCAACTATGACGGGGATTGTGCGGCGCCATTGAAAGTAGAAGGCAAAATGCACCGCCGCTCTCCACCGCCCCTTGCCACCTCCCCGCTACCTTGCTTCAAGGTGAGTTCCCTTCCCACCGCCGCCGTCATCATCTTATACCGTGCATGAGTGTAAATTAAAAGTTTGTGTTTCCGCAATGCATGTTCGGATGGATAGAAGTTAGGTGCACGGCACACTATTTACTACTCAATATGTGAATGGTGTCACAGAAGTTTATGAATTTCATCAAAGAAAAATATGCCGAGGATCAAACAATTCCCCCCCATGCACTAAATGCCTTAATCGTGTACCCGCATCGGCACACTATGAAGAATCACATTTTGTTGAATGGCATGGACTGCACTTATACTGTGGGTACATCATGGAGAGGACATTAGTGTTCATGTGAATGAAGTCCCCGCCCAATTCCTATTTTGATGTTGATGAGGGTTCCATTTTGATGCCGATGAGGGTTCCATTAGTGTGGTCGAGAATGACAACGATGTTGGTAACCGGTTTGAGAGTTTGCTTAGGAACCTACAAAATGCGTATGGGTTGGTAGTGGGGAACCGAATCTGAAAATGGAAACAATGGTGGGGACAATGATGGAAAAAAATGGTGAAAAGAGGAAGGCGGTTTTTCTTGAAGAGTCGCTAAAGGAGGCTAAGCATCGCCTTTTATCCCGGTTGTGCCAAATATTCAAGGTTAACATTTGTGATTACGATGCTTCATATGAAGTCATTTTATAGGGTTACCAACACCGATTTTCTCGCATTCTTGAAGTTTCTAGCGTATGCATCCAAATGACGGTGAGGCTTGGCAAGATTTTGACAAGGAATACCCAGATTTTGTCGATAACCCTAGAAACCTAAGGCTTGGGTTAGCTACGAGATGGATTTAATCCTTTTGGCAATTTTAACACGGAAGTATAGCATGTGGCCTGCCTTTTGTTATGCCCTACAACCTTCCACCTTGGGAATGCATGGATCACCAATCTAATGATGGCTCGTTGATTCCGTGACCGTGTTCACCGGGAAAGACTTTGACTTATTTCTACAAAACCTCTTGTTGAAGAATTGATTGAGCTTTGGAAGGGTGTGCCTTCTTATGATGCCATTCTTGATAAAGAGTTCACACTTCATGCAAAGAAGTGTTGTGGTGCATTCATGATTACCCACTTGCCGACTTTGTCCGGGCGCATTCACCTAAAGGCTATTATGCTTGCACTCACCGCGACAAGAATCCTCTCTCTTATGCCCTAAGGAATAAAATTGCATATATTGCACACTACCGTATGTTGCCAAGGGGACATAGTTTAAGGAAGGACAATGAATACAAAGGGGCCTTCATGGAACCCATGATCCACCACGAAATTTACCACGTAAGAGCTATCATGGAATTAGAGAAAAGTGAGTCATGTAAAACCCGATGCAAAAAAAAGGAGCGAGCAAGAAAAGGAAGCGCCTCGACTTGGATAGTGGCAAAAATGCAAATGTGAAAAATTTGGAGCAGAGAGTCCGCCTCCTCAGGAATTTGGAGTATTGGAAACATTTGAAGGTTAGACATAATCTTGATGTCATGCACATTGAGAAGAACATATGTGAGAGCTTGCTTGGCACAATTCTTGAAATATATGGGAAGACTAAGGACACAAGTGAATGCTAGGGCTTGACCAGCAAAGTGACTTAGGAATTAAAGAAAACTTGCAATTCATAGATGAAGATGATACTTCTGAGATGCCTAGAGCTAGATACAATTTGTCTAAAGATCAAAAGGCTATCTTTTGTAACTTTTAATGGAGTTGAAGTTTCCGCATGGCTATTCTTCAAACATATCAAGATGTGTCGCTGCCGATGGAAACAGGGTACAAGGCCTCAAAACACATGACTCGCCATATTCTTTTGCAAAGAATCTTACCCGCCGTTTACGAGGCCTTGTTGATAAGGATATTTATGAAACAATAGCCGCTTTGGGGAAACTTTTTTAAGAAATTGTGTAGCAAAACTCATAACAAGGATGTGTTAGTGGAAATGAAAGAAGAAATTGTTGTATTATTGTGCAAACTTGAGAAAATTTTTCCCCAAAATTTTTTTGATGTGATGTGGCACCTTGTTGTGCATTTGCCCGAGGAGGCGCTTACTCCGAGGTCCTGCGGCAAGATGGGTGGATGTACCGCTGAAAGGAGGTTGTACACTTTGAAGCGCTATGTCGAATAGGGCAAGACCGTATGGTTCAATTGCGTAGGCATATATTGCGCATGAATGCCTAACATTTTGCTCAAAGTACTTGGATGATGTTGAAACAAGATTTAATAGAGACCCGAGAA
The DNA here is from genome assembly GCA_015847255.1 of Hyparrhenia diplandra. Lineage (NCBI taxonomy): Eukaryota > Viridiplantae > Streptophyta > Magnoliopsida > Poales > Poaceae > Hyparrhenia > Hyparrhenia diplandra. Next base: position 114,586 of record JADLZK010009306.1, on the reverse strand, counting down.
ATGTGGGGTTCTCCAATGAGGAAGACTATGGTGCGTATGTGTTTGGGCATGGAGTGAGATTTACCTCAAAGACTAGAATTAGTATATGATGATGGTGCATTAGATGAAATGGGTTGGTATGTTCTCAACAACCGTAGTCAAGTTGATGACTATATCAAGCACGTAATCACTTATTTTCTCAAACAAGCCTATCTCGATGCTCCTTCTTTTGTTCATAAGGGTGACATTGTTCATTTTTTACAGAGAATTTAGTGCTGAATTGGAGAGTGAAGAGATGCCCAACATTGAAAAAAAAAGTCGACGGGATTCCGGACTTGGTTCAGAACTTGGTTAGATTTCATTCATTATCTATTACTAATTGTTGTCGGCATTGTACTATATTTCATTGTACTAATGTTTAATGTTCTATGTGGTATACCGTGATGTTGACAAAGAATACAGATGAGGAAACAAAGAGATGATGACATCTTTTCCTTGGCTTGTGGTCCAATGGTAAGAATCAACAAATACAAGTCATGTATAGTTAATGGGGTGCGGTTTAACACGGTGACCGTGACATGAATAAGAAGACTCGTAATAGTGGAATAATGTCACTCGGCACACATAACAAGGCCCAAATTCAGTTCTATGGAAACTTAAAAGAGATCATCGAAGTTAGAATATAGTGGTGATGATAGGTCAGCTTGTCTTGTTCAAATGTGATTGGTATAAACCGGATGGGAAGATCGGTCCGAAAGATGATGGGTTCTATAAAAGCATCAATGTTAGCAGTGCTATGGTACAAAAACTGATTCTTTAATTCTAGCTACTCAGGCCACAAAGGTGTTTTATTTGCCCGATACAAGATTTGGTAAAAATTGGCAAGTTGTCCAAACATTTGACCATAGACATTTATACAATGTCGCTGAAACTTGTGTACCATTTGATGGCCCCTCATATCAAGAGGAAACCTGTGTTGATGATCAAAACCGAGGGTATTAGCCAATCTGTAGATGTTGAACCAGCCCCTGAGCTGCCTCTACAGAGAGGTAATGAACCCGACAAAGGTTTAAAGCTTCCGAGATTTCTCGTATGAGGAATGAAAGGCCAATTGTCAGTATATGAAAGTGGTAGTGAAGATGAAGATGAAGTTCTTGATGACACTTTGGAAGAGTACTGCAGCGAGGAAGATGGAGGTCTACTTGAAGTCCACAACGATGACGAGTAGTTTTTTTTTATGTCTTACTTAATCCAAGAATTTGTGAACAATACTTTGTAGTTGGCTGTGGTCCAACCTTTTGTAATGATATTTGAATGCTGGAAGCTTGGAACCTTGTGGTTGGCTGTGATTAATTCCCATGGCAATCTGTGATTTTTTTTTTTTCCTCATAGCAATCTTTGTTTTTTTTTTTTCTTCAATATGTATATGCCGGTATGCCATATATATGGCATGTACATGTCAAAATTTGCTGCAATATAGGCATATATATGGTACAATCACAGAACACAAGATAAGATGCAAATTGATTTGGCACAACACATTTCATTCCATTGCACATTGGTCGGCATTGGCTGGCACACACAAATGCCAGCCACATAGCTCCAGCACACAAAACCTACCCAAAGTCTAAGCTAACACAGCCACATTACATGAATGTTCACTTCTGCCACACAATGGCCACCAAGACAGCAACAAACATTCCCAAGAACACATAAAAGAACAGTTGCATTGTCAAAGACAATTGACTCCCTTCCCTTCTTAATGTCAGCTTTGAGGTCTCTCACTTCAATCTTCAGTTGGCAATGTCAAGTTTCATGTCAGCAAGTTGCAACTTCAAGTCTCCACCTACAACACCAAGCTGCTGGTCGACTTCAATCTTCAAGTCTCCACCTTGACCACCAACCTCGATTGCTTGTGAAAGCTCATATGAATCCTCAAACCACCAATTACAAACTTTTGGGCACTTGTAGTAGATGTTCCCCTTCTTGCTCAAGAGCTTAACAATGGGGACCGAGCATTCGGGGCACTCGACGAGAGGCGTAGTCCTCCCCGGCATAGAAGCACCGGCAGCTGAGGTGGCCATGGCGCTACAACTGGAGCCGCGGCGCGATTTAAGGCGACGGCGGGCGCCGGCGTGCGAGCAAGAAGACGGCGGGCACGCCGCGTGGCGGCGACGGGAGGCGGCGCGCGTCGAGAAAGACGGCGACGATACGCGCCGAGCTGCCATCATCGCATGGAAGCTTGGCGCGAAAAAAGAGGGCGAGGATGTGGCCGCCGGGATTGGGGACGCCGCGGTGGCTAGGGTTCCTAGCTATGGGCCGTTCCTATCGGGAGGATGAGGAAGAAGACCGTGAGAGGAGACGGGAGGAAAGAAACTTATCACAAAGTGGATGACGTTTGGGCCCAAAGTGTCGGCACCTACGGGGCATGCTCATAAGGCCCCCTTAGGTCATGATGACCCTTCATGATGGGTGGTTTACTGGGACGGCCATGAGTTTACGCTTTCAAATGCAATTTTGGAGCATCAAATGACTTTTAAATTCAAAGTGAACACGCTTTTGTAGATCTCAATCATTATCTACATTCAATGTTTTGCCCATTACTCAAAATAACAAATTTTTGAACACATTTTTAATTTTGAATTTCAAGAATTTGAAACTTCAAGCATGAATTGAAACACTAAATGATTTAAAAAGCTAAAGTTTTGAATACCATGTCAAGATAACTCATTGAGATCTAAATAGTTTATGTAGACCATTTTTTTTATTTGAGGAAGTGGTATTGACACAATGACATCTAATCCTACATCTCACACATAATTAATGAAACTTTGTGTGAGACATCTCCAATATGTACAACATGTCAATACCACTTCCTCAAATGGAAAAATGATCTACATAAATTATTTAGATCTCAATGAGTTATGCAAACATGGTATTCAAAAAACTTTTGCTTTTAAATCATTTAGTGTTTCAAATTCATGCTTGAAGTTTCAAATTCTTGAAATTCAAAAATTTAAGGTGTTCAAAATTTGTTATTTGGAGTAATGGGTAGAACATTGAATGTAGATAATGACTCGATCTACAAAACCGTTGTTGTTCCCTTTTGAATTTAAAGTCATTTGATGCTCCAAAATTGCATTTGAAAGCGTAAACTAATAGGTCGGTCCCACCCGCCACCCACTCAAGGTGTTGGACCGAGTCCACCCATCTCAATGAGCTGGACCGACTCCCACCTGAAATTTTGACGATAGCGCCGCTAAAAATTTCGCTTAGTTTCTCACGGTCCCGGCTACAAGACAAAGACCCTTCTACCCTTCACTTGCTGTCCCGCATAGTGTTCCTCTAGTGGGCTAGATAGTAATTTCCCATGCAAACCTCATTTTGGTCCAATCCTCCCAATCTCCTCCATTCCTCCGCCCTAATCCCCCTCATCCTCCGAAAACCCTAGCCATTCCTCCGCCCGTCCATCGCCACCTCGCTGCTTGCGCCATCCAACCACGCCTAGCCCAAATTCCATCCTACACCGCCCAGTTGCAGCCATCTCGATTGCGCCATCAGCCATCGACGAGCAGCACGCAGCAAAGGAGACCATACGTTCTGATGCCGCCGGGCGGTGGACTGAAGGGAGGCAAGAGCCGGAGGACGCCAGGTACTTGGGTTCTTACTCTAGGACAGCGCAGCTATGATATAATCCCTTGGTTGCATAATCCTGTGCTGTAAGGTTGCATTTCACATAACTAATGAGTACACTTTTTTTTTTTTTAGAAAACCAAATTCATCCATATGAGCTTCTAAAGCTAAGGAAATGTATGCAGAACGCTGCAAGGTTTGATGAGCTAGGAATTAGATCATTAGTAACAGCTCTTGGAAATAAAAGATTGGCCCCAAGAAAGGATGCTACAGAGCCCCTGGCAAGGATCCTGACTTCCAACCTGCGCTTGAAGAAGTCAGTGAATCTGAATTGTGTGACACTAACATCTCGAAGGTGCTAATTTTATCATTGTATTTTTTCTGTATCTACATTGTTTGCTAATAAGCCAGCATCCAATCCAAGCTTTATTCATTGAGATATATGCTTACATTTGTGTTTTAGGAAGCGTGTACTACCAACAAAAGACATGCTAACATGCCTCCAGGTGGCTTCAAGACGCGTAGAAAGGCAGCGCTTGCAGTTCCACCGGTGCCTGGAGTCACTACAAGGGGAAGAAAACTATTGAAAACAAATGATGGCCCAACTGATGTTAGTAATGGGAACTGTGACATGCACACTACACCACTACATGTAGGCAAGTCCTTATGTCAATTGGATTGTTACTTACTATCTATATGTTTGCTCATGTGAAACAGTAGCTTAATCTGAGTATGTCACTATTTGTAGGTGAGGGCTTGAAGGAAAAAAAACATCAGTGTGGCCACTGGACGTGATGGTATACTCCAGGCTGATGGGGCCAATCAGGTGGCTAGTGGAGGTCATGCCGGTACTGGGGTTGATGGTGGTGGCCATGGTATAGCTCAGGGTCATGGTGACACTCAGGTGGCTACTGGTGGTAATGGTGATGGAGATGGTATAGCTCATGGTCATGTTGACACTCAGGTGGCTACTAGGGGTCATGCTGATGGTATAGCCCAGGGACATGGGGGCAATGAAGTGGATAACAGAGGTGATGGTAATGTCCAGACACAAGATGCAACTGAAATGGACACAGATTGTGAAGGCATGTTATTTCACCCTAATCCTCTTAGCCCTGTAACTATTACCTCTCAAAACAAGTTTTCTTCCACTAACTAGCTGTAACTATTTATTCATGTGTACCCAGTTGAGGAACCATGGATCAGGGGGTTAATAAAGGAGCAGCACTGCAAAGGATGTCCCGATCTCGGCGTGCGGCTGCCGGTGGTCATCAAAGAAGGAGACATAAGGCCAGTGCATCCTGTTCTCGCTGCAAAGTTTGCAAGTCAATGCAACATTATAGTGAGGAACTACATTCCTGTGTTTCCCAAATGGAAGGACTACAAGGATCCGTCCCGCCACCGCGATCCACAAAATGTTTAGGATGCACCTTGCTGTAAGTCTCTATGGAATGCCATTGCAGCTTTAATGTACACAGTAACGAATAGGCTAATACTTTTGTGCTATTCTGTGCTGTGTTTTGAATAGGCAAAGTTTGATATCAACATTAAAGATAAGCATGTTAAATTTGCTTGTGTCCAAATGATGAAGAAAGCAGTTCGCCAACATCGTTATCGCCTGAAAGAGAAGTACTTTAATCCTTACCCGCTACATCTGGTGACAAAAACTTCTCCCTCCACAAGTATGACCGATAAACAGTGGAGTGAACTTGTCAAATCATGGTCATCTGAAAAAAAATGGTTTGTTCTGTGCTCAAAGTTTGCCTCCTATAAGCTAACTTAGATGACTGTTTAACATGGCTGCTCTTCATGTAGGAGAATTCTCAACTGAACAAAACCAACCGAAGCATGGTCAAGTACCATCAGACAACTGGCTCACGCAGCTACATGGTGCATTTGGAAAATTTGGTAAGTTGTTGTATCAAAGATTCCAGCAGCACATATATAAGTTCAATAATATTGTGCATGGTTTGTATTAAAGATTCCAGCTGCATATATATGGGATGTGTAATTGTGGAGAGCTAATTTGCTGCCACTTTGCTTCTATATGATCTTTCCTGTATTACATGCTATTGATGATCTACTGTGATGAATCTGACATTATATAATGTGTTACTGTAATGCAACTTATTGATGATGACATGGTCATGCAAGTGTTCCATACATATAAGTTAATGGTTTCCATTCTACAGGGAGACAAGTACAAAGAAAAGGAACATGACACATTGGATTTGTTCAAGGAGTGTCACTACAGTAAAAAAGAAGGGCTACACGCCAGATGTTCAGCTTCTTGTTGTAAGTTAATGTGAACAAAAAAGGGTCATCGTTAATATGTGTGATTGTATCTGATGAAACATCTGTTTTACTTGCACTACTAGGATGAATTAGAAACCAAGTTGGGAGAACATGGAGAAGATGAAGAGGCCCCTTGTGTGACTGAGGTAGTGGCTGCTGTGCTTGCTGAGAAGGCCAAGAAGCCCACATTTCTCCACAATGTAGGAATTGAGAGCAAAAAGAAAGGGACACTGAAAGAGCAACTGGCTGCAGAGAAGTCGGAAAAGAATGAGCTCAAATTGAAGATGGAAGAGTTGGCGAAGAGGCTACAGGAATCTGAGGAAGCAAGGGTGCTGAACAGATGGACGTGGCAAGGCAGCAAGCTGAGACTAATGCAAAACTTGACCGTCTCTTGAGTAAGATTGGAGACACCTAGCCAACTCGGTAACATGTTTGGGCTTTTGTTGGATCATTTGTGGTGCTGCTGTACCTACTGCTGGACTAGATGCTGCTGCTCTTGGTGGCATTTGTGCTTTGCTGCTGCTGAGCTATGAAGGCTCTTTTTTGCTGTGCTGGGAACAGCTTGGACATGTGCTGGATTGGCTGTTAATTAGTGGAGAATGTGTTCTGGACATGTATTAATTATGTTGTATGCGATGTGATGACATTTGTAATATGGTGACTTTGAGAGTTTGATCAAACTTATGTGTGCATTTGTGATGATGATGAGAACTTGTGTTAATCGCTGGATTGTTCAATAGTTATGTCCAAATTATGGTTAAAATTTCTGTATTGGGCTAAATGTTAGTAAAAGGCCCAAGGGACGATCAAAAAGGCCAAAAAAAAACAAATTGTCCTAAAGAGGGTCTGCAAAATGAAAAAGGCCACAAAAGCCCAAAAAGGTTACTACACATCCGCCCAAAACTTTAGTGGGCCGAAATTTCCGTGAAAAATAACATTGGGCCACAAATCACCCCCGGGGCTGAATTGTGCTTCTCAACGATGACACGCCGAGAAATCTATGATGGAAAAAATAGCCAATCGGTGACGGAAAATTCATTATAGCTTACCGGGCTTAGCCCAAATCCGCATCGGGTGTGAGTCGGGCTTCCAAAACCAACCGTGACAGAATATTTTGCTAATATCCGCCATGGATGACTCGCGACTCAATCTATGACGCTTGATAAATGACGAAAAAATATCGGCCTCAATGGCCATGCGCGATTTAAATTTTACCTATTCGCGATGCATAAAGTATGTCATGTATCATCGGAGTAGTGCGTGGAGGAACATGGAGCGTGGCCTTGGTGGTGGAGGAAAGCAGGTAGATGAGGTTGAAGGCGAAGAAGCCCAAAGGGACTACAGTCCGTGGTGCCCTAAAAGATGTTGCCGAGGAGCCGAACAAATATGGTGTCCACATCACCGCCTTGGTGAACCGCCCGCTTTGATGCGCACTTCCGCCACAGCGAAGTTGGTGTACCATTCCGCGGCGGGCGCCGGCCGGATCCGGTGGAGTCGGATGGCGCCGCCGGCGAGGAGCACGACTTGGTCGATGAACTCGAGGATGCGAACCCAAAGAACAACAAGTAGCCGACACGCCGGCGAAACCTAGCGGTGTCCATGGGCGATCCGCTCACTAGCACCCGCCGCGGACCGCCGCCTTTGGACACACGCGGGTCGTGGAGTCGGGGTATAAATTTATTAACGCAAAGACAAATGAAGATGTTGACTCAAAAATGACTTTTTTGAGCTGGATGGCCTAAATGACACACCCACGCAGATGGCCTATTCTTGTCTTTTTTACTCTTTTTATTTTTTGTGATTTTCGGAGGTATTTTCGAGGGAATTTTCGTTCGTCGGTTTTAGAGCGTTTTGGCTCGTTCTTTTTTGCTCCGATTGATGCTTTGTCGAGTGAAGAACTAGATCACCAAGTGATTTGAACCAATTCCACTCGTGCATCAAGAAATCGAGCGAATTGCGTTTTGGGGAAAAATGTGTTCTTGGCCGAAATCTGAGACTTCCCGGGGCTTGAGTTGATTTCGGGCGACGATCTCTTAGCAGTAGCTCTCCAACCTGATTGTGAAGGTCTGTGCAAAGTTTGGGTTCGATTGCTTTTGATTTGGATCGATTTTCGTCGGATTTTTGGAGGTGCCCTTCTCCTGTTCTTGAGTTCGTCGGCTCTGCGTTTCTGCTTGGGGCAGGGAGGCTACCTGCAGTGCCCGTGTATCAGCACCTTGCGTGCTCAGTTGAGTGGCACATGCCCCTTGGAGCCATCTCGTCTGCAAGTTGCCGAGCTCATGTCCAGCGCCGTAGTTTGGTGTTGACCGATTTCTTCTGCGCATGGTGAGCAGCCCCGCCGTCCGCGTTCATGTCTGTTCTTCGTTTTCAGGTCGCGGTTTTCTGCTCTGAGCCGAGCGGTGAGACATCGAGCTGAGCCTAGCGCGGTGAACCTCTTCCCTGCTCGTCGTGTGGTGGTGCTAGGGGATCGGTCCAGCGGCACAGGGTGCACCAGCGCCGTGCGCCACAGCGTGCACCTTCTGCTTGCTGAACGAGCATCAGTAGGCAACTCCATCTTGACTAGCACCAACAGTTTGTGCAGGTGATTGAATTTTCAGGGCAGCAGGTCTGCAGCAGCGAGCAGCTGCTCGTCCATCTTTTCTGTCTCAGGTTTGATTGGTTCAGTTCGAGTAAGAGGAACTGCAGTGCCTGAATTCACTTGTATGCATTGTCGATTCTATGGTACAATGATCATTAGTTAAATAATCATTGCAATGCTTTTTATCCTCGTTTCATTCACAAGCTTTCTAATTAGCTAGCTCATGTGATGTCTCGGTATGCATACATATATGAACTAAATTGAACCTTGTTTGCTCTTGCCGATTAAAATATAAGCATATGTTGCAGTTCATTTTTGTTGGGCATGAGATGGTTCAGTAAATTAGCTTCTTTCTCCTGCTAGCTCAATTCAGTCAAGGGAAGTCGTTCCATGTTTTTGATAGCAGCAGCAAACTAACAATTCCTTTTGACGTGACAATTGATCATTTGTGTTGCTTGCTGTTGTTGCGAGAGATCGAATAAAAGTAGAAGATTGCTAGCTTCTTTTCTGTGTGACGTCAAATGGATATCTAGCAGCAGCAGCTTGTTCTTCGCTGCTTGGTGTTCTCTGTTTCTTGAAGGTTCAGGTTAGGAACGACTGAGGAGCAAGTGCTCATTCTTAGGCACAAGAGGCCATCGCCAGCAGCACCCAGCGTGGCCCTCTGTAAACTTGCTTACTAAAACCCTTTTCATATTATGGTATATCTGGAAAGCAAGAAATGATCACAGGTTTCAAAGGAGAACTTGGACTCCACTGCAGGTACACAAAGCAGCCGCTGCACACATGCAGTTACACCTCGACTCTCTGAATGATCAGGGTCGAGATTCACCCCCCACCACACACTACAGCCAACAGTCCATGATCGGATGAATCAAGGTATGATTCTGGCTGTTTCAGGTACCTCCAATGGCGGCGGCACAAATGCCAACTCGGCAACAACAGCCATGGCGAACAGGTTCCTTGTTCATCACCCTACCTCTTTGTCAGGGGTGAGATGTTACATTGATGCCTCCACTACCCCGACCTTCTTCAAAATGGTCCAAGAGATGCAGAGTTAGGAATCTTTATTGTTCACACTGAATCTCAGCCGCCTTTGAGTGTTTTTGTCAAGGCGCTATGCAGGGGTCTTCGTCTGTTCTTATGGCGAATCAGCTGCTATGGCGCCTGGCTGCCCTCTTGAACAAGATGCAAATCCACAATGCCAATATGCTGTCAGACAACCAATAGTTGGTGTCTTTCCTCAATGGTTCTTCCTGACTGGAGGATCAAACCATTCACTCAATCTGTTGTTTCCCATTTGACAGGCACAAACACAGGTGTTAGAGAGAGAGAGAGTTGTGCAAAAGTTGCTGGACATTTGGTTCATACATTTTGAAGATCAGTTAGCTGATGAATTTACTAAACCGATTGTGGCAGCCAAGATGGACAAGTTCAAAATCAATCTCAACCTAGTGGCCGGCTGAGATTGAGTGGGGTGTTAGAAAAACGTGTAACCCAAGGGTTGTTAGGCGTGCACCACGCCTTGTACATTAAGATAGGAAGTTTGGTAGTTTGTTATAGATGAGTCTATCTCTTTGTAAACTGAATTATTGTACAAGCCACACCAGGACTGTTCCTAATCTCTATAAACATGGAACCAAGTTGTCAAGGAGAGGCAACTGTTCACCTACTTTCGCAATTCATACTATATCTGTTTTCGGACACTCAAATTGGATATATATGATGTCGATATCCATTCATATGTTATCCAAAATATCCATAACCGAATTTGAATATGAGGTTTACGATAGCTATCTGTATTCGTCTATAGGTATCCAACCATATTCAATCCGTTCACACACCCCTAGCTTAATATATCTCCTGCCGTTTTAGTTCCACATCAAAATTCAGATACATAAAATTAATCTCCCTGTAATAATACATTATTACCCATACAAATTTATTATTTTTGCACTGTGACATACTCATTGACAACGATCGACGGTGTCATATAAGACGATCAGATCTTCTTGAATATAATCGGCGCGCCATGCTGAGGATGCAGCGTAGCGACGGTGTACGGTGCATGCGTGTACAAAGGCGACAGTTGGAACTGAAAGCGCTGGAGGATCATGCTCAAGGCCATCTTGGCCTCAAGCAACGCAAAGTTCTGGCCGATGCAGATTGTCGGCCCCCACCCGAAGGGGAAGAACGCTGGTTGGTCGTCCTTGGTCGCCTTTGAGATGCCGTCAGCGAACCTCTCTGGCTTGAACTCGTGTGCGTCCTTCCCCCAGACGTCAGGATTGTGGTGGACAAGGATTATGGGAAGCTCGAGGATTACCCCTGCGGGGTATGTGATGCCTCCAATCCGGATGTCTTTCAATGTGCTTCGGAGTAGTGTCACTGCCGGCGGGTACAACCTCAGCACCTCGTACATTATCATGGTGACCTGGATAGACAACATTAGCAGTAATATTATGGTTCGATGCAAAGATGCCTACTTGTGTGCAGCTGCCATAGTATTTATGTAGCAGCAGAGGTAAACACTTGCCGTTTTGAGTCGACTTAGGCCGTCGAAATTGGGCTGCTTGTCCCTGCCGAACACGCTGAGGACCTCCTCCCCGCACGGTCCTGCCACTCAGGGTGCATGCCTAGGACGACGAGCGTCCACGTGAGCAGCACCGATGTGCTTTCCATCCCCGCGAAGTAGAAGAGCTTGCACTCCTCAATCACGTCCTCGGTGCTCATCCTCATGCTGCCTTTCCCACTCTCCATGTTCGACTGCAGCAGTAGGCCGAGCAAGTCCTTGCCGCTGGCTTCGCCATTCTCGATTGCGCGCTCCCTCTTCTCGATCACGCCTCTTAGAATCGTTTCGATCTCCCTGTTGATCTCTTTCATCCTCCGATTGTTCTGCGTCGGGAAGAACCTATATATATTTAAAAGTAAAACAACGGCACGAGAGCATGCATATATGCCTTTAACGTACTAGAAATATGTACTATGTGACAGATCAGAATGTGCTCACAGGAAGCCTGGGATGTATATATACTGCACGGCCTTCATTAGTCGCTCTGCTTGCTCGCCCTGAAGTTGGAAGATCCTCCGCCCTTCCATGAAGCTGCTGCCGAAAGCCGTGCGAGATATCACGTCTCCAGTGAGGTTCTTAAATTCTGGCCAGATATCCAGTTCATATGATCCGTCAGAACCAGCGAGCTTGTCCTCCCAGCGATCTATAAGCTCGCTACAGCACATCGAGAACGCCGGCAGCATGCGCTGAAAAATAACTCTAGTATAAGAACACACATGTATATGCTTGAGGCCGTGCAGTAATGAAGCAGATTGCCTAAATGAAGGAAATTAGAAAACCTTGAGCTCTTCGAGATGGAATGCGGGGTTCAGGATCCTTCTGTGTTTTGCCCATTTCTCACCGTTGTAACTCAAAAAGCCCAAGGGCGAGCATTTTACGAGACGCTTGTTAGTGACGAACTTCTCGAAGTGACCAAACTTGTTTGATAGGATGTCTCTGACTAACTCTGCCTCCGTGATGACCACCCTGGGAATTGGTCCGAACCAGGTGATACAAATCTTGCCTGCAGTTCAGCGTTTGTGACGTGAAAGCTATGAAAAATTTCAATTCAATCTTTAAAGTTTCAAATCCATTTTCCAACCACCAACTTCTTGATTTTTAACATTCAAAAACCACCAACTGTACATAAGTGACAAATGTGATTTTCTATTTTCTAAAAATCAGAAAAAAAAATGAAACTAGTAACAACTTTCTTCTGAAAATGTTACCTATTTATTGGTTCTCTATTAAAGTTATTTGGATCTTATTTGGTTTAGAAAAATAATTAGCGTGATTACAAGAAATAAAGCAAAAACAATAGAAATAAATCAGTTTCAAATAAATATATATAGATCATTATAAGGTAGATAATTTTTTAGAAAAAATGGTACTAGTTTCATATTGTTTGATTTAAACTAATTTTTTATGGTTTTTAATAATACCTGATTTTACTATTTTTACAAAATATAAACAACAATTGAAATCGACAAGTGGACCAAATTTGTCGAATTTTGACAGTTGAAGTGCATCCATTACCCAAATTTGTAGTTTAAGGTTGCAAATTGGACTATCATGCAAGTTGGAAGTTAAAAAATATACTTTACGAATCTTTAAAAATCAGGGAACTTTCTATGGTCTTGGAATGGAAGCATGTCAGCATGGCAGGGACTTCCTGAAGTTGTTTACTGTTGAACAAAAAATCAAGAGAGATAGCGATAAGTCAGACCTATAGGGGGACATTTAGGTCCAACTATATATGTCCAAATAGTCCAGCTAAAGCGCAGATGGCCTAGGGCACAACCCGTGTAAGCATGACCCAAGCACAACATGTGTATTCAGGTACCCCCATCATTGTGCCACTAACTCAAACCCTGATCATTTTTCTCATTTTCCACTGTGGGTGCTCTTTGTCATGCCACCAACTCGCCATCTCCACCGCCTTTAGCTCTCTATGTCGTCGTATTTCTCTCATCCATCTCATCATCTAATCAGCTCTCAACCTCTCTCACACCCAAAATATTAAGTGCCGATCTCTTAGTGCCTATATTGATTGAAGTTAGAAGATTTGAAGTGATGGACATCTGAAGACTTCAATTGAATTTGTAATGTATGAAAAAAATTGTAAATCTCTAAGTGTTGCTGATCAGTTTGGTTTTTTTTAAAACATGCGGGTGATGGGTGGCTTAGCCCACATACCATGCCAGTTCAACAGAGTTAAACCTTCCACAGACCGCCGTGCCTTGGGCTTTGAGTGATCTTGCTGACAGGCAAGCATGGTCCAGCAGCGGGTTGTGCTTCGATGGGCCCGTGATGGCTTGGGCCACCTGTTTGGACATGTTTGCTAAAAAAACTCTTTGACATGTACAAGCGAGAATCATCCCTGCAGACCCAAGCCACTTGTCGAGCCGCCCACCCACCTCCCTTCCCCATGCTTTAATTATTTTTGGCCTATAAGGCCCAAGAAGGCCTCCCAGATATGTTGTTTTTCTTATTTTTCTATTTCTTTTTCCTTTTTTTTTTTTTCCTTTCTACTATTTCTTTTTCCTTTTCTTTTTATTTTTATTTTTTGTTGTGTTATATTTTTTTGTTATCTTATATTCTGTTTATTTTTCTTTCTTTTCATCTTTTATTATTTTTTTTATTTTTTTTTTTTCTTTTCTACTATTTCTTTTTTTCCTTTCATTTCTTTTTTTTTTTTTTTTTTTTTTCTGTATTTTTATTATTATTTTTGCTTCCTTTTACTATTTTTGTATTTTATTATTTTATATTTTTTTTTTTCTTTTCTTCTATTTATAATTTTATGTCTCACCTTTTTTTTTATTTTATAGACACACGTGATGTTCATGTATTATACATGTAATGTTCTATGAATGTATTTTTTGATGTACGTGAGTAGAAATGTGATGTTCCACGATGTATTTTGTGATATTCAGTAAGCATACATTGATGTTTTAGGATATTTTTTAATATTCTCGTAACATTTTTTCTTCTTTTTTATTTGACTCCAATTAATTAATTCACTAATTTTATTATTTTATTTATATTTTTATGATATTTGTGATGTTCACGTAGTATACATATGATGTTCTATGCTATATTTAGTGATGTTCGTGTAGTGTTAATGTGATATTCTATAATTAATTACTTCACTAATTTTATTTTTTTTTTTTTTATATTTCATCATATATGTGATATTCGTAGCGTTAATGTTCTGTGATTACCTTTAAGATATGTGCTGGTCTCAGCAATTTTGGATTTACTACATGCTTGTTGTCTAGTCTGCTATTTGGTCCAACAACACAATTGAATTTAGGGAGGAATTTTTTTTTTTTTTTTTTGGGGGGGGGGGTCGGCACTGGTCAGTAGGTAGCAGCGCCCATGTACATGGGTGTGTTTTGGTTCAGGCTATAGGCTATGAAAAACTGTCGTGAGCTACGAAAAAGCTGTTGTGAGTTATGTATTGTAAAAAAAAATGTTGATCATTTGGTTAAAATAACTATAAAACCTACCCTACCACTTCATCTCACTTAAAATGGTTATAAAAGGTCTCTTTATTTCTATCTATTTGGTTAAAATAGCTTCTTGCTCTACACGTTTGGTTGGCTTTCTGCAGTAGTACAAAGGAATCACATTCCTGACCATTTCCACCACTTTTTCTAACCCTAAATTATATTTTTATTGTGTTTTTTATTGTGTTTAATTATGAACATTTGGCTCGGTGAGCCTTTTAGATGTTTCCTTGCTTTTCTGATAAGAATTATTCCACGTACTGGGACAAAAGTTTGCATACCTAGAAAGCCAAAGAAACCATTCGAACTCGCACAACAAAATTTTTACCCTTAACCTGCTTACCAAAATGATTCAGTCGGAATAAAAAGTTTATTTAGGTGAAACAACAATTTGTGCAGGAAGAACAAATAAGTTTTACACCTAGAAAAATATGCAAACTTGTGGAATAAAAAGGTTTATACACCTGGAATAAAACCATTGTGGATATGTAAACAATGTCATAAATCATGGACAAATATTATTAACACAAAATTTGAACATTATATATATATAGGACAAAAATTATACAGTTAGAACCAAGTCTGTACAAATGTAACAAAATGTTTTTTTTTTTTTTTTTTGCAAATGAAACAACAAAAACTATCTTAGGACATTTTAAAACTGTAAAATATTTGAAATTATATTAGCAAGACAATATGGTTTTACAAATGCGACGAATTGAAATATAACATGGAACAAATTATCCTAGGTCCAGTGATATGGGGCCCTCGGGAAGAAACAAACATGACTGTCGGGTGGCCAATTATTCATAACACTAGTCGATCTGGCGGGTGAACATGAATGACTGTTGAGTCTGTCGGGTGGCCAATAATTCACAACACTAGTCAAGCGACGACTTGAACAACCTCAATGTTCACGTCGGATCAGAAGCAACGAATTCGATATATATCACCATTATTCATCGTCCAGAAGATGTTATCTATACTTAATAATAAAGAGTCAAAATTTCAGTTGTCCATCTATTGTTTTCCATCCACCTCTCCCTAACTAACTCCCCGCGAATGTGAAAAATTATCTCTGCTTGTTTATCTACAGCCCCTCCTGATTGATATATGACATACGTTGGGCTTGTTGAGGTAATATCGATAGCTAGGAATCCTAATCCAAATAAATTCTGAGTAACAATCCTAATCTAAATAGAAAAGAATTGGATAGCTAAGAATTGTAACCCAAATAGATTCTTGTAATCCCGAGTAAGAATCATAATCCAAATAGTAAAAAGAATAAGAGTAGAAATATATATTTAATAATCGTATTATAATTGGTTTCTTGGCAGGTTAAGCCACCGTGGCTGGAAGGCGGGCTGCCTTATGTGCGGCGTCTACCGCATGGACAGATAGTCTGCTCAGCGCAATTTGGCAAGCGGTTCGGCCCGGAACATATATTCTAGGCCTGGCCTTTGGTGTATATTACCGGTAGATACATTGCTGTCACACGGATTGTACTTTAGCTCATTGCATTTGCTCGTGAATAAGAGAGTAAAAACACAGTTGTTTTAGAAGCAAGATCAAACAAACATTACAAAGCTTTTGCCATGGATTCATCCAAAACGAAAGCACGATAGTTTTGTTTGTATCTCGTTGCAACGCACGAGCATATTTCTTAAATGTGCATATATATATATATATATATAAAACTGCTGATGGACGTAGACAAACGACAACGATTATGGGCGACTTTGGACATACCGTGCTCCTTGACAGTGTTGACGAGATGCGGCGTCACGCGCGGAACAACGTCATGGCACAGCGGCAAGGGGCCTCGACCACGCATCGGCGTTGAGCCTGGCGTTCTCCTTGAGGTCGCCTGCAGGGAAGTGGTACTGAGTGCCGCTGAGCCCCTGCGCCCGGAGTGCCCGTTGGAGCCGCCGCGGCCGCAGCCAGAATATCTCCGCGGCCCGGTAGCCCCACACTATGAGCAGGGCAAGCAGCCCCTGGAGCAGGCTCCACGGCGATGGCGGCCAAGCTGCTACAACGTCGTCGTCCATGGCTTCCTGCTTTCAAGTTATGAGCTGTGATGACAATCACAAGTCCACAATTGTGCAGTGCGTGCTTAGTGAGACGAACAAGCACGATATAAGTAGTAGTGTAGTGGTAGGCACCGCACCGCACGGACCAGCGAGTTGCTGAGCGGGTTCCTTGAAATCCTCACGGAAACGAAAGCAGGCACAGTCGTCATCACATGGGTGGGTGTCCATCCTGCCGCATCGCATGTGACTTCAAATGAGGCTTTGAACAAGGAGAGGATGCACATGCATGAGCAGAAAACGAGTGTAATAGGAGTTTTCTTCATTTTTTACTGGTGCGGCAGCGGCTGGCCCTCGGGAACTCCCCTGGCCAGCGACAGTCTTTCCTGTTGTAGGTCAGTCATCGGCCCCTTCGTTCTTTCTTGAAATGATCGAATAGCACTTTCATTTGTATTTGTTAATATTATTTAATTATAGATTAATTAGATTTAAAAGATTCGTCCTCGTTATTTACAACCAAACTGTGCAACTAGTTATTTTTTTTACCTATATTTACTGCTCCGTATATGTGTGCCTAGATTGATTGATGGTGTGATGTGACGAAGAGAGAAAAAAACTTAGAAGTTAGAGGGCAACTAAACAAGGTACTCCCTCCGGCCCCACCGAGTTTGTCACCCCGATTCCGTGCCATCTTATTCGATGCTTCGCCTTATTCAAATTTTTTACACAAATATAATTTATTTTGGTGCGACTTATTTTATCAATGAAGATACTTGAATATTGATTAATTTATTTTATGATTTATAAAAATATTTTGAATAAGACAGATGGTCAAATATGAAGTTCAAAAAGTCAAAAAACGACGAACTTCATGGGAGGAGTAGTTCAGTTTGGAAGGACACTGAACCTCAAGTGGCAGTAGTCAACAAGCCAAGGTCAGTGTCGGCAGTCATAGTAGTGTCACCACTGGCACTCGGCTGACCAGTCACTGCGATTGCATAAACACGTAAGAGCTTACGTCATAGACAAACTGTTGAGGCACATGTAAAAGTAAAATGAGCTGGCGCCGTGTTTGGTGATCTATCTATCCAAGGATTCCTCGATTTGTGATTGGTATGTAGCTATAGATAGGAGTCTGTAAACCCATCCCTCCCGTCGCCTCCCACGAGGGCGCGCTGGAGGCTCCCACGACTCCGTCGCCGCCCCTCCCTCCCCAGCCCCGCCGCGCCGCGCCCCGCAGCCGGCCGCCGGCAAGGCCGCCCCGCCGGCCGGAAGGCGGCGCGGGGGGCGTTTCATGGCGGGCCGCGCTCCTTCCTCTGGCGGCGCGCGTGGGGCTCAGGCGGCAGGTGGCCGGCGGCGTCTGCCGGTCTTGGTCCCGGCGCGGGGGAGGGGCTGGCGTCCCGGTGACGGATCCGCCTTCGTGGTCCGGATCGGGGCGGCCCGGCAGCAGCGGGCGGCGGGCGCCGGTCCTGCAGCGGCGACGCCCTTTGGCGCCAGAGGTGGGGGCGCTGGATGGGGTCGGGGCGGAGCAGCGGCGTCTTTGCTCCTTGTCCTCGCTCCCGGTGGCGCGATCCGCCCCCTTCGCCGGGATTCGCCTCCCCCGTGGCCGAATCCGGCGACGCGGCCCGGATCTGCGCGGTGGAGGCCAGTGGTGTCGGGGGGAGGTCCTCGGTGGGGATTTCTCTTTGGCAAGTGGATTGCTTCGGCGACGGCAACCGGAGGAGGGCTGGTGGAGTGGTGGAGTCGGGGCTTCGGCTAGAGCAATGGAGGAGGAGCCTTGGTGTGGGAGTGGGCAGCCGAGATGCAATGGTGCGGGCGTTGGCTGGTCGGGCTTGCTTCGGTGACGGTGGTTGTGCGGCGGTGGTGGTGGTGGCGGCGGCCGTGGTGGTGTGTCCGTGGTGGTGGCTGTGGTCTCGCTTGGCTGCGGCAAGATGGCCGGGCGACACAATGGCCGGGGGAGTGCCGGCGCGCCCGCGTGAGGACGGCGGCGGCGGTGGCGGCGGCGGGCCGCAAGGTCTTTGGCGCGGCGACTCTTGGCTGCGGGAGGCCCCGTGTGGGGGCACTTTTTGGCTGACCGTTCGGCCATGGTGGTCGGGAGACGACATCGCGCCTTCTCGTCTTGCGGGCGAAGGGGCGGTAGTGAGTTGGTGGTGCTCCCGTCTTCTACCTCGTCGGTTGCGGTTTCGCGCCGCCTTTGGTGGCGGGGCTGGGGGCCGTATGTTCTTGCGGTGTCGTGGCGGCATTGTAGTGATGTACCAAACCTCCTCCTCGGCCAGGGAGAGCGGAGGCGGTGGGGTGTCGCTGTGGCTTGTCTGGGAGCGTGCGAAAGGGGCGATGTTGATCCGGGCGAAAGCCTTCACCGACATTCTTGCCGGTGGTAATGGTGGCGGCGCTATCGGAGCGTCGCTCTTCCCGCTGGGGGACACCATTATGGGGCATCGTGGTTCTGAAGCATGGAGTTTCGGGGTGAAAACCCGGTCCAGTTTTTCGACGAGCGACGGCGGCGCCGGTGTCGCTCCTCCTTGAGGCGCCGCTTCTCGAGACTTATCTCAGCTTGTGGCGGTGTGGTGGCTGGACCGGTTGGCCCGTGTGCAGCGGCATATGAGGTGTGCCCTGGTCTTGGTGTTGGCGGCGAGGTGCAGAGGGCCCATGGGTGCTGGAGGCCTTGGGTTGCTGCGCTTGGTGCTGTGGTGATCTCGGTGATGGCTGGGCGGAGGTGGTGTTCTCTGAGCGGTTTCAGTTATCTGAGTCCTGGACAGTGGATTTAGTGGAGTGTGAGTCGGTGGGTGAGGCGAGGCCCCCACACTGAGTAGCCAGGATCAGTGGTTTTCAATGGTGCCGTGACGAGATTGTTCTGCTGATGCAACGCTGGAGCAGGGGGATCGACGATCATGCGTGTGCGGCTTGGGGACGATGGTCCCGTGGTGGAGGAGTGTTGGTAGCCGCTCGGGCTTGCAGCGGGCTGCGGCACAGCGTTGGCAACGACGGCGCAGGTTCCGACGGCCTGTTTTCATCTCCTCTCCCAGGTGGTGGTGGTGTAGTTTGTGTTGTGTGTGTTGAGTCGATGTCCCAATCCGACCGGTCGTTGTGGATGGAGGCTCGTGTTGATGACCCAATCCAACCGAGCGGAACTTCTTGTTAATTTTCTCCCATCTCGAGTGTGTTGTTGTATCAAGCGGTAGGGGGGTTTCTCCCCTAAGTTGAGTCGAGTGGGCGCTAGGGGTGGCGCGAGTTGAGTTGATTTGGTACCTAGGTGTGCAGGTGGAGTAGGGTACCCTCCACAACTCGTATGGTTTTTCGGCCCGGTTTCCACCAAAAACTGGGCTGGCACTTGCCTTTTTCTTTGTTCGTCTAATAGAAATCGCGGCAAAGCTTTTGCCGCCCCTTCTAAAAAAATAGATAGGGAGTCTGTGTACACGTATGGACCTCCTAAATTAGGATAGACCAATCACTCAATCACAGATTGTATCCTGCCTTTTTGTAATACATTCGTGCGTCCTCCTGGAGCATGGCACTGCAGGGGATGAGGCTGCTGGCACCGGATCGACTACGACGTCCATTCAGGTTTATTGATAGATGGAGCTTTCTAGCTCTTAGGGATCTGACAGCCACGTTGTTTGCTACTGAGGTTAAGCAGCTTGCTGCAAATGAATGTGTGTCAGTAACCAAAAGCCAAGATGTACAGTTGATGTTTGTACAAAGGGAAAGCACCTTATCGCAGGTTCTCTGTTGTGAGGTTCACTCTTGTGCAGTGATAATGTACCAATGACTTGTATGTAGTCCATAAGAGCCAAGTGGCGAACTTGTAACAAGAATGATGAACTAATTCATGCCATGACAACCAACCCAATGGAAACCAAATGTCTGGAAACAAGCATCTGAAAGCAACACAAATGATGAACTAAGAGCCTCTGGAGCCGCCACTCATCGACTCACCGCCAAGGCTCCGTGTCTCGCGTATGCCTAGCCACTGGACTCCCAGACGGAGTACCCGGCTTGCTGCTAAGAGCGCCTTCAGAGACCCCATCCCGGAACGGCGGGCCCAACACGTCTTGGTCCACAAGTGGGAGGGCAGGCCGGAGGACGTAAACTCCCAGACTCCGGACCCCAAGATCGCGGAGAGGTTCCTTAGCCACTTCGTCGACCCGGTCCCGCAGCATAAGCGCGAGGTGCTAGATCGGCTCATGCCCATCAGACGCCCGCGCCGAGGACGACCCTCCAGCAGGGGCCGCTGATCGACGCCGCTTCTTCAACGTCGCTCATTTGTTCCATCCTTAGTACGCCACTCTAAGTTCCACCGTTCAAGCCGGTGATCTATGTAATGTGTGTCAACCAAGTGCGCGTCTAGGCATCTCGCCATGGAAACGTGCTTGGTAGTGTAAACATTCCCACTTCTCTTAATGAAATACGTGCCAATGGTACGCCGTCGAAAAAAAAAAAAAAAGCAACACAAATTGTATAAACTTGACATGTGAAATGGCATCAGTTTTTCAGTTAATGAAATAACCCCAACTAAGCCTAGGCAAAGTGGGGAAGCGCTCCTCGCACGTGTAATCAGATATTTTGTTCTCCTTCTTATTATTAATCAAAACCGAGTAACCGGATCTTTCAAAAAAAAAAAATGGCACCAGTTTTAGGGTAAAAGAATATAAAACAGGCAATATAGTTTCAAAAGTCTCAATTCGGGTGACAACACCCTTGAGAAATAAAATGTATTTATTATAAAACCATTTATGATGCCTAAGCCCTTTATTCACAATCTGCCACAAACAGAGAGGGGAAAGGAGAAAAATTAAGCAGTATTTTGGTCATTTTAATTTCTGAAGTAGATTACAAATAAAATACAAGAGCAGAAATCAGAAAACTATCAATTCCTTTCAATGCCAGCGCCGGCGTCTGGGCGATGGTTGGGGTCGTGGGCGTCCCGGTGACCTCGCTTCGCGTCCCCGCGACACTACGGCTGGGATCCGCTTCATCGCCCTCCACAACGAGCAGTGCGCGCTGGGTGCGCCGCGCAGCCTACGGCTTCCTCACGGGCTCCCTGGCCATCCGCCTCACTGTCTCCGGCCCGGCCTGCGTCCACGCCATCGCGGGCCTCTCCCACGCTATCGCCGTCGATTGACTGCACAACACCAAGCGGATATAATCAGCGACTACCTCAACGGGACTGCTGCCTCTAGGCGATTCTATGCTATTGATGCAACATATTGTGCAGCCCAAGCTGATGAAGATGGACAACTCTTCCCAAAAGCAGATTTAATTGCAGATGCCCGTGCCCAGGCTGACACGCACACGCAGCAGCCGCGACCGAGGTTCCTCTTCGCCACGTCCGCCCGAGATGCACGCAGGAAACTATGCAGCAGTACATGGCCCATGCTCAACCTCAAGGGGGGCGGCGAGGCGCGGCCGGCGGCGGCAGCGGATGGGGAGTAGTGGATGGAGCCAGCGTCGGCGTCACGGGCGATGTTTGGGGTGGTGGGCATCCCGGTGACCTCGTTCTGTCCCGCGTAGCTACGACCGAGAACGGCTTCATCGCGCTCCGCAACAAGCAATCAGATGGGCACGCCCGCTGTCGCCTATGCCTTCCTCCACGGGCTCCCGGGCGTCCATCCCACCGTCTGGGTCGGGCTGCGTCCATGGCCTGGCCGGCCTCTCCCACGCCACCGCCTTCGCCAGACAGATCTGCACCAGGAGGACATACACTGCGACTACCACACCACAACTGCTGCCTCTAGGAGATTCCATGCTTTTGATGCAGCATATCGTGCAGTCCAAGAGGATGATGGTGACCAACTCTCTCAAAAGCAGATCCAATTACAAATGCTAATGCCCAGAATCAAGATCAGCTGCACTTCCATGGGTTTCATGTGGGTCGTAGTGTACAGCGGGTGCACGGGGACCTCCCGGCCGATGATCCGCTTCAAATTCCGTGTCAAGCTGGCCTTCTACCTCCTGGAATGCTGGAACAGCACCGTCGACAACCTGCTTCTCAAGCTCAGGCGCCGGCTCACAGGGCGCCCAAGGCGCCATGACACACCCGGCGTGGAACTGTAGAGGCTCGGGAGGGAGTCTCCGCAGTTCGACAATGGCGCATCTCTCCCCGCTTAATGGTATCTACTAAATCGCAGGTATGCTACATTTCCGAAACCCGTAATTCCAGTATTACTGCTACTGCTATTACAAATCATTTCAACCTGAATAATGCTTTTGTTGTTCCTTCGTGTGGCCAATCTGGTGGCCAATGGTTGTTATGGACCGATGAAGTTGATATAGCTGTCGTCGACCATCACCATCACTATATTTTGGCACTTTGTACAAATAGAGCCACCAACCAACAATATGGTCTTGTGTGTGTCTATGGCGATCCCCACCATCGTTTGTCTAGCTTTATTTGGGACAATGTTCTAAACTTTGTAGAACTCTATCCTAGTATGCCTATGCTGTGTATGGGGGATCTGAATGACATTATGCATGAGTCTGAAAAACTAGGTCCTGCTAATGCGATCCATTTCGTATTGCTGAGTTTTGCGCTTATGTTCGTCAATGCGGGTTTTTTGATCTTGGTTTCAATGGTCCAGCCTACACCTGGACAAACAAACGTTTCTCTTCGACCCCTACTTATGAGCGTCTTGATAGGTTTCTAGGGAACTCTGAATGGTGCATAATGTTTCCTAACTCTTCTGTTTATCATTTGCCGATGATGTATAGTGACCATGCGCCCATTTTAGCGGTCCTTAATTCTCAGCGACATAGAGTGAGTAAACCCTTCCGTTTTGAGAATTGGTGGTTAATGGACAACGATTATCATGAGGTTGCTAAAAATAGTTGGTACCGTTCTACTAACCGTGATTTTCCTCACAAAACAAAATTTTTAGCTGCAGATTTAAAGAAATGGAGAAAGAAGAAACCCAACAACAAAGAACTCCTAGAGAATATTGAAGCCGAAATTTTAGAACAACAGAACCTCCATCCTACCCAACAGGACCACGATCTACAAAAGACTCTACACGATCAACACCAAGAACTTCTCACCAAAGAGGAAAAATACCATATCCGGCGAGCAAAAAAAACTTGGGCAAGAGAAGGAGACAGAACACTTCTTTTTCTACAAAGCCATAGTTAAAAGAAACAGGGAAAAATAGAATTGCTTATCTAACCAATCCCGATGGCACCTCCTCCACTACCCGAGAATCAGATGGCTCATACGCTTCGACCTATTTCACCGAGCTCTTTACCACTCAAACTTCCAATCCTAGATCCCAACCCCTGCCCACCAATCTACCTAACACCAACTACTACCTCCAACCCCATTCTCCCCTCACCGGACTCAAGAACAGGATCTTTGCCAACGAAACGGCGACTTCAGGTATACCTACTCCACTCCTACCATGCGGGAAACTCACAACATAATCAAGGAGATGAGAAGCAATGCAGCGCTGGGCACGATGGTTTTA
Organism: Hyparrhenia diplandra; assembly: GCA_015847255.1. Lineage (NCBI taxonomy): Eukaryota > Viridiplantae > Streptophyta > Magnoliopsida > Poales > Poaceae > Hyparrhenia > Hyparrhenia diplandra. The sequence continues at coordinate 90,569 of JADLZK010009306.1, read as the reverse complement.
ATGCGAGTTTTTATAAAGTCAAACATGGCCTTGGGCCAAAGAAGACATCTACAAAGTGGTAACGGAATTCTACTCACATGCTTATATACCTCCTGCTATTAATAAGACTTATATTACTCTTATTCCGAAAATCACACAACCTACCACGCCTAAGGATTTTCGTCCAATTAGTTTATGTAATGTAATTTACAAAGTTCTATCTAAGTCCTTAGCAAATCGTCTTAAACAACATCTCCCGGGTTACATCGACCAAGCTCGGTCCGCTTTTTCGTGGCGCACGGGCATATTTCTTCCAATATCATTATTACTCGGAAATTATTCATTCCTTTAATTTGCGTTCTTGGAAAAAACATGCTTTCTGTTAAAAATAGATTTGGCTAAGGCATTTGACAAATTTGGAATGGGACTTCATCAAGCAAGCCCTTCAAAGACTAGGTCTACAAGAAGGTTTTATTAACCTCGTCTATCAATGCATTTCCTCACCAGAGTTTGCGGTTCTTGTTAATGATGAACCCACTGAATTCTTTGCATCTACAAGAGGCCTTCGACAGGGTTGTCCTCTATCGCCATATTTGTTTGTTATTGCTATTAATGAGCTCTCTATAAGATTGCGGGACCACCTAACTCATAACAATCTCAATTGAGTCACTTTAGGTCCAGGGGCGCCTCCAATACATTCACTTCTTTTTGCGAGCGACCTCATTCTTTGTGGAAATGCGTTGTACAAGAAGCTGAACTCATCAAATGCACCCTCTACAACTTTTGTAACATTTCAGGTCGGATCCCAAACCTTCAAAAATCCTCTATATATTTTAGCAAAAATGTACCTCTCAATATCGGGAACCGCATCAAAGATATTTTTCCGGTACAAGACCTCCAACCCAACACCATGCACCTTGGCCATCCCATGATTTTCTCACACAACGACAAGAATAAAGCTTATGATTTCATCTATGGTAAGTTCATGGCTAAGTTTGGAACGATAAAAGCAAATAAACTTAACCATGCGGGTAGGTTACAATACATTAAGTCCATTGCTAGCTTCCATACCTATTTACTACATGTCCACAGCTTTCTGTTCTCTAAGACTTTTATACAAAAGATCAATACTATTATTAGAAGATTTTTGGTGGGCGGGGAGTACAAGAAGAACAGGATACATCTCCAATTCAATACGAGATCCTTGGATGACATGTGCAAACCCAAAGAACAAGGAGAACTTGGCCCGAGGGACATGGAGACTATAAACCAAAGCCTTATCATACACTCTGCATGGAATGTGGTAACTCTCAAGAACCCTTTTCTCTCTGCAATCCTAAAAGCCAAGTATTACCCCCCATAACTCCTTTTGGACTGCTCCATCCAATACCGCTAGGTCTATATATTGGTCCTCGATTATGCAGGTCAAACATCATTTACATATTAATACTACTGTGCAAATCCATGCTGGGGACTCCTCCATTTGGTCAACCCCATGGTCCACTGTTTGGGAAGATATTCATGATCACCTAACCCTTCCTGTCACTACCAACCCCCTCCCTTCTATAGTGGCCGATCTTTGGCTACCGGGAACCCAAACTTGGAACCACAATCTTTTAGCCCAAACATTTTCAACTGAAGCCGTGCAAGCCATTGAAACCCTTCCCACTGTCCCTTCAGATGATAATGACATCTTAAGGTGGACACCAGCTGCCAATGGGATCTGTACCACCAAAGCTGTATACACTCACTTATCAACCCAAAACAACCACAGCCTACCCACACAAGGTTCCAGAAGCATTACTGCTGAGGCAATCACATCCTACAAAAGGTTTGGAAATCTAAAACCATCCCACCCATGTTAAAAACTTTTGCCTGGAGACTTATAAGAAGAGCACTAGCTACAGGAGAAAGAGCAGGTAGATACTCTGCTCATATTGATCAACACTGTACATACTGCGGTGCCATTGAAGATGATAACCATCTATTTTTTCAATGTACTCTACCAACTCAGGTATGGGCAACTGCCGACCCTCCCATCCACACACAAATTATTACTCACTTTGAGGATGGGGTTCAAATCACTTTACCATTACTCCTTACGCCTAACCCCTCTGATAATGTTCTCTTCAAATTTTTCTTTATAATGTGGTACATCCGGAAGGCCGGGGAATGATAACAGGTATCGAGGGAAGAATTGGACCTCATTTCAGGTGCACGGGGGTGGCCCAGGCTCACATGCGGACATACCTTCATGCGGATCTGGATGATCACGGGCACTCGGGACCCTCCTAACCAAGGTACAGATCCTCTTATCACAGGTACCTCAAACTCGGTGAACGAGGGAGAGCACAACTACAGCCGACTTCCCACGGACTCACAAGTCAACAACTCAACAACACCTACAACCGTCAGCCACCACTTCAGCTCAAGGAATCTCCATGGGGACCAGGACTCGGCGAGAACCAAGCTTAGGTACAAATTCTTCTAATGCACACCTCATGGGCCGGGTTCTGGTTCGTTACCCAGCTGCGAAACAAGGTCCTCGCGGGCTACGGATGCCTCAAGATTCCTGCTTTCGGGTACAACAAGCCAACAACATCGCGGGGATAGGAGTTTTCTTCGTCGACACGTAATCACAGCCGCCGCTTAGCTTCTTCATCAAGGCAGGTGTGCAGGATTCGACTTCCATATTCATGGCGGAGACGGTGGCGGTGGAGCTTGCCACCATCCTAGTCGCTCGATTGGGAGTATCAGCGACCAACTTCTTCACTGATAATATGCAGCTAGTCAACTTCATCAACTCGGAGGATCAATCCAACCCTCCGGAATGGAGATCAAAACCACATACTCGGATGATCTCCTCTATGTTACATGCATCCGCCTCTTCTCTTCTGCGAAGGATAAGAAGAACAGACAACTTGATGGCTGATTCATTAGCGAGGCAGGCTCTAGGTGCAATGACATCCAGAGATACTGCCTTCTCCGGTATTTGTGCTAACCCAGCACACAATCATGCGTGCCCATTGTTGGAGGCGCTGCGCAATGTACCTATTGACACTGTATTGGTTTTAGCAGCTTCATGCTGCTAATATATGAAATTATGTTTTCTTGTCAAAAAAAAAAAATGAATGGAAAGGGAACTACATACCAATCTTCCATACATTGTGCTAGTAACTATGCTCCAGTCCCAGCTCTAGCTGACTACAGCTTTACACCAAATAAAACCAGGCCAACAAGGTAATGCAGACACTCTGCAACTGACATTAATTTTGTGTAGAAAGCCCGCAATGTCCAACCTGACATCTGAACAGACTGTAAACTTGTGACATTTAGATATTTTAACTCCTTAAGTCCACTGCAGATAATTATACTTTGCCTTTTTATGCTCCAACCACAACTCTAGCTACTACAGTTATGCTCCTTAACTTGTTGGTTTATGGCCCATGGCCTTCATTTCCATACCTAACTGATCGAGCTTTGCATATATTTGATCTGAGAGGGGATGTGATTTGTCTCCAACATGGAACTCGTGGACCTTACCATCAAGTTCAACCCAGCTAGATGCAGGGACTTTCTGGACCTTTGCCTATTCATTTACTGGATCCTAATGAGGATGGTATTCAGTTTGCTCTCCCAGCTCTTATAACTACTAACCCCTTTGTAAACTTGCTTACTAAAACCCTTTTCATATTATGGTATATCTGGAAAGCAAGAAATGATCACAGGTTTCAAAGGAGAACTTGGACTCCACTGCAGGTACACAAAGCAGTCGCTGCACACATGCAGTTACACCTCGACTCTCTGAATGATCAGGGTCGAGATTCACCCCCCAACATCACATCAAATTTGTTTTATGTAATTTATAATTTAATAATATTCATTATAAATATATAACTAAAGCTTTTATCATATATTTTTTTTCATGACTTTACTACAATCACATAAATTTCTAAATTTTCTTTGGGCAAACCTTCATGTATATTTTTTTTTTTTTTTTTTTTTTTTTTTTTGCTCCGTCATTGTCGGTCTACTCGGAAAGAACAACGTGGATAGTTAAATGCTAAATATTGAATAAATTTGGAAAAATAAGTGTCTAGCCCTAGTACAAAAATCCAAGCAAATAAGCTAAACACTTTCCTTGTACTGTTGAAACTTTTCGATCGACCCCCTTATGCATAATTTACGGCTCCGCCACTGATTCTGGTTGTTTCAGGTACCTCCAATGGCGGCGGCACAAATGCCAACTTGGCAACAACATCCATGGCGAACGGGTTCCTTGTTCATCACCCTACCTGTTTCTCAGGGGTGAGATGTTACACTGATGCCTCCACTACCCCCGACCTTCTTCAAAATGGTCCAAGAGATGCAGGATTAGGAATCTTTATTGTTCGCACCGAATCTCAACCGCCTTTGAGTGTTTTTGTCAAGGCGGCTATGCAGGGGTCTTCGTCTGTTCTTTTGGCAGAATCAGCTGCTATGGCGCTCGTGGCTCCCCTCTTGAACAAGATGCAAATCCACAATGCCAACATGTTGTCAGACAACCAACAGTGTTGGTGTCTTTCCTCAGTGGTTCTGTCTCTCAAGTCCTCCTGACCGGAGGATCAAACCATTCACTCAATCTGTTGTTTCCCATTTGACAGGCACAAACACAGGTGTTTTCAAGATTGCAAGGGATCAAAACCATATGGCGTACATGCTTGCTAGGCAAGCCCTCCATAGTTTAAGATCAGATCATACTTCCTACCCTGGTATTTGTACCAATCCTAGTCATGCTCAAGAGTGTCCTATGTTAAAGGAACTCCAAGTTGTAACCATTGACTATGTATAATGGTTCTAACAGCTGCGTGTTGTCAAAAAAAAAAAAAAAAAAAAAAAAAAAAAAAAAAAAAAAAAACTTTTGGATTGTGCTGGTCCTCAATGAATTGAAAATGTATAATGTCCATGAAAATAAATAAAAAATGCAAAATAGCAAAAGTGATTTTTATCTATTCCTTTTTTGTGCCTCCCTTGTCTACTGCGTAAGCCTTCAGCACCCACATTATGGCCTAAACTGACACCCAACACCAACACGCAACAAAGTTTACGTGAATAATAACTAATATGCTTCAAAAGGGAAAAGGTTGAGTAGAGCAATATGATGTTGCCTTTTTCGGTGTTAACAACTATACTAATTTTTGGGACATTATGAAAATAAATAAACCATCAATTTGCATGCTTTCTTGAACTGAAAAGGTGGATTTGGGAGAGAAATAGTATTTCTTAAGAGCACGCCACTACCAAGGAGTGATATGTATGGAATACTATTACCCTTGTTTTAATGCAACATATTGCTCTTACTTACATAACTTCTGTTATGATGAGTACTAGCTAGTCATAGGCATACCACTGGGTAACAACACCAAGAGGATCTAAAGGGCATGATTGCAATGTAATCCTTTAAGCAGCGCTTTCCGCAAGCCAATTATTTGTAACCATTACACCACACATAGTTGAAGATACTAGAAATTGCTTGTATACGAAGATACTAAAAGTTGGACATCAGGCTACTCAGATTTCCAAGACGACAGTGGAGGTGTCTCAGAATACTTCCAAGTGTTGCCCATCTGAAGATATCGGTCTCCCTGGACATCACTAGCAGCAGCATATGACTCGAGTTCATTCATTTCCTCTGGTGTGAGTTTCACAGATAATGCTCCAATATTCTGGTTGAAGTTTTCGACTTTTGTTTGTGCCTGGTATGGGACAAACATCGCTGCCTTGATGGCAAACCCAAGCTAATGCAAGTTGTGATGGCGTACATCCTTTTCTTGTCGCCATCGAATTAACTCGCTCAAATATCTGGGCATTCTTGTCAAGATTCTCTGGTTGAAATCTAGGGAAAATCTGCATAACAATAAAATTCTCAGTGAAAAGATTCAACTAACCATGCATATGTGATTAGTTATATGTATTAAATTACCAAGTGCTATGCAATTTGTAAATCAAAAGCTGAATAAATTATTCTGGAGATTATGATTAATTGGATTGCAATCATAATAAAGGGAAATTTGCAGCTCAAATCAGCCTCAAAAGGAGAATTTACAAGCAAAGTTGTATATAGGTAGCAGTACCTTCCGGGCATCCTGTTCTGATAGCGAATCAATCAGCTTTGCCCCACCAGACAGGAAACCTCTACCTAGTGGACTGTAAGCCACTATCCCAATTCCAAGTTCTCTGATGACATGATCAGGATAATGGCGTCATAAATAAATCAGGTAAATAAGCTTACTATTTACTAGCTATGTCACATTGTCACTGGTGATCGAGAACAGAATTAAGTAAAATACCTACAAGTAGGGATTATATCTTCTTCCACATCTCTAGACCATATTGACCACTCCAGCTGCACTGCAGTGATGGGATGAACCGCGTGAGCTCTTCTGATTGTCGAAGCAGAGGCTTCAGATAAACCTATGTATTTTATCTTCCCTTCTTGAACTAGCTTCTTGAGCTCAGAAATCTAGCAAGAACAGCATGCAAAAAGACAAGTTTAGTATTCTAGGAAATTATAAAATTTAGCACAGTATCATTATTAACTTCATTCTCTTCTTAGAACGAACGAAAAGACAGGAGCAGGAGTGCAGAGGACGCTCACCGTGATTTCAATGGGTACCGTGGTGTCGATCGCGATGTTGGTAGTAGAGATCGATGCAGTCGACGCCAAAGGCGACGGAGGCTGCCCTCGCAAAAACGCCCGAGCGTACGCCGGGTCTCCATGGACCTCTTGCTTGCCGTCAACGTACAAGATGCCGAACTTGGTGGCCAGCTGCACCTTGTCCCTGATTACCCCACCGCCGCCGTCCTCCAGCTGCAGCGCCTTGCCCAGGAGGAGCTCGTTGGTGTGCGGGCCGTAGTAGTCGGAGGTGTCGAGGAAGGTGACGCCGGCGGCGATGGCGTGGTGGATCAGCCTCACCATGTCCTGCTCGGGCTTGGGCGGGCTGTAGGCGAAGGACATGCCCATGCAGCCCAAGCCTAGCGCCGAGACCTCAAGCCCCTGCGACCCCAGCTTCATGCGTGGCACCACCACCGGTGGCGACAGTACCGGAGCAGCAGCAGCAGCCATGGCAAGATGAGATGCCGATCGAGATATGGTATGAATTCTTCAGCTGCTGCTATAGTTCTGTGTTGCTTCTTCAGAGTTCAGAACGTTTTCGGTGACACGAGCTTCGTCCCAGAATTTATACAGTGTGTTGGAAGGACACTGAACCTCAAGTGGTAGTAGTCAACAAGCCAAGGTCAGTGTCGGCAGTCATAGTAGTGTCACCACTGGCACTGGGCTGACCAGATTACGTCACTGCTTATGTAGGATTGCATAGACATGTAAGTGCTTACGCCATAGACGAACTGTTGGAGAGACACATGTAATTTAAGGTAAAATGGGCGATAGTAGTCTTTGTACACGTATGGACCTTGTAAATTGATAGACCAATCACTCAATCACAGATTGTATCCTGCCTTTGTAATAAGTACATTCGTGCGTCCTCCAGGAACATGGAGCTGCAGGGGATGAGGAACAGGTGTCCACTGTACCAGCTACTGGCACCGGATCGTCCATTCAGGTCTACTGATTGATGGAGCTTTCTAGCTCTCAGGGATCTGACAGTCAGTTTGCTACTAAGGTTCTTAAGCAGCATGCTGCAAATGAATGTGTCAGTAACAAAAATCCAAAATGCACAGTCGATGTTTGTATAAAGGGAAAGTACCTTATCGCTGGTTCTCTTGTGCAGTGATAATGTACCAATGATTTGTTGTAGTCCATAAGAACCAAGTGGTGAACTTGAAACAAGAATGATGAACTAATTCATGCCATTACAGTCAACCCAATAAAAACCAAATGTCTGAAATACCAGCATCTGAAAGCAACACACATTTTGTATTAACTTGACATGTAAAATGGCATCAGTTTTTTGGTAAAAGAATATAAAACAGGCAATATAGTTTCAAAAAAATCACAGTTCAATGGGTGACAACACCCTTGAGAAATAAAATGTATTTAATATAAAACCATTTATATGATGCCTAACTTTATTCACAATCTGCCACAAACAGAGAAGGGAAAGAATAAAATTAAGCAGTATTTTGGCCATTTTAATTTCTCAAGTAGATTACAGATAAAATACATGAGCAGAAATCAGAAAACTATCAATTCCTTTCAATGAAATGAATGGAAAGGGTACTACATACCAATCTGCCATACATTGTGCTAGTAACTATGTTCCAGTCCCAGCTCTAGCTGACTACAGCTTTACACCAAATAAAACCAGGCCAACAAGGTAATGCAGCGACTCTGCAACTGACATTAATTTTGTGTAGAAAGCCCGTGATGTCCAACCTGACATCTGAACAGACTGTAAAATTGTGACATTTAGCCATTTTAACTCCTTAAGTCCACTGCAGGTAATTATATTTGCCTTTTTTGCTCCAACCACAACTCTAGCTACTGCAGTTCTACATCAAACAAAATTGGAATGGAGTAGCTTCCAGATCTCCATGCTGCTCAAAACTGCAACAGGGTATACTACCAATAGTCATTGCAAGAGCATTGACCATCCCTAAAGCAATGAAATCGATTGTTATCTCGAACAATAATTTCCGCGACAGGTTATCCTCGATATGAGCTTGATGGCAGAGTGGCAGTCACTGCATACTCGGAGGTTTTTGGTGACCCTAATGGTCCCTCCTGGTTCAGTAGTAAGGAGGCTGAATGCAATGGCAATTTTCTCACTGTGATGCACTAGCGTGTGTTCCTTCTCTTCATTTTCAATGTCAAACATCACCACCTCGGTAGTCGGTTTATAACCCATGGCCTTCATTTCCATGCCTAACTCATCGAGCTTTGCATAGATTTTATCTGAGAGGGGATGTGATTTGTCTCCAACATGGAACTCATAGACCTCACCATCATGTTCAACCCAGCTAGATGCAGGGACTTTCTGAACCCCTTTGCCTTCATTTCCAACCTGAGCTTTGCAGCATCTTCCCATCTTCCACTGTTGGAGTATATGTTAGAAAGCATGACATAATTTCCAGAATTCCATGGCTCCAATTGGATGAGCTGCTTCAACACATGTTCAGCAAGGTCAGCATTCCGGTGGATCTTGCAGCCACCAAGGAGTGCCCCCCATACAACAGCATTCGCTTGCATTGGCATGTCTTCAATCAACTGATGGGCCTCCTCTAGCAACCCCGCACGACTGAGCAGGTCGACCATAATACCATAATGCTCAATCCGAGGTCTTATGCCATACGACTGAGTCATGTTACGAAAATAGCGCTGCCCGTCTTTTACAAGGCCAGTATGTGTACAACTGTAGAGCAATCCGATGAAGGTGTTATCATTCAGTACCATGCCTGACTTCTTCATCTGGCCAACAAGTGCAAAAGCAACCTTGTCATGGCCAGTCATGCCGAGCCCCAAGATCATTGCATTCCAGACAATGATATCTCTCTTCCTCATCTGCTGGAACACCATCCACGCCTCACCCGTGCTCCCGCACTTGGCATACATATCAATCAGCGCAGTACCCAGGACTGGGTTGTCAAGAACCTCATCCCAGTGCAGCATCCCAACTACTCTCCGTCCCAAATCCAAAGCACCCAACCTTGTGCATGCTGAGAGCGCCCCAGCCACTGTATAACAATCCGGTCTCATCCCGTCCACCTGCATTGCGAAGAACAGTTCCAGAGCCTCCTGTGGATGCCCATTGGAGGCGTATCCCCCAACCATTGCGGCCCAAGCCACCACATCCTTGTTCCTCATCTTGTCAAACACTTCCCTGGCCTTGTCCATCACCCCACACTTGACATACAAGTCTAACGCCGCAGTCGCCACAAACACGTTCCCAGCAATCCCCTCCTGCTCTGCCACCCTCCACACAGCCTCCCCACTCACCAAATCAGCGACTCGAGCGCACGCGGTCAGGACCCGCACAGCTATGAAGCTGTCAGGGCGCATGCCAGTCGCGAACGCCCTCCTTGCAACTCCAACAGCTTCCTCAGCACGTCCCGCATCCATGTACGCAGTGATGAGCGCGGTCCAGGAGACGGTGCTGGGGTGAGGCATTTCGTCGAACGCCTTCTGGGCGTCTTGCAAGAGGCCGCATTTCGCATAGAGGTTGACGAGGGAGGTGAGGACGTGCGGGTTGGAGTGGGAGGGGAGTTTGAGGGAGCTGGCGTGGAGCTGCACGCCGGTAGGGAGCGGGTCGGGGAGCCGGGAGGCGGCCTTGATCGCGAAGGGGAAGGTGAGGTGGGACGGGTCGGGAAGGAGGGAGTGGAGGCGGAGGGCGTGGAGGTGAAGGCCCGAGGAAGACACGGCACGGAGAAGGAGCTGCGATAGGTCGGTGAGGAGGAAGAGGTCTAGACGGAGGAGGCGGCCGTGGATGAGCTTGACGGTGAGCGGTGGGAGGTGGCTGCTGGGGCTGATGCCTGTGAGGAGGACACGCCGGATGGCCTCGTCGGCGGCGGTGGCCGACATCAATCAAAGCGCCAAACGAAACGGGGTTTTTCCGGCCCGTTAGAGCATCTCCAGCTGCCGCCGTGGATGTTGCCGTTGCGGCCGTCGAGGCCTGCTGGCGCCTGGTGCTCTTCCTCACCCGCCTCGAGGTCGATGACGGCGTCACGGCGGGGAGGGATTGAGGCGTGCAAGAAGAGAACGGCGGATCTCGCGAGGTCTGCGTCGTACCCCCGTCGCGGAGGAGGGCCGCCGAGAGCAGAGCTGCGGGAATGGCGGCGCGGCGCGGGAGAGGTTTGTGGGCTGGCGGCGGAGAAGCAGACCCAGCAGGCTTGGGCCCAGTCGTTTTTACGGCGGCAGCCAAAATTTCTTAAAAAAAAAATAATAATTCCCCTAAAAATCATAATAATATACATATAAAATATGAGTTGAAATACTTCATCGTCCTTTTGCTTCAAAACAAAATAACTTTCTCGTTCTAAAACAGTGTACAATTATCATTTCAAGAAGTAAATTAACTTTAAATTTGTCTAAATGCATAAACTAATATATGTATTACTATATATCGTTGGCAACTTACTTTCAAAAAATATATATGTCGTTGGCAACCAGATATTTTTTATAATATAATCCTATTTAGAGATACAATTCTTAACACGATTACAATTTTTATAAATATAGTCAAACTTGAATTTAGTTTATTCCTTGAAATATGATATTTGCACTTATTCTAGAACAATAGGAGTAAGTTTCGTTTTGCACAAAAATATAGCTTTTTTTCAAAACTAATTTCAAATTTTCTGAGTTATATTTTTTATATCTCCGGCAAGCTGTGTTGGTTGCCGTTTATAGATAGCCAAGCGGGCGGCTCGACCGAGATCGGCCCGGCCCTATGAGGCACGGGTCCTATAAGGCCCGGTGGCTCTACAGGGCCACCAGGCCGAAGTTACAGCCTAGGCACGGCCCTATGGAGACTTAGTCGTGCCGTGCCAGGGCCGGCCCAGGTACTAAAACTCAAAAGACTGGGGTCCTGAACGTCGTCGTCCGCAGACTCACAGTGGTTGCGCACGCATACGTCGTCACAAAGGGAAGCGGTGGAGATTAAAGCTAGGATTTTGATGTGGAATGATCTTTTATATTGAATCCAACGGCTAGAATGTATCATGAGCCATGAAAAAAAATTGTGGGCTATAGAATTTAGCGGGAGGAGGTTGGCTAAAAAAGCAATAGTGGCGTTATTAGCGCTTATTTGGCGCTATAAGCGTGCTATTTGGCATCGCGACAGTGCTTCGGCGCTATTAAGCGGCGCTATTTTTTCATGGATCATGAGATAATCCAGCGGTTGATATATAGCGGGTCACCTCATGTCGGACTGTTAATCGTGGCGTGTATGCGGGCGGCACGGCGGTACGAAAAACAGCGGCCTAGGCACGACACTACAACGAGGGCGTGTCGAGGCACGGGCACTATACTAGCCGGGCCGGGCCTAGACCGTGCGTTTGGTGTCGTGCTTGGGCTGGCCCATCGTGCTTGGGCCAAATGGAAATCTATAGTTGCCGTGTGAACACAATTGTTCAAGCAGCGAGCGAGGGACACTCACAAATCGCGAGGTGTTTTCTTCACAAAAGTTTAACACATTTTGTTGACGCGAGGTGTTCCTCCTCCAAGACGTGTCAAAAGAACCTCCTGGTGGTGGTCTCAGTCAGGGTGAAAACCCAATCTCATATTTATAAATTAAAAAAATATGGTCTTCAACAGAGAAGTTTCATTTAAGGTTAAGGTGAAACAATAAGAGTGAATTTTAATTTAAAATAGAGGAAGTACCGTAGCAATCTATCCATCTATATTGATTGGTGTCCAAAACACTTGAATTAAAAAATTCCCTAAACAAACAAATCTCTGTACAAGCCAAAGCACATTACATGACCTTTTGTACATTCTTGCATGTTCACTTCTTCACCTCTTGTTGAATCCTCATCGGCGCCGGCGGTTCAACGGCAACTACACACTCCACACGACCATCCCCTGCCTTGCCGGCCGTCAATGGCCCGACGACGCACCCCTCCCTCTCCAGAGGCGCCATTGCCGGCTTCTCCTCCTCCAACACGTCCTCATCACTGCCCCTCACATGATACAAGCTGCCATCCTCGACGTCGTACAGGTTGCCCGTCCTGACCTCCTGCGCCAGCGCGCACGGCGCGCAGAACATCCACTTGACGTAGTCGGCCAAGGCTGACCGGCCGCCGCACATGGAGCGGTCGGCGGGCAGGCCGAAGCGCCTCCGCATCTGCGCGCGCCAGAACCCCCGTACGTGAGTCCCAGCACGGAGAGCAGCGCGCCCGTGGCGCCGACGAGGTACCCCAGCGTGGCGTCGTGGATGTTGAGCGCGGCGACGGCGAACACCAGCACCGGCGCGGCGCAGAGCAGCGCGAACGTGAAGACGTGCACGTACATGTTGCCCATGCCCATGCGCTCCATGTTCCACCCGAACACGCAGAACGTGCACGTCACGGACAGCGCCGCCACCGTCGGGTCGTCGGCGACGTCGAACAGCCCGCCGGCCCACTCCGGCCTTGCCACCGCCACTCTGCTACCGCTGGACCGTGCCTCCTCCTTGCCCTTCACCGCGACGGCATCGTCGTTGCCGGTGGACACCTCCGGGAGCTGCACGATCCTTCTACCAAGCGGGCCGTAGACCATGTAGAGCGCGGCGGCGATGGGGGGGCGAGACCGAACCCCATACAGAAGTTGACGGCCCAATCGGGACGCGTCTCGCTGCTGAACGCCCAGAAGAGCGCGCAGTAGCCGTACTGCGCGAAGCACGTGGCGTGGAGGAGCAGCAGCACGACGGCGACGTGGAGACGCTCCCTCTTCGGTCCGGCGGCGGCGGCGTTCTTGCAGTAGACGCCACGGATCTCGGCGGCGTCGGCGTCACGCCACCGGAGGAGGAGCGCGAGGTGGTGGTGGCAGAGCCGCGGGTGCTGGTACACGCACATGATGGTGAAGAGCGCGTTGAGCACCTGGTTAGCCACCTCCGTCCACCTCTTCCGCCGGGACTCGTCGGGCACGGCGGAGTTGAGCGCCCCGATCATGAGCAGGAACACGAACGCGACGCCCACGACGACGAACGCGAGCCACACGAGCAGCGCCGCGTTCGTGGGCCGCCGCGCCCAGGCTTTTGCACCGGGCGCCCAGGGCGCGCCAGTCCACGGTGCGCACGAACGCCGGCGCGCGGCGGAGGGATAATAGACGGGCGTACGCCGCCGGTGCGTAGGCGGCGGTGCGCGCGGACGGTGGCCACGTGGCGGACGACGGCGTGCGGGGCGGTGATGGTGACGCGGTGCAGCCATAGGTCCAGGTCCTTGGAAGGTGCCGCTCTGAGGAAGTCCAGGAACCTCTCCTTCTTCGGCGTGCCGCCATGGCGTTCGGTTTGCTTGCCTGATGTCTCGTCTGACTCCATGGTGTTTGTTCTTCGTGTAGCTGTCGTAGGTTGTTTCTCTTTTTTTCAGTCAGAGCTGCGAGGGAGATTCATTTAGCTTCTTTGATATGAAGCTACTACTTGTATTAGTTAGTTGCAGGTGTTCAATATATATATATACCCAGGGCATGATATGATTTGGTTACTTATTTTAACTGTAACGAAAGGGATTAGTATTTTTCTGGTAGAAGAGTGCAGTATTGAGTATTGACCCCCTGTCAAAATTGGCAGGTTGCTGCTGACACTTCAACCTTGGTCTTGTTGCTGGTGCTTGAAACAGTCAGAAAATTTCAGCAGGGAATAGCACTGGGAGGTCAAGATGGGAAGGCACAGTGAATGGACCAATTCAAATCAGTCTCGAGTGCGTGTGTATGCATTCAGGTCCATAGATATGCAGCTCCTGCATTGCTGATCGATATGCATGATGCAGAATAGTCAGTGAATCAACTTTGGCATGCTGTCAATATTTAGTTGAGGCTGCACTGGACAGCCGTTGACAAAGCAACGTCCAAATGTATGGGAGAAACCGAGAAAGACAATTCTTCCAAATACATGATTAGTGGGATGCTATTTAGACTACCTGAATCGACTTGTTATTCCAAAAAAAAAATTGGAAACATGTAATCAGCACATATAAAAAAAGAAGAAGAAGAAGAAGACGGAAACAAACAAAAAGGGGAAACATATAACAGGCGCTTTCAGCACACCATGTGAGACTTGCAGTTCAGTATGCCATTTAATATGAAGATCTTCAGATTTAGACACAGAAAAGGACATGACTAGTGATAATCAGATTTCGTGAATTCAGAAAAATAGGCGCCAAACCAGCGTCTGATAAATTCATAGACAAACTCAACTGTATTTTGTGCTGCTCTGTTTTTTATAGAATTATGAATAGGATCAGAAGAAGAATTTAGGTTTCATCATGTGCCTAGGCCTGATCATTTTCGTCTCTTATACTCATCGCCATTTCAATTACGGAGTATGTCGCAAAACATCTGGATAGAGTTCTACAAACATATGTGTAGTTGGCCTTCATTAGTTCTCAGAAATGCAGTTCATATGCTTGCAGAGTGTTGTAATGTTTTTTTTTTTTTTAACTGACAGGAATACAGACTAAACAGGAACAGACAGAAGGAGCTGTAAAAATTCACTTTACTTTTTTCCAAATCGTAGTTGGGCTTTACTACTCCCAATTACAAAAACTACAATTCCATCTAAATCTTGTTCACTTCTGTGACAAGTTTGTGTTCCTGTATATACACACCAATGAACTCCATAAAAATCAACTTCCTGCAATCCCCAATTTCCACCCCTTCTACAAAATAATCCCCCTTGTGTACAAAAAAGAATTAGCAGAGACACCAGAGTGACCATGTTGATCAGTCTCTTCACCTTCTCCACTCTCCAACCCCCATCAGACAACAACATACCACCATCAGCATCTTCCAACATTTCTTGGTTGGAGTTCAACTCCAAAAGAGGTAGTACATCATCTTCCTCGCTCGCCATCGCCGATGACGAAATAGAAGAACTGCTCGTCTCCCCGTGACGAACAACACTGCAGTCATCCTCCACCTGCACAACAACGACCTGAACAGGTGGAGCCATGGTCGTTTCGTCATGAACAACAACCAGATGATCATTTGCCGCCGGTGACATCTCTGCCACTGAAACCGTGTCCGTTGCACTGAAAACGTCACGATCGTTGGACACCGCGAGCAGCAACGGCTGCACGAAACCATCATCCTCATCAACGACCTTGGGTAGAAGACCTCGCCGTCGACGTGGTACATGTTCGCCGTGCGGACCTCCTGCGCCAGCGCACAAGGCCAGCAAAACAGCCACCGGGCGTAGTCCGTCATCGACATGGAGCCACAGCAGGCCGTGCTGCCGGGGAGCCCGAACTTTCTCCGCATCTGAATCCTCCAGTACCCGCCGTATAGCAGGCCGCCGACGCAGAGCACTGCGCCGGCGACGCTCACGGCGTCGCCGATGACGACGTTGTGGATGTGGAACGCCGAGACGCCCAACACCCAGAGCGGCGCGAAGCAGAGGAGCGCGAACGTGACGGCGTGCACGCACGCGTTGCCCAAACCTAGCCTCTCCATGTTCCACCCGAACACGCAGAACGTGCACGACAGCGCCAGGCATCCCGTCGCCGCCGCGTCCTCGCCACCGCAGTCGAACATGCCGCCGGCCCATTCCGGCTCCACCACGACGTGCCCGATGGCCGTGGTGGTGGGCTGCGTCGTCGACATTGTCGCCACCACCGCCGCTGCTTCGGCAAGCTCGTGGCACCGATCGCCTTTCCCCAACGGACTGCACACGGTGTACACGGCGGCGACAACCGGCGCGACGATACCGAGCACGAAGAACCCGTCCTCAGCGAGCTCCGGGCGCGTGGACCTAGTGTACCCCCAGTACAGTCCACAGAGCACGTACTGACACACCACGGTGAGGTGCAAGAGCGCGACAACGACGGCGATATGGACACGATCACCACTGCGCGGCGCGGCGGCGGCGGCGGCTCCGTCCTTGCAGTAGTCGGCGCGGAGGTGGGCGGCGTCGGAAGGGCGCCATCGGCAGAGCAGGAAGAGGTGGTGGAACAGCGTCGGGTGCTGGTACAGACTCATGAGCGTGAAGAGCGCGTTCAGGACCTGGTTGTTGATCTCGATCCACCGGTTCCTGTCCGCCGCCACCGGGAACGCGCCGTCGAGGAGACCGAGCAGGAGGAGCACGAACATGCCGCCGGAGACGCCCACGCAGAGGAGCCAGAGGATCAGCGCGATGTTCATCGGGTTGGTCAGCCAGTCCTTGCATGTCGCACGGACCGAGGCCCAGTCGACGCCGCCGCCGGATGGGATGTCGTCGTCGTGGATTGGCTTCCGGTGGCGCCAGAAGAAGGGGAGCTCTCCTTCGCCGAGGCAGTGCGCGCGGTCCAGCGGCTTGTCGCCGTCGACGACGAGGAGGTGCTCGGTGAGTTGCGGCGTGGGTGTGGGCAGTCTGTCGTGGCTGTGGAGGTGGATGGTAGAGCCATGGTGGCCGCCGGTGGTTGGAGCTGGAGCAACGTTGGTTCCGGGCACAGCCATGGCGCGACGACGGGACGGACGTGCGTGGTACGTACGCACCACGGCGCCAAGAACGTGGGATCGCACGGTACAGTGGCATGTTTTTCTAGAGTCTCTGCCGTCCTGATGAGGAAGACATGAGTGACCTTGGACGATCAGAATAGACCAAGTTCTGAAGCCTCAACTCTGAATGGTCAATCTTGGGTTCTACGAGTGCTGGTAGAAGCGCCTGCCATTCAGGACCTGGTGATGCAGCTTCAATTCATGTTTGAACACGTTGCAAAAGAATATTGACTTTGTCTATGGGATGGGGAAACTTGGAGCATATATATAATTTATTTCCAACTCAGTTATTTTATCTGTTGGTTCAGCTGTTTTTTATTTCTAAGAAAAATGTTTTTACAGATGGTGTGTCACTGTCACTACTCTACTTCACCTGCTGCGATTAGAGTAGACATGCCAAAGTCACTGTCACTGAAAACTCATTTGCTTTTACAGAGGCCCGCGCGACAGATGAACAAAGCTGGAGCGTGCCAAAAATGAGAAGGAAGGAAGAGAAAGAAAAGGAAGAAGTTTTTGATTAAAAAATAGACTTTTTAACCTACTTTGAATTTGAAACTTTATAGTTTGCAAACTAAAATTTAAACGTATTTGTTTAGAAATTGTTTCCTGAAATGAAGTTTTGAAGCTTTATTTTCAAAAACAGAGCTACACCAATTCGTTGCTTAAGCAAGGTTTTAGAAATTCATTTTTTACACAATAAGACTTATGTAAACACATGACTGCAACAAACACATTTTCATTAGGCCGTAAAAATCTTATCAAAGCCAATTTTAACTTTTTAATTTCAAACAACTAAATAAAGTTTGTAAAACCACATCTTAACTCTTTGAGTTGACAACAACTAAGTAATAAATCATAAAAAAAAATTAGAAGAATTGTCAAAGTGTGTTTATTTTTTTATTTAGTGTTTTTATGTCACAACCTTAAATTAAATTAAAATTTCGAGAGCAGGAATGGCATGGTGAGATTGTGTTCGGTTCATGGAACTTTTTTTTGTGTTGGGGCTATAAAAATGTCTACTTAAACCAAATATGGTGGGACTTTTTTTTTGAACATTTTAATTAAAAAAATTCTCTAGGTGCTTGATTAAGAATCTTTTTTCTAAAAGTTCTAGTACTAAAAAAATTCCTAAGACTAATTAAGCAAACACCCCTAAGAATATGGGGAAGGAGAGGTAAAAGTCGCGCCCTCGCTACAATCAAGACATGACGACACCTCAAACGTTTGTTTGAGAAATAAACCCAACACACACAAGACGCATGTTGGGAACAGTACGTTTGTTGTTGTGCCGTTTGTTTGTTGTGCCGCCGCCGCCGCCGCCGCCGGCGCATCTGATCTGCTGTGCCGCCGCTTGTTAGCGTACTGATCTGCTGTTTCCTTGGTCTTTGCCCTACGTACGATTTGCCATGGTCAAGGTGTGAATTGATCTGCTGATTTGGCCGGCCATGGCTGCCTTATGTGTACCGGCGGCGGCGGCACGAAGTGTTCCCACGGGAAAAAGAAAAGGAACCGCAACTTAAAAATAGATGTGGGGCTATTTTTGGATATTTTAGAAGTGAACTTTTAATTAGGAACTATTGGAGATAGGCTTCTTTTTTTGGCCATGGCTTTCTTTTAAGACAACTTCTCTCTTCTTAATTAAAAACGTGCTATGCGCGTATGAAAAAAGACAGTTCATTCCGTTCATGATATAACATACTCTATTGGCCGGGTTTGTACAGTTTGAACACAATTTCTAATGTCACTGGTTACCATGGAAACTTTGACAAACAAGGTGCAGCAAAAACACCGCCACAATTGCAAATCATATACTACTAAATGAATACCAATACAAGTTAAATAGTTTTTATAACAATGCACGTGCATTTTACTAATAATATAAAAACCTAAATACTACTTTACGCACGCGGCACGCACTCCTCCACCGTTGGATCCCGCAAAACCACCCCACTTGCATCTAGAGACCGACGCGGGGCGTCGTCTTCCACGCTTGCCACCATTTCCTCCTCCAACCGGCGCCCCAACTGCCGCCGGAGGCCACGCCCTACGTCATGCCCGCCGCCACCTCCACCTCCTCCTCCAACCCCGCCCCCCCGCCTCCCCTGCTCGCGACATGGCGGAGATCCGCCGACGGCGGCGGCTGATCTGCGGAATCGGCGGTGGAGGTGGTGGATCCACCGGATCCCGGTGGTGCTGGGGTAGGTAGGCCTCCCTCCTCTCCCCTTTGCTGTCTTCTGGATTGGGCTAGGGTTCCAGCCGACGTTCTCCCCCTTCTTCTCCAACTCCGGTGGGGTATAGATGGTCGGCGGCCGGGGAGGTAGGTAGGACAGCGGTGGGAATGGTGGATGGGGGGCGGCTTAGGTGTGGTTGGCGGTGTAGGGGGCGGTTGGGCCAGGTCGGGGTAGGGAGTCTTGCGGAGTTAGAGAAGATGGTGGCGGCGGAGAGGGGAGGGTCGAGGGCGGCTGCCGTGTCGAGCTAGGGTTTGGCAGGAGCCGGCTCAGCGGCGGGGAGGTGGCAGGCAGCGGCAGCGGCAGCGGCGGGGCGAGGGTGCTGCTGTTTTTTTTTTTTTTTTTTTTTGCTACTCAAATCTTGTACAGTGATGTGTGCAGTCTAAAAGTTCAAATCCTGCGCGTGCAGGCTATAGCAATCTTTGTCTCGTCTGCTTGTGCTCGACCACGTACACGTTCATCTCTAAGTTTGATGTGTCCCTAAAATACATATTCATCTCACGTGTTCCAATCAAATTGTATAACAAAAGAAAACAAAACTCCAAGTCCAATACAAAAAAGAAAACAAACAAACTCCAACTCCGAGTCAACGTGTTCCAATACACCTAGCCGACCCGGCCCGTTCCCACGTAAAAAAACCCCTCTTTTTCCCAATCCAATCCCCTCGCATCGCAAGCCAGCCGCAATCAAGGCGAATTATCGCCGGACACGCTAGCTTTCGACAGTCGGCGACAGGGATCCGATCGATATGATGGCCTCCGGCCGGCCTCCTCCTCCTCCGCCGCCACCCCGTTGTACAGGTACAGCTACAACCTCTACGACCCTTGCTACGAATTTGCGGAGGTGGACGGATCAAAAGCCGCCGGCGAGCCCGGAGACGACGGCTGGGCACCGGCGACGGAGGAATCGCCCGTGCTGCCGCGTGAACAACAGGTGAACGCCGCAGAGAGCACCAGGGTAGAGGCCGTGCACGGAAGAAAAGCTGCCGCCGGCGAGCCCAAAACGCAACTGGCGCCGGGCGAGACGTACACCGAGGAGACTGGGAGATGGTGCCGCGCGCTCCGACGTGGTGGCCCAGGCCCGTGCTGCCGCGTGAACAACAGGTGGAAGCCGCGGAGAGCACCAGGGTAGAGGCCGTGCACGGAAGAAAAGCTGCCGCCGGCGAGCCCAAAACGAAAGTGGGGCCGGGCGAGACGTGGACCGAGGGAGACTGGGAGATGGTGCCGCGCGCTCCGCCGTCGCGCTGGGTGCTCAGTCGAGACCCAACGACGGGCAGGACAAAAGTTGAGGCTCAATGTTGGTGCCTGCGCTGCTACCCCCGGACTCTGCTCGAGGAAGCCGAGTGCGACAGCTGGTGTCTATTTGATCCACCTAAGACCAACAAATAGACACCTCTTGTAGTATGGATCATATGATGAGGTATAAATTCGATCAGCTAGCAAGTAGCAACGCATACTGTGATATACTAGCTAGTACTGCATACCAAGTATTCTTTTCAATGGATTCTATCTTATTCACATTTTTATTTTGACATACCACTTTCATGTATAAATTCGATCTACATCCATCAGCTATTTGCAAGGGCAGTGGCCCGGCTGCCGCCGGTGTCTGCCGCCATCGTTATTTGCTTCGTCATCAAGTAACAGTTTTTAGGGAATATAACAGAAAATAGAATTAAAGATTTCTTTAGATGTAAATTGTCATGTGCCGTGGAAGGGGGCCCAAAAGGGGTAGTCACAGCCCTAAAAGGCCGGCCCGGAGCCCAGGGAGGGGACAGCCCTTGTAGCGCCACGGCCACTGGCCGCCCGCCGCCCCGCCGCCACCTGCCGTCATCAGCGTCGTTTGCTTCCTCATTAAGTAATATTATTTAGGGATAAGATATAAATAGATTAGGAAATAAAGAGATCTACTTCTCATACAAGTCTTCCCAGGGACTATAAATATAAGGGAGATGTAATCGGTTGAATCAAGAAGAAAAATAAAGGGGTAACACCCAACAGCTTCAGCTCTCTCCCGCCCCTAGGCTCTCTCTCTCTCTCTCCCGCACGTGCGCCGCCGCCCGTCACGCCGCCCGCCACTGCACGCGCCGTTCGCCCGCCCAAGCGCCGGCAGCCGCGCCCCGCCCCCGCCATCCCCTCGTCGCCGCTCGGAGCTGTTGTGCGTCATCATCACCGCCTTCTACCTCGCCGTTCATCGTCAACTTACGTCATCTACGCCATCACGCCGCCGATCGGCGTCACCACCGCCATCGCCCGCCGCCGCCGCGCCCCAGCCCACCAGGGCCAGCGCCGCCCCCTACCACTGCCCTCGCCATCGCCGCCACCCGGAAGCTGCCCGCCGGCGTGTCGCGGCCGGCCCAATCTAACCGGGCCCTGTGACGGTGGTATCCGAGACCGGACGATCCAACCACGCCACCGTCAAGATTCGATGGCCGTTCACCGCCGCCTTACCCGGAGATGATCATGGAGGCCATCTATGCGCTTGGACCCGAGGACGCCGCCGACAAGGCTGCGATCTCCAACTACATCACATTAAAATGCGACTCCATCCCCTTCCGTCGAGCACTTTGCCATCCTCTCCGGCCACCTCTGCCAGAATGAAGCACAACGGCGAGCTCGCTCTCTTCGAACAACTACCTCCTCGACGTCAACTCGTCGACACGCTGTGCGCAACGCCCGCAGCTTCGCGATCATGCCATCGGGCGACCTCCTCGACGACGCCTACCACGGGCGCCACCGGCGACAACGGGTGCTTCGAGGCGCCGCCGATGTCGTCCCCTCCACGGCGAGCACCGAGGCACGTCCACCCCAAGGACGCCCTCGCGCCCGCCGATTCAGGACGGACCAGTCGGGGAGGCTACCACCGGCGTCCGCCGGTGCTTGACGAAAAGCCTACTCAACTAGGCCAACGTCCGCGAGGCTCCATCAATGGCACGAATAAGTTTCCCCATTACCCGGAACGTCTTCCTTGACCTTTGGGAAAGCCGGGAGCATCCACACGGCTACCATCGGCGGCAACTCAACGACGTCGCCGGCGTCGAAGCCAACGTCACCAACTCCAACCTCGGCCTTGCTTTGGACATCGCCAACGCCATGCACACCATGGACAGCAACAACGTCGCTCGGCCTACATCACCATCACCAATGATGCTTTGCCAAGAGGAACGCCAAAGAACGGCGACATCAACTACGACAACCTCGGCGTCACCATCGGCGTCGACAACCACGACGTTTCCCCATGGGCGCCGCTACCGATGACAACACCGACGCTTCCCGGGCGCCGCCAACGAGGCGGTCGTTCACTTTCGCCCGAACCGGCGACAAGATCAATCCGCCAAACCTGCTTTGGACATGCCTACATCCACAATGGCGGAGAACACAATCGAGCAAGCCGCGCGTATGCATTCCGTGCTTCAACACTTGCAAGTGCATGGAGGACATCCTCACTCCGGCAATTGGACTCTGATGACACCCGGCGCCCGCTCGGCGCGAGGCGCCCCCCCAGAAGCAGACGACAACGGAACATCGGCTCCACGGAGACCACGGGTATGCCTCTATCCACCCGATAATAAGCGGTACTTCTTTGGTTCATATGCATGCCAAGCAAGGTGCCACTTGAGGGCGAGAACGCCTACACCACGATGTCTTCCTTGCCACTTCAAGTTGCCAAGCTACGGCGACACTACCGGCAATCTGCGGGCATCACTACTACTGATTTGAACTTCCGTGGCGGGCATTGAAACCGCCACGCAGCTAAAGTCACGATTAATCGAGCGATTAACGTTCACGCCCGCCACGGTTAATCGATTAACCGTGGCGATTACAATAACCGCCGGTTTTCTTTATGTGCCCGCCATGGTTAATGAATTAACCATGGTGGTTTTTGTAATTTAACCGCCACGGTTAATTAATTCAGGATTAATAAAAAAATAAATCATAAATATTATAAAATTATAAATTATGATCTACACCACATATTAAATAATAAAATAAGAGAATATTTACACAAATCTTGAATATGCATCACAATTTGACATTAAGTCACATGTTTTCGACATTCAAACACTTAGACCGGTGACCATCAGTTTTACAAACTCGATCGAACGATCGATTAAGTTTAGGTTACAAATTTACGATCGACATCTAATCAAAAAAGGGCCACCCCACCTATAGTCGCTCATGTCTAACTTATTCCTCCAGTCCCGTAGTTCCCATAACCGGTCGTCTCTAGCAAAGGCGGCTCACGAGGGTCGAAGAAGTGGCGGTAGGTAGCTAACGTCGTCGGTGGCGGCACTACGGATGTCGGCAACCACATCCCTGAGCGTAAGGTCCTTGTCGGCATCTTTCATCCACCAATTTTTACGTGGTTCTCTTCTTCAGCTCATGCCGGTACTACGGTACCGTCAACTGCGCCTCATGACGACAGGGCATAGAAACCACACGGGGATGTGCCTGCAGTACGCTTAGGGCACTTGCATGCGATATATGTACCGAGAAAAATGGTTAGAATATTATGAGAGCATTCAATATGGACGTGCAAAGCGAGTAATGCTACATACGGGTAATCTCGCTGATCTTCATTTTGTCCTTATGCATCTTTTTGCGTATGTTGGTCCTCCGATCGATTGAATCGGGGTCGGCCAAATAATCCTTGTAAGCCCTGTATGAAATCCAAGAGTGTCAACAACTATGTATGTCAAACTTAATATGTATGTTATGTGTGGTATGAAATAATATAGAAGTGTCGTGACTTACGATTCGCGGGGCCTCTTCAAAATGCTTATAGACGCCTTTTGGCACATCTTCCAAGGAGTCCATCCTAAGGGCACATCCATCCTGAGGGAAGATTACCCAAGTAATCCAATGGCCCATAACAATACCATTGTAAATATACCGGCCAGGCTACACCATTATATTTGATTAGATATAGATTTCAAGTGTTCAAAAAATAAAAGTATTGAATAACTAACCTAGTATCCTTTTGACTTACTTGATATGTTGGGCGCAATGAGACTCCCCTCCTCTTTGACCAGCTTCATGCACTTATAGAAGTAGTCTGCCATCTCTCTAACTTTTTGATCGATCCGTTGTTTCATGTGTTCATATTGTGCTTGCTTGCCCAACTTCTTGAGCTCTTGGTTCCTCTCGCTCTCTAGCCAATATCCAGAAATTTCCGCCACGTCTATATACGCTGGACATAGATACACAACTAGCTCATTCATCTCTCGGGCTATCCATGCTTGCATCCTGCAAGCACATGTCGTCACGTCATTATAGGAGTGCTAGAATTAGTGGTGTACGAGTGGGTAATGCATAAACGAACTCACGCAGCAAAGAGTGTGACAACGGATTGGTCGAGGTCCTTGCGCCGTAGCAACCGCCACATTTCGTCGAAGCCTAATGGCAGTGAAATATCGAAGTCCAAGTGAAAGAGCTCTTTGGGAACCCTGTAATGAAACTCCGACACCCCTCGCTTAGTTGCATGCTCATATAATATGTGGAACCTCCGAGTGTCCCACTCCTCGTCCTCGAGTAGCTGGCCCTTGGGCACCATGAACTTGCCAAGCTCAAAGACGTTTGGGCATTCCGGGCTGACCCATTGTCCTCACTTGGGTGATGCATATCTCCTATTCAGAAGGAGATTTACGTTACCATCATCTACGTACACATACGTAATATGTTTGGCTAAGTTTGGTTGAGACTAGCATACATATACGTACCTACTACTTCTACCGGTCCTCACAGCCCCGCGTTCTTCTTAGCCAATCGGAGGTTCTTTTCTAGCTCTGCTAGCTCCGCCATGTCCGCATCATCTAAGAATTTGTTGGTCATAGCAAGAACTTCCTCATCTTCTTTTGATAGCTTCTTCTTCGGCGCTGGGGGGGGACGTTCAACATCATCGTCCTTCTGACTGCTATGAGCCGGTGTTGACAATCCTATGCATGTGAATTGAACTTAATTAGCCCCCAATTAATGCATAGTACAAGTTAGCCATGTATTTTTTCTGCTATACCTGTCATATTTTCTGAAACCTCCTCGACCATTGGGCGCTTGAACGGCGTGGGAGGACGGCGAGCCCCCTTGTCACCACGAGGAGAAGGTGTTCTCTCGCCTGTGTCGTAACAGGGTGTCTTGTCGCCTTCTTCTTCTTCTGGTTGTTCCGGAGGTGGGTTCGGACGAGGACTTCCGGCACCTCGGCCACCATCGTCGTTGTTATCATTATCGTCATCGTCGCCACCACCCGGGGGAGACGGAGGGGGGTCTGCGGGCGCTGCCGTCTGAGGTGTCGGCGGCTTGATCAGGACGATGTCATCCTTGTTCCATAGGTAGTGTGTATAGGGCCGAAGGTGCTTGATCAATGTTTCTCCGTGTTCACCTGGAATATCGATCTCCTCGTCACCACAATTTGGGTCAGTGGAAGACACCTCCACCACGACATAGTCGGGTGGGACCGGCTCGTTGTTGTACGTGACTCCTTCCATGGTAGTGCCACCGCCTGGATACACCATGCCCTCGGCCACCTCCTTCTTCTTTCCCTTCCTGCCAACGGGTATCTGGAGAGAGCACCTTGCGGGTTCGACGAGATCGTCGATCGGGGTCTTGCTGGCTCCAGCAGTCGTAGGCAAACCATGGTTCGCGGGGCATAGTGGCCCGCAGATCTTGAAGCTTGGGGTCATTGCTCGTGAATGCCTCTTCTATTTTCATCTCGAATATGTCCTTTATGGCTTCCTGATAGCCTTGCATCTTTAGGTCTTCCTTGTACCTCTACCTCGTGTGGTAGTTGTTCGCGTCGGATGCCCAGGAATCCACGGTCTTCCAGCTATGCCTCGAGCCCTTACCCCGAACTCGGCCACGGTGCTCGGGTCTTCCGATTGCCTCGGTCAGCTCGTCGTGCTCCCTCCTAGGTTTGAACTCCCCACGCTCCTTGGCCTCTTCGACAAGCATCACCTTCTTCTCCACCTCGTCGACCTTTGGGTCATTGTACTTGGACGTGCTGCCCGTCTTTGGTTTTTTGGGCTGACGGGCATAGAAGAAGTCACGTGCCCTCTTAGGAAGGGTTTTCAACGGATTTTCTATCCCTTTCTTAGCTTCCTCCCTTTCTTTCCACCGCCACTCTTCCCTATGACCGGCATATCCTAACATACCGAGGTTGGGCCTGAGTTCGTTCTTCTTTGTGAGTTCTTTACCCATTTTAGACTTGGCTTCATACTCTTCGCTAGTCGTAATCTTGACGAACTCATCCCGGACTTCACGCTTTTATGAAGGTGTAGTCTTGAAAGGGTGATCGCCCGTCGCACATAGTTTGTGTAGAGATTGTTCCGTAGGGTGCGGCGCTTTACAAATGGCCCACACATGCTTCCTGCATTTTATTTTATCATATCCTTCTCTTTCCTTGGATAACGGAACAGGACCTTCACGCCTTTCCACACCTTCTTCTTGAGATCCTCCGGGACTTTCCTCCGGGTCTAGGTAAGTGATGGGCACAAAGTCCCTTGGCTACAACGGAGACCCAGTTTGCTAAAGGTGGCCATGACAGTTTTGGCTCCAAGGGCTCTCCATGTGGCCCTATCCTCAATATATGACGCACCACTTCAGCTTTCTTGTGCCTCCCGTGCTGGCCTCTTTTCAAGCCTGACTTCTTGTTACTGGTGGTCGCTGAAGTGCTGGGGGTGGGACCAGATTCCTGCGCCTCTGACTGAGCTCCCTCTTCACGAAACTCTAGACGCAGAGGCACCACCGGTAAGCGTCCGCGATAACAAGAACTAGAATTAGTCGTGTACTTACATGAGGCACACGACGTTGTGTTAGGCGTATACTTACGTTGGGCCTTTGAGATTCAGGGTTGTGCACTTCGAGAACCCCATGTTGGGCTCCTCTCGGTTCCCACTCGGATCAAGTTCCTCCTCCCTAGGGCGTTTCTTACGTGGCCTCGGTGGTGTTACCTCTTCGCTCTCATATCCACCGTCGATTCGAGAATCGGGCGTGGAGGCAACACCGTCCTCATGTTCGCTCGCCACCCATTGCACGATCTTTATCGGTTGGTTCGATGCCATTGGATTCTACGGAACACATAGCATTTTATTATAGTAATTTATAGTGAAGAGTAAAGTACAGATTAGTATGTAGTAGAGCCATCATAGAGTCATCTCGGAACATATATTTATTGTATTCCTCTCATGATTACATAGTTTTCCATTTTACATAGAGTAGTTACAAAAAAAACAAAAAATTAACTAAAAATACAAAAAATGTGTACAAATGCAAAAAATGTGTAAAAATACAAAAACTTAACAAAAAATGTGTAAAAGTACAAAAATGTGTAAAATGTGTATTTGGCTCGGAAGTACCCAACTATCCTTATCACATCGCGTCTAAACCGGTTGCTTGTATATGTTATACAAGCCGTCCTCGTTTAGCCGCTCAAAAAGTATGGGGGACAATTCATCATCGCCGCTGCCTCAGCATTAATAGATTCACATCATCGCATATGCCACTACCTCAGCACTAAGTATACAAATGGTTCATCATATGTTTCACATCATTGCAAATGCCACGGAAAACGCAAAAAAACCGCCACGGAAGTTCAACTGAGTAGTAGTGAAAATAACCGCCACGGTTTGTGAGTCTAATTAGTTTGGGAGGAGAAAATAACCGTATATCAAAAAACAGCCTCGAAAACATGTCACTCATCATTTGATCCTGAACTTGGAGCATACAGGCATCATCAGGTAATGTTCCAGATAATTATTGGAGTTAGACAATTTCATCATCGGCAAACAGAGAAGGGAGTGGAGGAGGACAAACAAAAAGAGGGAGCAAGTCTAAAAATAGTGAGCACATTATAGGAGAGGAAATCAGAGAGTTAGTTTAGGTTCAGTAAGCATATAACAGTGAGCATATATTAAGCAATGACCATGTAAAAGTGAGCATATATTAGGCAATGACCATATAACGTGAGCCACCACAAATCAAAATAACTACCTCAGCTAAGTCCTCCGCCCGTGCTCATTGAGACCCCAAAGGACTTAGCAAATACAAATTGTCTTTTTGGAGGAAACAGCAAGACATTTATATCTCAATTTGGTCCGAGTCAACATCAATCAAGCTCGAGCCAGCCCAAATACAGCAACAAAGAGCAGCATCTCACTTGGCATGGAAGAGAACTAAAGAACTAAACAAAGAGGACGGTGGCATATGCTCGGTTTGCTCCGAGTCAACATCACAGGCGACAACAATTTTGTACTAAAGAACTAAACAGCAGCATCAATTTTGAACTAAAGATCTAAACAAATAGGACAAAATGAATCTCAATTTGGTCCGAGTCAACATCACAGCAAAGGGCATATGCTCGCTTATATCTCAATTTGGCATCACAAGGTAGCATCATAGGCAGCAAAAAAATTGTATCACAAAAAGAACAAAAATGGCATCCTAGTAGCATCCCCAAAAACAAAAAAAATGGCATCACAAAGTAGCATCAATGGCTGGAAAAACCTCGGAGGGCCTGAGCGGCCGGTGGCGGCGGTCGGAGTGGAGGTAGAAGCCGGGAGGAGCTCGACGGGGAGGACGGCGGTCGTAGTGGAGGAAGAGCTCGACGGGGAGGACGCCTGGCGGGCGGAGGAAGGGGAAGGGGACCACCTGCAGGGTCGAGATGGGACTAGAGGGGGGTGAATAGTCCTTTTTACAACTAATTGCGATGGCTAATCGAATATAATGCGGAATTAAAACTATTCGCTTAGCCAAGACTTCACCCCTCTAACTATGACTCTAAATCACCTCACAAAAGATCCTACACAAGATAGATGAGGTGACAAGCCTAGCTTGAGCTCCTAACCAATTCTATTATAAGGTCACACAAACCTATGCACTAGTACTTCAATCAATGGTGAGCTCCTACACAATTCTAATGAGCAAAAGCACAAAGCCAATCCTAAGCTCACTAGATGCACTAAGGACAAGGCGACACTCGCCTAACCCAAAGGCTCAAATTACTTAGCTACACAAACTAAGTAAAGTAACTAATCAAGCTACACAAGCTAGTTAGTCACTACAACACTACTTCTAGCTACACAAGCAAGAAGGCAATTAGAGAGCTACACAAGCTACTAATTGCAAGAGCTACTACTCAAACACAAGCACAAGATATATATACGAATGTAAGAACAAAGCTTGTGATCAAGAGAATGCAAACCACCGCGAAGTGTGGACACAGGATGACACCGGTGATTTTTTACCGAGGTCTCGGGAAGCTTGCCAACTTCCCCCTACTCCTCGTTGTGTCGACCAACACCTTGGGTGGTTCCGTCGGTGTTTCACCTAGATGGTTCTTCGGTGTGATCCGCAAATCACTTGCCCCTTCAAGGCACGCCCCGCAAGGCACCGCAAGACACCACTCTCAAGTGAGCCTCTCAAGGCACCGCGATCGAACCCACACTCACAAGTGAGGTAACTCAATGACACGCTCTACTAGTGTTGCTCTTCGCGATCCCCGCGAGGTGAGCACGAACCTCTCACAAATCCTCCTCCGGAGCACCGCACAATCTCCCTTGCGTGCTTCACGGAGTCTCTTGCCACCAAGCCATCTAGGAGGTGGCAACCTCCAAGAGAAACAAGCACACCGCTTGCAACACGATCACCTAGTGCCACGAATGCGATCTCTCAACACGAATGCACTAGAATCACTCCTCACTTTGATTTGGATGAACACTATCAATCACAAGTGAGTGGGAGGGCTCTCTAGCACTCTCAAGCATGGACACAAAGTCCCCAAGGTGCTGAACACCAGCCATGGCCGACCACAACCTCTATATATAGCCCTCAAGCCAAATAGAGCCGTTGGGTACCAAAACCACGCCCTCGCGGGCTGACCGAGGCACGCGCCGACCGGACTCCGCCCGTGAGTCCGGCCGATGGGTCCGGCCACAACCGACAAAGCCAACCGACAGTTGCCGAAAGTGCGTCCGGCCGAGGCGTGACGCTGCTTCGGCCACCGCTTTCGGTGCATGCGTCCGGCCGGTCCAGCAACCGAGCCGAAAACATGCTTACTGGAACCTCGACCGGACTCACCCACCGGAAGCGTCCCGGCCACGGGTCCGGTCACTGGGTCCGGTCAGCAAAACCTGCGAAACTCCGTCGCCTTTGCTTCGACATGCTACCCAACAAGTACACCAACTTGAGCACGAGGGATAGCATGTTTTCACCACCACGATGCATCCGGCCGCAATAGAAAATAAGCATCTCATTTTCTCAAAAGCGCCGAATCCCGCCTCGCAAGCTTGGCGGGAGGATGAGCGGTTCCCAAACCTAACTCAACCCTGCAAACCATCGCCGCCTTTGCAAATGTGCCAACACCACCAAGTGTACATCACCATGTGCAAGTGTGTTAGCATTTTCACAATCATATCAAAGGACGGGTTAGCTCTCCGCGCCACTCGATCCTGACACATCGCAAAGTTAGATCGCACAAGTGGCACTAGATGACCGATATGCAAACAAGTTTGCCCCTCTTTATAGTACGGCCATCTATCCTAAACCCGGTCATAAACTTCTCTAAGCTCCTCATGACCGGCGAAATGAAATGCCCTATAGGTTATACCTTTGCCTTGCGCATTTCCATTCCGCTCCATCTCCAAGTGCCGATGCAACACATGCACCAACACGATCAAGAATGATATGATCCACTTCATATCATCACATGACCTTCTTGGTCCATCGATCTTGACCTCACTTGCTCTTCCATCGCTATTGCGTCGGGTCCCTCGGCGCCAAGTCTTGCCCAAGCTTCACCGCCTCGCGGTCCATCGCTTCACTTTGCCTCGACTTGCCCTTCACACTTGCAACCGGTCCATCAAGCCAAGCCTTGTCTTGATCTTCACCACCTTGGTCACATGACTCCATGTCATGTCTCATATGCAATAAAGCTCCTTCATTGCGTCACCATATGTGAACTAATCCCCGTGGTATTGTCTCAATCACACATTATTAGTTCACCTAATGTTGACACTCAATTACCAAAAACCACAAGGGACCTTTCACCACCTGGCGACGGAGGAGGGGGCGGATCAGGCACCAGCGGCGGAAGACGGGGCGGAGGGCCCGGGAAGAGGAGCACCGGCGACGGAGGAGGGGG
Source organism: Hyparrhenia diplandra (assembly GCA_015847255.1). NCBI lineage: Eukaryota > Viridiplantae > Streptophyta > Magnoliopsida > Poales > Poaceae > Hyparrhenia > Hyparrhenia diplandra. The sequence continues at coordinate 59,129 of JADLZK010009306.1, read as the reverse complement.
CGGAGGAGCACCGAGGCGGCGAGTGGCGGCGCTTGGAACCCCGGCGGCTAGGGTTTCCCAGCCCCGGCGGCGGAGGACGGGGAAGGGGACCACCGGCGATGGAGGAGGGGGCGGAGGAGAGGAGCACCGGCGATGGAGGGCGGGGCGAGGAGAGGAGCACCGGCGGCGGAGGGACCAGGCGGCGGCGTCTGGCGTCGGCGGGGAAATTTCAGCGACCCTTGGGTCTCAATGAGCATGGGCGCGGGACTTAGCCGATTCGGGGAGGGTGGCATCTATATATACTCCTCTATTTTCCGTGGCGGTTATTTTACAATGCCCGCCACGCAAAATGATTTTCATGGCGGGCATTGTAAAATAACCGCCACGGAAAATAGATTCGAAAATTGAATTTGTAAAATTCATAACAATTCAAATGTTGATTCAAAAAATTCTGAAAATTTTTGTGTGGCCTTCCTATGATTATGTGTACCCATGAAAAATGTGAAACTTGAATTTTGAATAGTTCTTGCATGATTTAAAAATACAATCTTTAATTGACAAGTTTGGAGCCATTTTGAGATGTACTAGATCGAGTCGGGGAGTCGGTTTCGAGCAAGTGCGGCGATCCATTACATATTTGGTTCTATTACATAAATGTCGTGACATACATATTTGGTTCTATTACAAAGGATCGACTTATTTTTTTGCCGGGCTGCCTTTGTCTTCTTCGATCGTCCGTGGCGGCACCGGGGCATTGTCTTGGTCCCGATGACATTCCCCCACACGCGGGTCTCGACTTCCTTAATCTTGTTTGGATGATCGGTAAAGAGCGTAAACTCTCAAATAGTTGTTGTACTCTTTCAGGACTCTGCACTCCATCGGCTCCCACGATCCTTTGCTTCCCTCCCACGACCACATGTAGATGCTTTTTGCCCTGCGGTTTGGGCATCGGGTAGTAGGCTACCTGCGCCACGCGACTTGCGAGTACCCACTCATCATCTGAAGTACTTTCGAGCTGAACGGTGGTTAACCCATAGTCGTCCACGTCAACCCCCATTGACTTGACCCACTGGCACCGGAAAAGGGGTATCTGTAGCTCTCTGCCATAATCAAGTTCCCAAATCTCTTGGATCTGCCCATAGTACGTCTTGAGCTCCCCGATGGATATGTCCACGCCCTCATACCGAACGCCGCTGTTTCGGACGCGCTCTTGTTGTCATTTTCTTTCATGTGGAACCTGTATCCATTGATGTCATAACCTTGCCATGTGATGATTTGGCTAGATGGGCCGTATGCAAGCATCGATTCTTCAAGTATCCGCTTTTAGGGGTATCTCCCCGTCTCGGATCCACATTGTGAAATTCATCTTGTGTTGTCTCAAGCATCCACCCTCCGTGCGTCGGACGGAGCCTTTGCTGCGGACCGGGCGGATGCTTCTCAACCCACGTTTCCATTGAGACTAACTAGTTCGAGCGCCGCCATGGGCTTCTTCAATTGTTTCTTGGTCTATATCGGTTTGTACTTTCCTCCCCGCGCAGCCCATCCCCCTCGGTTCTGCCTTCGTGCGGGTGGTCGGGTAGGCCGATTGCCTTTCCATCCTGGATGTATCTAGTGCGGCATTCTTTAACCTCCTCGTGTTGTGTATGCCTCGATCATAGAGCCCTCTCGGGTATGCACGGTTAAGGACGGATTCGTTAAGAGAGGACATGAACCGCTCGTTTCGCCCACATCTCTTGCAGGTAGAGAGGCCCCCTGTTCTTGTATCTCGATCGACCATGTGTATCATGAGGTGTGGCATAATATCGAAGAAAGACGGTGGTAAGCACATCTCGAGCCGGCACATAGTCTCCGCGATGAACTCTTTTCAAGGCGGGAGGTCCTTTTCGGCGATGACCTTCTACGTGATGCGATTAAAAAGTAGCACAAAGTGTAACGACCATCTTCACGAACTCGGGCGATGCACCTAATCACAATTGGAAGAAACACCGTCGGCATGACATGGCGATCATGGGCCTTGAAGTTTGACGGTGTGAGGTCTTTCATCGATACAATGCTCTTGATGTTGGAACAGAAACCGAGTGGGCACTTTAACATCCCCGAGCCATTTGCAAAAATCCCTCTTTTCATCCCGTGTCGGGTTGTAGCTCGCGGTACCGGAAGGTCGACTTTTTTCCGCTATTCCCCCGAGGGTGTCGAGTGAAGTTCGGCCCATGCCCATGTCGGCAAAATCGGACGTGACTTTGACACCGTCCTTCGTCTTAGACTTGATGTCTAGCAAAATCCCGACCATGCTCTCGAAGACATTCTTACGTAGATGCATGTTATCGATGGCATGGGGTGTATAGAGCATCTTCCAAAGTATGGCGGTACTTGAAGAAATTCGACCGCTTCTTGAATGGGACTTTGGGCGGTGTCGGATTGGGTTACGCTACGCTTCTTCTTCTTCTTCGTCTTCCACTTTGCCGTGTTGTTCCGCTTCCGCTTCTTCTTTGGCTTTGGCACACCGGGCTTTCTTCTTCTTCTTTCGAACTCGTGGTTTATGTTCTTCACCATTTCAAACACCTTTGGCCCATACTTTACCCTTTCCTGCTCCTCCGTTTTCACCTACGGCTCGCAAAGAACTCATCCATCGGTTTCCCCACTGTGTTCTTTGCGGGAGGAATCGACGATGCTTCATATACACGCTTTTGGGATCCCCTAAGGTAAATGGAGGAGGTATTCTCGAGAAGAGAGCAGGGTAATCACGATGGTGGCCATTATGATGGCCTTTAGAGTGAACTTCTTCTTCTGACGCATCCATAATGTTGACCCCTTTCCATAGTTCCGCCATTTCCTCCATTACTGGCTCAATGAGCACATCTATATCATTGCCTGGTTGCTTCGGTCCAGAAATTAGCATGGCCAGTAGAAGATATTTGCGCTTTAGACACTCGTAGGGAGGCAGGTTGTATATGGTGAGGGTGACCGGCCAGGTGCTATGCGTGCTGCTGAGGTCTCCGAACGGATTCATCCCGTCGGTACTCCGCGAACCTTACGTTCCTCGGGCTCGTCCCCTAAACTCCCGAACATGTCATTGATGCGTTTCACGTTTTGGCATCCGAGGGGTGTCGCAGCTTTGCCATCGCCCTTCGTGCATTCCGCCGATGCATGCCGGGACATCAACAGCTTGGCATCCTCCGGGTTCCCAAAATTGCACGCAGCGATCGAAAGCACGGTAGGTACCACAATCGGATAGGGCGGGGATCTTCCTACGTGTAACCCTCTTCTTCCTCGTCCTTATTAGGTGGCATCTGCTTCTTCCTGCCCGTCTTCTGCTTCTTGGGCCCTCTCGACGGTCCCTCCTCATCGACGGCACGACAACCAGCATTCCTCTTGTAACGACTCACGCCACAGTGCGGACAGTTCTGCAAGTCCTTATACCGATCACCCCGGTATAGAATACAATGGTTAGGGGCATGCATGAAACTTCCTAAGCTTCATCGCCACAGGACGAATCGCCTTCTTCGCCCTCGATAGGTATTGGCGGGCACCTTATTCCCCCTCTGGGTAAAACAAAGTCACCGAGGACCCGTAATAGGTCATTGAAGCCGGTGTCCGACCACCCGTGGCGAGCCTTCAAAGATCAACATCGTTAGGTTAAAACGTAGCACCGTGCAATGCTTCGGACATTTGCCGTCATCTTTGTAGAGGGGGTCAATTGCCGCTGCTTCATCTCAGTCTAAAATTCTCGAGCTATCTTGGATTGCCAAACAACACGTCATCTTCATCTTTGAGGTTAGCAATATCCTCGAAAAGCTCAGCATCCTCGGGTGACATGTCATCAACTACTGACTGCTCACCATCATCTCCACCTGCATTGTCTTCTGGCAAGTCTTCAAGCAGTTCATTTACGGTGATGTAATCACGATTATGAACTGCTTCTCCATCGATGGTGGGGGTTGTTCTCGCCCCTTCGTCCACCACCGTTGTTTCCGTCGTTGTCGTCGAGGGTCCTCCGGATGAACCGGCCGCGACACTTTCGGTTCTTTTTCGCCATGATACTTCCACACGGTGTACCTCGGCTCCCTGATGAAACCAAACTGTACCAAGTGCTCCATCATGACATGATCCTTGTGTAAGAACATATGCTTGCAGCTATAGCACGGGCAAACCATTTCTTCCGAACCCTGACTGATTCGATGCTTCTGCGCAACGGGCATAAACTTCTTTCGCACATCATCAACGAATTCCACACTTATCCTCGGCATGTACATCCAATCCCTGTTCGGCGCCATGACATACGGCCTGCTCAAATTAATTAAACCAGAGCAAAGAGAGCGATCGATGATTAGAGATCGAGGAATCGAATTGAGGGATATATAGAGAGAGAGAGTTAATTAAGTGCAAAAGAGAGGAATTGGAGAGAGAGAGAGAGGGGGGAGAGAGAGAGAGAGGGGAGAGGGAGAGGGGAAAGAGAGCACTCAAATGAGAGGGAGAGAGAGGGAGAGAGAGAGAGGGAGAGAGAGAGGGAGAGAGAGAGGGGAGGAGAGAGGGAGAGGGAGGGAGAGAGAGAGGGGAGGAGAGAGGAGAGAGAGAGGGAGAGAGAGGGAGAGAGAGGACCAACTAGATCTCAAAAGAGAGGGAGAGATAGGGGGAGAGAGAGAGGGAGAGAGATAGGGGGAGAGAGAGGGAGAGAGAGAGGGAGAGAGAGCACACCATTCAATTAGATCTCAAAGAGAGGGACCATGCATGCAAAGAGAGGGAGAGAGAGAGGAGAAATACCCCCTTGCGGTGCCAAACTTCAACAAATCAAGGGCAAAACCTCCCCCCCCCGAAATGGTGATTTTTAGGGTTTTGAAGCTCAAAACCCTAAAAATGGAGAAATTCGCGGGGAAGAAGGGTGGGGCTGTTTTATAGCCCAGGCTTTTCCGTGGGCGGTTTTTAACAATGACCGCCATGGTTAATAGGATTAACCGTGGCGGTTATTTTACAAAAACCGCCACGGTTAATCGATTAACTGTGGCGGTTTTCCCCGGCTGGGGGTGCCAGGCCACCTATTTTCCGTGGCGGTTTCTCAAATGCCCGCCACGGAAAAATGAAAATCCGAACACCACGCAAAATCAATCCCAGAGACCTCGGCGGGGTGATGACATGATCAACTTCATCTACGCCCCCCTGACACGGGACAAGCAACGCACGACTACATCAGCACCTCTGAGTTCGCCAACGGGATTCATGCCACGCAAGCGGGACACACTACGGTGGGAGGCGCCCGCACAATGGACGACGCGATTCAACTCGCCTGGCCTCTCTCGACGCTCCCCGCCTACTATGTGGTCTTCAGCGATGCTTCGACTTGCGAGCTTCACCGATGACGACATGAGGTACACGCCACCCACATCAATCTCCTACCTCCCGGCCTCGTCACTACCCCCCGGATTTCATCCTTCCTCAACCGGCTACAACGACCGACGACAAGCTTCATGGCATTGGCGGCACCAACACACTCCAGCGAGAGCACCCGATTGGGCGCTACACGTGATTGGCATCCATACCTTGACAACCAGGGCCATCCGCGCGCGCCATCCATTCAACTACAAGTTCAGCGACTACCTCGGGAACCCGAGCTTCGACATCGCCTTCAACGACGACACCACATTCATCAACAGCTTCAACAAGAAGACGGGCCAACTCCAAGAACGCTATGGCCCGAACGACACGCCTTCCCGGTTCAACATCACCTTCGCCCCTAGTGGGTGGATTGGGCGACGCGTGGGCCACGCCCGCCTCGTCGAATGGTGGAGAAATGTCATGTGCCGTGGAAGGGGGCCCAAAAGGGGTAGTCACAAATCTAAAAGGCCGGCCCAAAGAGCCCGGGAGGGGGGAGACCGCGCGCGCACGCAAGACGGCCCGCTGCCGCCCGCCGCCACCTGCCCGTCATCGCGTCGTTTGCTTCCTCATTAAGTAATATTATTTAGGGATAAGATAGAAATAGATTAGAAAATAAAGAGAGATCTACTTCTCATGCAAGTCTTCCCGGGACTATAAATACAAGGGAGATGTAATCGGTTGGATCAAGAAGAAAAATAAAGGGGTAACACCCAACAACTTCGCTCTCCTGCCCTAGGCTCTCTCTCTCCTCGCGCACGTGCGCCGCCCGCCCACGCCGCCGCCATTGCACGCCGCCGTCGTCTTGCCCAAAGCGGCAGCCGCCGCCCCAGCGCCTCGCGCGCCTGCCCCCGCCATCCCCTCGTCACCGCCGGAGCTGTTGTATGCGTCATCCTCATCGCCTTCTACCTCGCCGTTCATCGTCAACCTCGTCATCGTCGTCATCACGCCGCCGACGACGTCACCACCGCCATCAAGCCGCCGCCGCCGCCCCCAACAACCCACCGGGGCCAGCGCCGCCGCCCCTACCACGCCCCCTGCCGTCGCCGCCACCCGAGAAGCTGCGGTCGACGTGTCACAGCCGGCCTAATCTAACCGATGCGTGACATAAGTCTTTTTCTGAACTATAAATACAAGGGTCCTACAATCATTTGAGATCAATCAGTAATAATTAATGGGGTAACACCCGAAAGCGCCGGTCTTCTGCTCTCCAAACCCATAATTAAAACACATACTCTTGAGTTCACTATAATTAAAACAACCGTTACTAGCTAGATGCTGTTTCCGTTCATGGCGCAGGTTCATATGAATTTTTTTATTTTAATAAACATGTATGGCTCCAAATTTAAATCAAGTCTTGATATGTAGTATAGAATGCGCATATTTGATCAACAACGCAAAAAGGTTCCCTCCTGCTACTTACATCGGCAACCTATAATCAGGTGGTGAAATACTGTAACAATAAAGTATTGGCTTAATCAAATAAACAGGGCCGCCCCATGTTTCCAGTAGAATTCTATAAAACAAAGGTAGATATTTATGTTTTTTCCTGAAAATGACAGGCATGTCACATTCACATTTAGAAAGAAATAAATATTACTACCTCCATTTTATTATATTTGACCTTGGCTATTTTTAAAAAGTAGGGGGATTTCCGCGCGTTGCCGCGTATGAAGTAGGGAATATAAATGTGAAATACATAATGTGTCTTGCTAACGTGAATATCAGTACTGAGGTGGACATATTGCATGTCAAGAGAAATTGTTAGTGGAAAATGATAGTGAAATACTGAGGTGGACACTTTTCATGATTAGTATATACAGGTGTAGGTAGTTATGTACATAGTAAGTGTGCGCGCACGTGTGGGGTGTGGTTTGAGTTTATGTGCAAGTTTAGATAATACAACTTGTGCTTATAAAGTATTTGAAGCATAAAAAAACACCGTGGTACACCTGGATACGAAATATAGCTTTTGCAAATATATTGGAGCTGTTTTGTTCTACTAAAGAAAAACTATTCAACCGAAAAGCCCTCTCTTTATCTTTACTAGGAAATATGCCCGTGCGTTTACAACGGGAAAAAAAAAAAATACTATTATGCTTAAAAACACTTATAGATTTATAACATATGAAAAGAATGCTTGAGATTACCATCGAACTTTTTTATATACATCAATAATATTTGTAACATATGTCCATCAGAAAAGGGATAATGAATGCGTTAGAGCTAAGAAAAGAGAATGCTTGTGGCAACAATTATTATCAGGAAATCTTCCATTATAACTTATGTCGATGTAGTAATGCAAGAATTTAATTCATGGCATACCTTCATAATTGGTATATCCCATGACAACAAATTTTAAACCTTTGACAATAGGGCACTGACATTGCATTCTCACGTAAATGCAAAGCTAGCTAGCTAGGGACACTGTTGCCTGTTGGAGCAAAGCAGCAAAATAAGGCGCAGACTGCAGTTGACTTATCCACTTTGCTGGGCGCTGGAGATTCTCCGTCGGGCAAGCCGCGGCCGGGGAAGACCGCCCGCCTGGGAGCCGCCGCCGAGGGAGCCGCAGCTGCGCGTCTAGCAATGGAGGGCAGACGCGCGTTAGAGAACAGCCGGAGCTCGTCGAAGCTGGCAAGCTGCGCGTCTCCCCTGCTCTCTCCCTGCCTTCGAGGCCAGCGCGAGCAGCACGCGTCCGGAGTCGCGGAAGCGGGCGGGGCCTCCTCCCGGCGGCCGGACTGCGGAGGGAGCAGGTGCAGCCCTCCTCGCGGCGGCTGCGTGATCTGCCCGGCGACAAGGATCCGGAGCTTCTTCCTGGCGCGTCGTGGGCGAGCGGACGCGCGGACGTTGGGTAGAAACAGTCCGCGAGCGAGTCCACGCGACGCCCCACGCGGCCACAGCCTTTGGCCTTCCTATAGTTCGGGTACGTACTACGTAGGAGTAATCACGTGAGATCGTGGGCCTACAGAGGAGATTGGTCTGTCGACCTGTTGGGCTGGCTCACAAACGTACGGGAAGGAGCCGAACACTGCAAGGCAGACGGATTTTTGGGTGGACAAGACATTTTCTCTTTTATTAGTAGGTATAGATTATGCCCAAACGTGCCCTTCCTTCAAGCCCATTAGTGCGACCACTTGTTCGATCCAAACGGCCCAACTGCCTACCAGCCCACCACAACCAACCGTCCGACCGACCCTTCGAGTAGTCTTGCACCGACGAGCAGCCGGTTGGTCACGCGCCTGCCCGATCTCGATCTCCGGCAGACACCATGGCATCGCCCTCCTTCTCGGCGCCGCCGTGGTGGCCGCCGCGGGGATGATCGTCCTCCCTGCGTCCGCAGGGCCTCGGGCGCGCGCCTCCCGGGCGCGGCGGCGGCGCGCCGTCCGGGCAGCGGCGCTGCCGCGTGGGGGAGCGCCGCCACGGCGGTGTTCGCGCTGGGCAGCTTCTGGAGGTCGGAGGCGGCGTTGGGTGCCTCCCGGCGTGATCCGCACCTCCGTTGGCTACGCTGGTGCCAATGGGCCGGCAGCGCCGCCGAGCACGCGGCGTAGCCGAAGCGGAGATTTTTTTCAGCCCCAGATGCCTATTTATCCAGGAGGTAAGGACCTTTTGTTTCCTTCTGCGGTGGCAAGGTGCGTCTGTTATGTTATGGGAGAGGACTCGATAGTGCGGGATTGTGGTGGAGGGAGGCCGGGGTCCGGGAAGAGGGAACGACGGCGCGGAACGACGGCGCTGGAGTGATTAGGGACGGGTAAGTTTCTTTTGTATGGGTGTTAGTGGGGCCGCTGATGTGTCATACCTACGTGTCAAGAGAAATCACCTAGGGGGGTTTCCCATATAGGTGTTATAGATGAACTAAGCAATGTACTAGGTGTTGGAGAGAGAGTAGCACAATTAACGGATGGACGATCATGATTCTTGAGACAGCAACATTTCTGCTGCCAAGACCATTTGAGGTGTTTTTCTTTTTGTGAATTTTAATGTTTGGATCCTCGCCCGGAACGAACTTTGCTCTCAGTAGTAGCCTGGCGATATGCTGTGTCCTATCCTCTTACTCTAATCCCCTCAGATCTTCATCTCCTCTGTCGCTAATCGATCCAAAGTCTTCCACCATCAGATTCCCCGTTGTCTGAGCTTCAAATCGACCCCAAGTTTGCTTCCGTGGGTGCCATAACTTCTTCCTTCCCCCGAAATCCTGGATCCTGCTGTCTTCGATCCGAAAATCCAGTGACTAATCTGCCAAAATCCTCCTCCCAATCCACTCCTGCTTCCTCCTGTTGCTGCTCCCCTTCAGATCCGGTTGAATTTGGAGCGGAAGACGGCCTACGCGGCTGCTGCATCAGGCAGCCGGGACCTGCGACGGTGCTGACGCCCGACCGGCCACCAGGGCAGCGCTGAAGAACAACGAACTCCAATCTTTGCCTGATAGTTCTCATGCTTTACCCCGTGGATGATGCTGCTGCCCCCTCTATCTTTACCTCCATTGCACGCTTCCTCCTCCCGCTGCCCACGATGGCAACTCCGCCCACCACCACCTCAATTCCTGCTCCCATGAATCCCCCTCCGCCTGATCCTCCGCCTGGCATGCGCCGCATGCCTTCATCGACGGGTTCTCCTATTTTTAGCACAGCCATCATGCACACCCGACCTAATCCCGCTCTGACTTTCACGCCGGCTCCTCCTACCTCCACGCCTCCATCCACCAATGCTTCAAGGCAGTACATATGTGGCTCAGGAGTCAGCCATCAAGGTGCTACGGGCGCCATGAATTTCCTTGCCTGGAACTGTCAGGGCTCGGGCGGGAGTCTGGCCAGTTCGACGATGAACCATCTACATCGCCTAATTACATCCACCAGAGCCAAGGTAATTTTTATTTCTGAAACTAGAAATTCCAAATTTAGCAAAACTGCTTTGATAAATCGTTTCAATATGTATGATGCTTGCATTGTTCCTGCTCATGGACTGTCCTGGTCTCTGGCTCCTTTGGGATCAGGATATTGATGTTACTGTTGAGATGTCTAATCAGAATATTATCATAGCTTCTTGTATTTATAGACAAACAATGTTTAAGTTTGGCTTAGTATGCATGTATGGTGACCCTAGTCACCAGAATACCACCACCATTTGGGCTACTGTTCAAGATTATATTGTCAAATATCCTGGCCTCCCAATAATTTGTATGGGTGACTTCAACAATATAATGTCTATTAATGAAAAGAACGGGCCTTGTCCTGCTAATCTTAGGAGGATTTCTGATTTTTGCTGTATGGTTAAAGATTGTGGTCTTTTTGACTTGGGTTACAACGGGCCGGCTTATACTTGGACTAACAAACGTTTCAATACTAATCCTACTTATGAGCGCTTGGACCGTTTTTTAGCTAATGCAGAATGGTGCACAGAATTTCCAATGACCACAGTATATCACCTTCCAATGATGAGAAGTGATCATGCCCCGATATTGGCGGTTCTCCAGTCCAACAGGGCTAGGACTAAAAAACCATTTCGTTTTGAAAACTATTGGTTGCTTGAGCAGGATTTTAAGCAGGTAGCCAAGAGGAGTTGGCAACTCTCTCAGCAAAGGCCTTTCCACCAGAAAGTCTCTTACCTAGCGGCTGATCTCAAGACATGGCGACGATCCAAACCAAAACTACAAGACCAATTACAAGACATCGAAAACAAGCTACTACAGCACCAAGCACGACCTCCGGACCTTCAGAATCAATCAGCCCAAAGTGAGCTCAGCTATCAACACCAAAGTATTTTAGCTAAACAGGAGATCTTTCACAGGCAAAGGTATAAAAAGGTATGGGCCCTCAATGGTGATAGAAATACTTCTTTTTTCCATCAATCCATAATAAAGAGATCAAGGCAAAACAATATTACGTATTTGATAAACCCTGATGGTTCCTCATCTACTACCCCTGATCAAATTGAAACCTCCTTTCATAACTACTTTACTGATATCTTCCAAGCACAGGACCATCCTACAAACCAGCAAGAGAATAACAATGCAGGGACTCGGCCTACATATGGCCAATCTGAGACATATACTACGAATGGCGATAATGAAGACTTCACCTACTCCATACCGGACTTGCGGAAATTCATAACATAATCAAAAGCATGAGAAGTAACGCTTCCCCCCTCGGTCCCGATGGTTTAAATGCGGCCTTCTACAAAGCCTCCCGGGATTGGATCAAACCGATGTACTTCGGGTAGTAAAAGATTTCTATCACTCTGCTGTTCTACCTACAAATCTTAATAATACATTTCTTGCTCTTGTTCCAAAAGGTCTGCCCCCCACTATTGCACAGACTTTAGGCCCACTAGTCTATGCAATGTTAGCTACAAAATTATTGCTAAATCTCTTTGGCCGACAAAGTTAAAGAATCATTTGCCACATATCGTTCACCCTACACAAGCCGCTTTTGTCCAAGGTAGACGTATCTCCACTAACATCATTATTACCTAGGTGATTATTCATTCTTTCCATCTTAAAACCTGAATCAAAAGGCTTTCCTCCTTAAGTTGTACCGCCAAAGCTTTTGACCGTATCGGTACCGGAGTTTCATTTGCCAAACTCTTCGAAAACATCGCTTTAATGATCATTTCATTTCTCTCCCGCATGCTTGTATTTCATCTACTTCTATGCGTGTACTCGTCAATGGAAAACCCTCTCATTACTTATACCCAACTAGGGGTATTAGACAGGGGATGCCCTTTATCCCCATATCTTTTTGTCCTTGCTATTAATGAATTATCTGATATGCTTCAGTGCTCTATTCAAAATAATAACATTGCAGGTATCAAACTTGGCCCTGGCGGCCCTAGCATCCATTCTCTTTTATTTGCAGATGACCTTATTATTTGTGGACAAGCAACGGATGAAGAGGCACACACCATAAAGTTAGCAATTGATCGGTTTGTCAAGCCTCGGGCGGCAATTCTGTTCAACAAAAATGTTCATCCCTCTACTATCTTTTCCATTACTGCTATTTTTCCCTGTTCCCACTATGACTCCTAATACCATCCACCTTGGTCATCCTCTTCTTTTCAGATCCACGAGGGGACAGGAATAGAGCTTATACTTTTATTCTCAATAAATTTAGAGCCAAGCTCACTACTATCAAAGCTAACAAACTTAACCATGCAGGCCGTCTTACTTATATCAATTCAGTCTTGGCCTCCATTCCTGTTTACTACTTGTCTATTGTCCTGTTTTCTAAAACTGTCATTGCTAAAATCACAGCCATTATCAGGAAATTCTGGTGGACAGGAGTCCAAGAAGACAATGCTACTTCTGCTATTCCTTTTAGATCATGGCAGGATATTTGTCAAGATAAGGAGAATGGAGGTTTAGCAATCGAGACCTCCACATTGTTAACAAAAAGTCTTATTCTTAATGCAGCATGGAGGATTGCCACCGAGAAGGATGAATATTTAGCGGCTATTCTCAAATCCAAATATTATCCTAACAAATCCTTTTGGACGGCTAACAAAAATATGCCAAAATCCATCTTCTGGTCCTCTATTTTGCAGGTGAAAGACATACTCTCCGCCAACACTACTGTGCAAATTCATAAAGGTAACTCAAACATTTGGAACACTCCATGGTGTGAGGTTTGGGGCACTATCCATTCCACTCTCAACCTCCCTCATTCAAGTTTCCCCTCTCCCTCTCACACAACTAATTATGGAATCATCTCACACAAACTTGGAACATTGATCTTAATAATCAGATTTTCTCTCCTCAAGCTGCTCATGTTATAACACATACCGATGTTATTCCATCTGATGAACAGGATATTTTAATTTGGAAACCAGCACCTAATGGTCTTTGCTCTGCAAAGAATGCCTTCTCCTTTTTAAATGCAGCTTCCCAGGTACAGCTACCAGATCAAGGAACAAGGAGTGTATCTCCCCAGACTATGTTAATCATGAATAGAATATGGAAGCTCAAAATGTGCCCTCCTGTCCTAAAAACCTTTGCTTGGAGACTTATCAGAAGAGCAATAGCTACTGGAAAGAGAGCTGGAACCTACTCAAACAACATAGCTCAGGTTTGCTCTGATTGTGGTAGTGTGGAAAATGATGCACACTTATTCTTTTTGTGCAATCTCCCTAAAGCTGTTTGGTTAACAGCTAACCCTTCGATTAATACTTCTACTCTCCCTCAAGAAGACGATGGCATCCAAAACATTCTTTCTATAATTATAACCCCTCGGACAAGTGATGACCATGTCATTAAAATTCTTAACATCCTTTGGTACTTGTGGAAGGCTAGGAATGATAAAAGATTCAATAACAAGGTCTGGACTGTTTGGCAGGTTCATCATGCGGCTAATGCAGATTTTAGAGTTACCCAAACTGTTATGCAGGACGATGATTGTGGCGGAATTGATGAACAGGCCCCCCAAGACACTCAGTGCCAGGATATTACAAATCCTTCTAATCCTCATGAACCTTTGCTTATTCATAACACCAATCATCACAACCCTATGCGTACTAGCAATAATCACCCCTCGGGCTCCCCTTTTTCGGATTCATATGCCGGCTATGTTGGAGGGCCTTAGAATATATACTGATGTTTTCCTTGCTCCCGATATAAATGTTGTTCATAACCGAATGCAGGTCTTGGAATCTTCCTATTCAGCACAGGACTTCGACAGAATTTTAATGTCTACATAAAGGTTTCGCTACTTGCGCTCCCTCAGATTCTCGAAGTCGCAAAGCACTTGCCTTTGCTGCTACTACTGTTCGTTCGCAGTTGAATATTATGGAGGCAACTTTTCTTTGTGACAGCCAACAGTTGGTCTCTTATGTCAACTCTGTGGATACTATGAACATCCCATGTTGGGATGCAAAGTTCTACACTCAAACCTTCTACAATGCAGGGCATGGAAGAAGCTACAAAGTCTTCAAGATCTCAAGAACGCTTAATACAACTGCTCATGTTTTAGCTAATCAGGCTCGACAAAGCAAAGTATAATGCAGATTCAAATGTAATATTTACATGCCACAATGTTTCTCATATCTCGAGCTGCCCTGTTAGGGAAGCTCTTGATCATGTAGTGTGGGACAATGTTTCCCACCTAGTAGTTTCGTCTGCTAATTTAATAAAGTTTGTTTGTTATCAAAAAAAATAATGTTTGGATGATGGGTTTTTTTTTCTCTCTTTTGAAGTATATATAAAGCTCAAAATACAAAGATGTAATAGGACTATATATTATGTAAAAGCGATAAGGAATGAATATAGAAGAGGTGTGCTGTTGGTACACTGCCACACTGGAGAGAGTTGTTCCTCAAATCCCAATAGTCATCTCAAAACAAGTAGTGTACTCCCTCCGTCCACAAATAAGTTTATCTTTTTGACTTTGAGACATAATGTTTGACCGCTCATCTTATTCAAATTACTTATACAATTTATAAAATAAACAAAGCATTATTAAATTCTATAATAATAAAAATAAGTCATATCAAAATTAATAATATTTATATAAAAATTTTGAATAAGACGGCGATCAAATATAATGTTTTAAAGTCAACAAGATGAGTTATTTGTGAACAGAGGGAGTATATATCGGCAGTCATCATGGCTGGCCGGGCCGCTCATCGTGTTGAGCAGCCATGTCCACTGTCCACGCCACACAAATTGCCGATCGCTTCGGCTTCAGGAACTGCGTGCGTCTTGGCGTACGATGACCGTGGCGGCGCTTATTGATGTCTGCTCGTGGCCGAATTGGGCAACCTGCTGCTGTGCGTCGCGGGCGGATTTGTTCTACTCGAGAAACTACGGGATTTCACGACGTGTGCCCCTGATTAAGAACGCTGGGTGGATCACGTGCAATCCGAAAGCCGACAGGCCTGTACGAATCTAGTTTATTCGAATTCGTGTCAACACGAGGAGTTTACCGGGTCATGGGACCCACCCTCTGTGACAAAGCTCAAGCTCCCACGTCTACTAGCAAGCTGAGAGACTATATAGTAGAAGAAATGTCTACCGTGTTTTCATGCATCTAGCAACTCATCGCCTTGCACATTATTGCTAGCAATTAACAGCGACAGAGATAGAGCCGGTAGGAACTAATTAAATATATGTATTATGTCCTCGTAGCGTATATAATTGTTGTCAACAAATTAACTAATTAAAGCATTCCATTATGTATGCCATTAGCTGATGTCGCTTTTATATGCATGCTTTCCTTCCCATTTCCATCTCCGCGCGCCCAACACTACACCATGATAAGAGCAAGGACAATAAATCTTGGCTTATAGCCAAGACAAATCATCAACCAAGTTTATAGCCCAGTTCATATAATAACTAGTCTCTTATATAAGTAATATTTTTATCTATACTGGGACCACTTGCCAGTGTCATGCATCAATTTAAAAGCGGAATAAGAGCCGTACGATGGTTTCTGTGAAGAGTCTGGCAACGGAAGCAGCGCCAAGCTGCACACTCTCTCTCTTCCAGCGCATGCAGGGTGCTGATGTGGTGGGCAATTAGCGGATCTACCTGGCCTAACACGAGGAAGCGATGTGCCATACGTCGCTGTTTACCAAAAGTAGTAGGCATTAACAGGTCAGCCTAGCTTAGAGCAACTCCAGCCATAGACCCTAAATTAGAGCCTCTATTTTTTATTTAGGTGCCCACCCTCCACCTTTATTAGCCCATTTTTTTGCCAACTCCAGCCATAGCACTCAAACAAAGACCCTAATTTTTTTTTCCACTACCACTGCCATATGGGACCTTCCTATCAATGACTCTCCTTTCTTTTATCCCCATATATGATGGCAGAGTGCGGGGAGATTCCGAGAGGCAATGCGCCGCCGTGCACCGCGGAGGAGAGAGGCCAGCAGCCCTCGCGTCGAGCCGGGTGAGTTGGCCCTCGAGCGCGAGCCACTGCTCCTCCAGCGGGGCCATGGAGCTGGAGGCGGCTCGGTGGCGGCCTCGTCGTTGCTGCCGTGAAGAGCGACACAACGGCGAAGAGCAGAGGAGGAGGAGCGAGGCGAGGTCGACGGTGCCTCCAAGGTGGTTTCGAAGCGCCGATTTGCCGCCGGGCCCGAACTCCATGCGGCCGTCGACGACGCGTGCCCGCACGCCGCCCGGTGACGCCTTGTTGGCTCGAACGACGAGCGTGCGCCGCCCGGTGACGCCCTCGCTGGCCCCTGCACGGCCGGGCCGGCCGCTGCCGTGGGCTAGGAGACCCGCCCGCCGAGCCACGCCCCGACGCTGAAGTCCCTTCGGGACTAGCGCCCGACGCCGGTACACCCGGGCCGTGGCGTGGGACTCAAAGAACACGACGGGGCGACGGACCCCAACGGCGCCGCGGGAACGCGCCCACATCCGGGAAGGCGGCGTGGCATGGCGTTGGGAGGCGACGCCGCGGTACGGCCGGGCGGGTGTCGGTGCGTCCGTGCGTGGGCGGGGAAAGGGGAAAAGTGGGGTGGGCCCTATGGGATAGGGGGCTTTGGATCTCGAGGACTCCGATTAAAATTTGAGGGGTTTAGGGTCATCATCTTGGTCGATACCTGTATGGGTAAGCTGGTTCGACGAGGACGCCGAGTCCTTAAGGGTGGGTGGATGTGAGACCCGCTAATGGGCCGGGCTGAATACGCGTTACTGTAGCAAAAGGAGTGGTGCTGGTTACTGTAGCTTCACGAGATACTGTAGCAGCGAAGTTTAGTAGCATACTGCTTCCTGGAGGAGAGTTGAACCAGCTTAAATACGGGGCGGAAATGGTATTAACTCCGGTTCGAACCATTTACGCCGGCGAGGACGAAAGCGTAAGAGAGTTAATTATCGGTGTGGTTCATTCAACGTGTAGAGTGGACTTTAGCCGTATTTCGGTCTCGGGGTGTTATAGAAGTCCAAACTAGATTACTAAGTGAGCGACAAATACAATTCGCCACCGATATCCATAATTAGACTAAGGGGAATTATTTATTCATCCCATCCTCCATAGGAGGTGGCAGCAACACGACTAGCTTCTTCATAGTCATCCCAATCTGCATAGGCATAACCATCATCTAGGAACTCTTGTGCACATTCCCCGAGGATCCTCTCAAGGGGAGAGTTAACAAGAGTGAGTACAACGTACTCAGCAAGCATATATATAAATAACAAAGCAATGCAATCTGGTAATCTCAATGATCAATCACATATCATCTTGTATGAAAATAGAACTTGTATAAAAATGGCAGATTTAATTTAGAAAACACTACTATCACTTGCATCTTGAGAAAGAGCCACCCATAGGTTCCCGTAGCCTCCATACTAGGAGACATGACATGAATTCATGATTTTACCCTCGCGAGTTTGTATCACTTTAGCCATAATTACCTTGGCAAATTTTCCATCGCACTTCCCTTGGTGCGACTCATGGCCAAGGTACCGAGACTTTCCCCACTTTGTATAACTGTACATCCACATCTACACACGTACGCTAATATATGCGCCTGGCTGTACTTCATCGACAGCTGATTGGGGATTCCATCACCCAACCCTCTCCATACTTACCATAGGGATTATACAATAACTCCATGGGTAATAGAATCAGCCCGTCCCAAACGAGTTCATGGTTGACACGAATATATACGGCCCAATAACACAAGTGAGAGTTGGTTATTAATCCTAGTAACTTTTCCAACCAAATATACATGAGGGTATTAGCTGCTCCATCAGCTAATCCCCTATCATCAAAGTCACATGTCATCCATCCATAACCAATTCTAGAAAATAATATTTGATGCAAGTTATTTTTATTTTCTCAAACTTTGTATAAAACTCAAGGAGAGAATGGTCAAGGAAATCTTGCCTGAGTTGTTAAGGTCTAACTCGGGCTCAGTTTGGTTCACTAGAAGGCCCTGCACCTGACCTTGGTCGCTTCCTGTAATTTGTATAAATATACTAATATTTAGAAAAACAACACACAAATATATACGTAGCCATTTGTTCATCCTACGGGCAATAAATAGCTTCCTATTACTTGTATCAATTTTGTTGTGATTTATAAAAAGAATATACATAGCTGTGCTTAGAGAGTCATTAAATAATTTATTGTTTGTTTAAGCTGATTGTGCTCTCTCTCAGTGTACTAGGCTGAAGCAGCGCGCGTACTAGTAGTACTACTACGGCACTCCAAAAGCAAAGCAACAGGCAAGTGGTCAATACACACACGCATGCACCTGGTCTCCCTCTATTCCTCCCTTTATTCTTCTTTTCCCCATCCCGCTCAGCCATGGAGGTCAATCGACCCACTCCAGATCGGCAACCATGGTTGGATCTCCTCCTCGATTTCTCCCTCAAAACCAAATCCAATGATACTAGGAGCTATCTAACCATCTGTCCCACCCGATTTCTCGTCTTTGTGGGAGGTGCAGGTCGGCGGGCGTGCCGCCCGGTGCGAAGCTGGGCAGCCATGACGTCCCGAAGGTAGTCAAGGAGCCCGTGCATGGCGCTGTGGTGGTGGTGTGTGCAGGGATTTGGACTCCGGTGCAGTTTCCCCAAATCCCCAACCCGACGGTGGAGTGTCCTCATATTTGGTTCTTCGTGCTTATACATGTGCCTAGTTCATCTAGTCTGTGACACAAGAGTAGGCTGTGTGCTGCTAGAGGTGGAGTTTCTTGGCTTATTATTTACTTTCCCAAGCTGAGATGTGAAATATCATGTGTATGCTGTGCTAGAAGATTACTAGTTAGGTCTCAGTCTGTTAACAGCTATTTCATCATTTTTCTTGAAGCCTGGACATTTTATCAGTATTTGTTTGCTGTGAGAAAATTTAGTATAACCCCACTATTTATCCAAATGGCATGTGCTCTGTGTCCTTAGTAGAGAGGGAAAGATTTGCCTGTGACCCTCACCTTAATCTCAGACACTTGCTCTTTCTCTTGCAGATCTTGGTGCTCCAATTTGCTTTAGGAGCTGTATGCAACCACCTGGCTCCTTGGTGACTCCACTCCTGGTCAGCACCCCCTCTCACCCCAGGTCACTCTCCATGGAGGTCAAGTCACCATCTTTGTGTTGGTGGAAAAGCTAGTGTTTTTCTCAAGAATGAGTGTACGAGGTGTTCTTCTAGGGGCTCAAACTTGAGTGGAGAGGGCAAGGACTAGAACTGAATAGCTTGCTGCTCGTGGAGGCAAGTCCTGAACCCCTTTTCTACTTCTACCACTCTCCAGTTCCCCTCATTTATTTTATCTCCAATCATGGCTCAGTCAAAGAGATTCACTGTATGCTGTCCAGCTGTTGCTAGTAGAGTGGATAATCTCATTCTAGAAGGGCATGGCTACACCTCCCATGTACCAACTTTGTGAACTGTGGCTATAGTGTAGTGTACTCTATTGTACTTAAATATGCAAAAGAATGGTGGCTGAGTCTTTCTTGTGGAGTGGACTTGGTCCACCGGTGTACCTAAACACCACCAGAGTTTACTAGTTGATTTAGGCAATTTAATATCAAAACATACTAATTGCCTAGCTTGTGTTAATTGATTTACCATTACTGTGCACTTAGCTTTAATTAATCATGGACTAAAATTTGGGTCGTTACATCCTACCCCCCTTAGAAAAGATTTCGTCCTCGAAATCGAACTTACTTGAAGAGGTCGGGATAAGCTTTGCGCAGATCTTCCTCCTTTTCCCAAGTTGCTTCTCGGACAGAGTGGTTCTTCCATTGCACCTTGCAAAATCGTATCTTCCTATTTCTCAGCTGTCGATCTTCAACTTCTAATATTTTTAGTGGACGCTCTTCATAGGTCAAGTCTGGCTGTAGCTTGATATTCAGATCTTGGAGTTGTTCAGATGGTTGTCTTAGGCATTTCTTCAGTTGTGAGACGTGGAATACGTCATGTATTTTGGAAAGCTGAGTGGGCAATTCTAGCTGATAAGCTGCTGCACCTTTCTGCTCTAGTACTTTGAATGGTCCAACATATCTAGGACTTAACTTCCCTTTTATTCCAAATCGACGAACTCCTTTCATTGGTGATACCTTCAGATACACAAAATCTCCAGGTACAAATTTCACTTCTTTACGCTTCTTATCAGCATAGCTCTTTTGTCTACTTTGTGCAATCCGCAATCGTTCCTTGATTACCTTGATCTTCTCATCATTCTCCCTTACTAAACTTGGGCCTAGCAATGGTTTCTCGCCCACTTCATACCAACAAATAGGTGATCGACACTTGCGTCCATACAGAGCTTCATATGGTGCCATTCCTATGCTTGATTGGTAGCTGTTGTTGTATGCAAATTCTGCTAGGTGTAGGTGTTTGTCGCATGACTCACCAAAATTCAGTGCACAACATCTCAACATATCCTCAAGTATTTGATTCACTCTCTCTGTTTGGCCATCCGTCTGTGGATGATAGGCTGTGCTAAAGTTGAGTTTTGTCCCTAGAGCTTCGTGGAGACTTTTCCAAAAACTTGAAGTGAATACTGATCCTCGGTCAGAGGTTATGGTTTTTGGAACTCCATGGATAGACACAATCCTTTCTAGGTACAGTTCAGCCAACTTGTCAAATGAACATTTGTGGGTGGTGGGAATAAAGTGTGCTGACTTAGTAAGACGATCAACCACAACCCATATAGTATCTTTCTTGTGTAAGGTCATGGGAAGACCGGTGATAAAATCCATGCATATATCCTCCCATTTCCAATCTGGAACATCTAGTGGCTTTAATAGCCCAGCAGGTCATTGGTGTTCAGCCTTCACCTTTTGACAAGTGTCACACTTGCTGACATATTCTGAAATCTCTCTTTTCATGCTTCTCCACCAAAAATTTCCCTTTAGATCTCTGTACATTTTTGTACTTCCAGGGTGCATAGTGTATAGAGTATCATGTGCTTCTTTCAATATTAGTTCCTTAATTTCAGGAATATCTGGTACACAGATTCTGCTATGATTCCAGAGAACACCTTCTCCATCCAATCTGAATTGTGATGGCTGTCCTGCCCTAATTCTTCCGGCTTCCTCTACAATGAATGCATCGATTTCTGCTTTTCTTTGATTTGATCCAAAGGGGTGGGATGGAATGTCATCGTTGCAATACTTGCTTCGTACTTGACAATCTGAACTCTATCTCCATTTTAGCTAATCTTTGTAGTTAGCTCTTGGGAATAGTCTTCAACCGATAACTGATTATTGTGTGCTTTCCCTACTTGAGAGAATGCAAACCACATTAGCTTTTCCGGATGGTAGTTAATGATGAGATCATAATCCTTTATAAGCTCGAGCCATCTCCTTTTGCCTCATGTTTAATTCCTTACGAGTGAATATATACTTGAGGCTTTTGTGGTCACTATACAGGACACACTTAGATCCATAGAGATAATGCCTCCAAATCTTCATTGCAAAAACTACAGCTCAAGTTCAAGGTCATGCGTAGGATAATTTTCTTCATGTTTCCTCAATTGCCTAGATGCATAGGCTATCACTCTACCTTTTTGCATCAGGACACACCCTAATCGACTTAGAGGCATCACAATATATCACATATTCTTCTCCACTTTCTGGTAAGGCCAACACTGGTGCAGTGGTCAACCTATTCTTGAGCTCTTGAAAACTTTTCTCACAAGCTGCTGTCCAAACAAACTGAACGCCTTTTCTTAATAACTTAGTGAGTGGTGCTGAAATCTGGGAGAATCCTTTTATAAATCTGCGGTAGTATCCAGCTAGACCTAGGAAGCTTCAGATCTCGAGTGGGAGTTGTAGGCCTACTCCATGACATCACGTAATCAATCTTGCTTGGGTCTACCTCAACTCCTCTTCCTGACACTACATGTCCCAAGAAGGCTACTTGGTCTAACCAAAATTCACATTTCTTAAACTTTGCATACAGTTGGTTCTCTCTTAAGATTTGCAGTACAATCCTCAAGTGCTCAGCATGCTCTTCTTTGTTTTTTGAGTATATGAGGATGTCATCGATAAAAACTATCACAAATTTGTCCAAATACTTCATAAAGAGCTTATTCATGAGGTTCATGAACAAAGCAGGTGCATTGGTTAATCCATAAGGAACTACTGTATACTCATAATGTCCATATCTAGACACAAAGGCTGTCTTCTCTACATCTTCTGCCCTCACTTTCAGTTGATGATAACCAAATCTTAAATCTAGCTTTGAAAATACACGGGCATTGCTTAGTTGGTCAAATAGGTCATCTATCCGTGGTAGTGGGTATTTATTCTTTATTGTAACCTTGTTCAACTCACGGTGTCTGTACATAACCTGAGCCCTCCATCCTTCTTCTCTCGAGAACAAGATAGGGGCACCCCAAGGGGACACACTTTCTCTAATAAATCCTTTTTGTTTCGGTCATCTAACTGTTTTTTCACTCAACTAACTCATGTTTTGCCATTCTCAGGGGCTTTTGGAGATGGGTCTTTGTCTGGGTACTAATTCAATTGCAAACTCTATTTCCCTATCGGTGACATGCACGGCAAGTCTTCAGGGAAAGACATCGGGGAATTCTTGAACTACGGGTATGTCTTCTAATTTCTTCTCTTTAAGGCTTGCTAGAGTTGTATCTCGAGTCCATCGGTCTAGTCCTAACTCCAAAATAAAATGTTCTGGAGCCCACAGGTATTCTTATGCATGCACACTTTTGTTCACAGTCTATCAACACCCCATGCTCATGCAACCAATCCATACCTAATATCACCTCTAACCCGGTCATATCTATCACCAGCAGGTTTGCTAAAAATTTAATATTCTGAATTATTACGGGCTGGTCTTTGCATATCTTCTCTACTTTCATTTGTCCACCAGGGGTATTAACCCACATGGCTTTTTCCAAGGGTGCGTGTACTAATCCATGTTTAAGCCCAAAATCTTGAGAGATAAACGAGTGTGTAGCACCAGAATCAAAAAGGACTGTACCAACAGCAGGTGGGATGAGCAATTTACCAGCGACAACATCTGTAGCTGCACCTAGTTGCTCTGTGTTCACATAATTCAGCTTGGCTGTACTCCCACTTGGTCCACCACGTCCTGCTCCTCTTCCTGCTGTGTTCACCTGTCCACCACCACCTCTCCCAACTTGTTGATTGGTCACTTGGGTGCGATATGTAGGCTGCATTGTCGTCTTTATTGGATTGGGACAATTAACTTTGTGATGACCTTCTTTGCCACAATTGAAGCATATATTTGACCCCTTTAAACAGTCCTTGGTAAGATGTCTCCCTCCGCACTTTCCACATATTGGAGGTGGAATCGATAGTTCGTTGGGGCTGATTTATATGGTGGCACTTGAGGGGCGTGCTCGGGGCTGCTGCATCATGGGCCTTTGCTCAAATCTTGCTTTCTTCCTTCTTTCTTCACCCAACGAGAATGCTCATCTTCAAGTACTATGGCTCTGTTGACTAGATCTTGAAATTTGGTGATCATGTGAGGCTTCAAGTGCATCCGAAGGAACGGGTGCAACCCTTCCATGAATTTCTCAACCTTCTTCTCCTCGAGTTCACATCATCGGGGGCATACCTTGACAATTCGGTGAATTGATGCACATACTCTGCCGACCTTTTGTTTCCTTGGGTTAAATTCGAAACTCTCTCTTCTTAATAGACACTTTCCCTTCTGGGATAAATGCCAAGGTGAAAGCTTGCTTGAATACTGCCCAGGTGATAGGTTTATTTGTAGCACGATTGTGCTTAAAGTTTGACCACCAAGCCCCAGCAAGACCCGTCAATTGGTGGGCTGCATATCTCACCTTCTCTTCATCTGAGCAGCCAACTGTCTCAAGCTTCTTTTCAACTTCCAGCAGCCAGTCATGGGCCTCAAGTGGGTCTATGGCCTTGGAAAAGGTTGGAGGTTGAGTCTGAAGGAATTGTCTCAAGAGAAATCCAGGCTGCGGTAAACCACCTGGAGCAAGTCTGTTTATTATAGCCTCCATGAAGCAGTTCTGGTTCTATTGTGACTCTCTTCGGGAGTTCTCCATGAACAACAGGACATCCCCAAGGTTCCTAGCCCCGCCATTGGCATCAGAAGTCCCGGCATCACCAAAGTGGGGATAGTTTGTAGGTTGTCCCCCTGGTTGGAAGCTGTGATTTCCAGATGAGTTGCCTCCATTCCCATTGGGCCCGAGGCGCATGATAAGGTCCTCTTCACCTAATCCACGCCTGTCCATCACGCAAGATGGCCCCATTTGTTGAGTAATCCTTCAATTTTTTTTTTTACATGTACTGAGTATATTATTTGGTACTGTTGCGTAAACAAATGTATGCTAGCTGTACATGCTGGAGTAATTCAACAATCCTTTGTACACTTTAGACATTTTTGGGTATGTAAAAATTTAATCACTGACATCCAACACATACACATGAAAATGCATAGCACACTGATCATTTAACCATACAGTCTTAGATATCCATTAGGGTGCATTACATTCGACTGGGTGCTGCCATTCCTTACATATGGTCTTGGTCTAGTTAACTATTACAAGCCACTAAGCAAGATCTATGAGAGATCTTGACTCCTACAAAAGACTGCACTACTGATCACCACTTATGTTACAGATCACTACACTACATTAGTTCTTCTTTGCAGTCCAACTAGTACTAACTCCAAAATATCTCCATCTGTTGCGGGGATGCTGATGTCGTGCGCCTAGAAGTCGGAAAGGACTAGAGTTCGATCTTGCAACACCGTTCTTTGCTACCTGCCTCGTTCACTCCACGAAGTCCTAACACCCGATTGAGAAAAGGTCACGGTAGGCTGCCGCTCCAATGTAGGCTTTACTACGAACACTCATGCGTGTCCGATATGCTCTAACATCTTCTTTGTTGTACAGGTTCGGGGAGGTGGGAGCACATGTGGGTCTTTGCCGCAATTGGTCCATCGACAAGCTCGGTGACAAGGGCTCTAAATCACGGTGTCTCAACATGTGGTTCAGTCGTTCAAATTCTGGTGTCACTACTTGGAGTATTAGGGACTACTTGATGTGGTGAAGCAGTGCGTCTAGATTCTCTACTTCTTCTGCGCCTCGGGTTCTTCTTGCTCCATTTCTGGATCTTCCTCTTCGTCCTCTTCTACTACTAGAGGGTTAAGGGCACCTCCAGGTTGTTGAAGATGATCAACATGTTCCTGTAGCGCGGCCGCGACCTTGTTCACTTACTAAGAACATGTGGTACCAGTAGCGGGCTTCTGACCACATATTAGTGAAATCTGCAGCAAATGACCGAAACACCATCCCATCTGATATCATCTTCATACTAGAGGCTAGGTGGATAGCATCTGATGAACATCCTAGCATCCTTGAGATTGAGAACCACGATAAACCTTGAGTCCCTAGCTGAACCGGGTGCCTTTGGAACGTCCCAAGATCAAATCCTGGAAAGTCACGATAGCAAGTAGTGCTCAAGTAGGCAGCAAAGTGCGCCCGAAGCACCTGCATAGCTTCAGTGGCCACATCCTGTAGGGCATCCTCAGGGAAAGGCCGAGATCTGATGAGTTCCCTATGGAATGTTGGGTCCATAGAAAAACCAGATAGGATCGGCACTATGCGCCTCTCACCATGGTCCAGTGTTTCCTCCAAAAACTCTGGGCAAGATCCTCCAAGGGTCTGAACCATGTGCATGAGGAGCATCACTGAATGTCCACACACCCACTCTGGTGGAACATTAGACAAAGCCGTAGTTGCGAGGGCCAATAGCTAGAGACTATAGGTGACCTGAAGTGGAAAAACAGATCTGTCCCATGTTTGTATAGTATGTCTTGTTGTTTTGCATTGATTATACTACAGCCTTGTCCATATTTGTTTTTCTCTAGGCAACTACCTTGCTAATAACATAGCTAACTCTCATGTTGATTGCATGACCTTGGACAGGATGGCACGTTCTAATGTTCCACCGAGAGAGGGTGTGTGGACATTCGCTGATGCTCCTCATGCACATGGTTCGACCCTTGGAGGATCTTGCCCGAGTTTTTGGAGGAAACACGGACCATGGTGAGAGGCGCATAGTGCTGATCCTATCCGGGGCTTCCTATGGACCCAACATTCTATAGGGAACTCACCAGATCCCGGCCTTTCCCCGAGGATGCTTTTATAGGATGTGGCCACTAAGGCTATCTTTGGTGCTCGTTTTGCACTTTGCTGCCTACTTGAGCACTACTTGCTATCGTGACTTTTCAGGATTTGATCTTGGAAGTTCCGATTACCTTTGGCTCAGCCCGGGGACTCAAGGTTTATCGAGGATTCTCTATCTCAAGGATGCTAGAGTGTTCATCGATGCTATCCACCTAGCCTCTAGTATGAAAATGATAGCGATGGGATGGTATTTTTGGTCGCTCACCGCAGATTTCACTAATATGTGGTCCGGCCCGCCATCGGTACCATATGTTCCTAGCAAGTGAACAAGGTCGTGATGTACTACAGGAATATGTTGATCATCTTCAACATCCTGGTGGTCCCCTTAACCCTCTAGTAGTAGAAGAAGACGAAGAGGAAGATCCGTAAATTGTGCAAGAAGAACCTGAGGCAGCAGAAGAAGTAGAGAATCCAGACGTACCCGCTTCACCACATCCCGTAGTCCCAAATGCTCCAAAGATCGCCACCTCGAATTTGAACAGCCCAACCACAAGTTGATACACCGGTGAGAGCCCTTATCACCTGAGCTTGCTGATGGACCACCTGCATACAGCCAAGACTACATGTGCTCCCACCTCCCGAACTCCTCGCCAACAGCAAAGCATGTTAGAGCATATCGTACACGCATGAGTGTTCGTAGTGAAGCCTACATTGAGCCGGCAGCTACCGGGACCTTTTGAATCGGTGTTAGGACCGGCAGGGGAGTGAACGAGGCAGGTAGCAGGCAGCCCGGTGTTGCAGGATCGAACTCTAGTCCTTCTGACTTCTAGGCGCCGCGACATCGCGATCCCCGGGACGGATGGAGATATTTTGGAGTTAGTACTAGTTGGACTGCAATAGGGACTAATGTAGTGTAGTGATCTCAGAACATAAGTGGTGATCGGTAGAGTGCGCCTTTTTGTAGGAGTCAAGATCTCTCATAGATCTTGCTTAGTGGCTTGTAATAGTTAACTAGACCAAGACCATATGTAAGGAATGGAAGCACCCAAATAATGTAATGCACCCTAATGGATATCTAAGATCGTATGGTTAAATGATCAGGTGTGCTTTGCATTTTCATGTGTATGTGTTGGATGTCGTTGATTAAATTTTTACATACCCTAAAATGTCTAAAGTGTACACAGGATTGTTGAATTACTCCAAAGATGTACAAATAGCATACAATTGTTTACGCAATAGTACTAAATAATATACTCAAGACATGTGCCAAAAAAATGAAGGATTACTCAAAATACCATCTTGCGGGGATGGACAAAAGTGGATTAGGTGAAGAGGACCTTATCATGCGCCCCGGGCCCAATGGGAATGGAGGCAACTCATCCGAAATCACAAAATTCCAACCTGGGGGACAACCTACAAACTATCCCCACTTTGGTGATGCCGGGACTCGATGCCAATGGCGGGCTAGGAACCTTGGGGATGTCCTGTTGTTCATGGAGAACTCCTCAAGAGAGTCACAAGAGAACCGAACCGCTTCATGGAGGCTATAATAAACAGATTTGCTCCGTGTGGTTTACCGCGGCACGGATTTCTCTTGAGACAATTCCTTCGAGACTCAACCTCCAACCTTTCCAAGGCCATAGACCCACTTGAGGCCCATGACTGGCTGCTGGAAGTTGAAAAGAAGCTTGAGACAGTTGGGTCTGCTCAGATGAAGAGAAGGTGAGATATGCAGCCCACCAATTGATCTGTCTTGCCGGGCTTGGTGGTCAAACTTTAAGCACAATCGTGCTACAAATGAACCTATCACCTGGCAGTATTCAAGCAAGCTTCATCAATAACGCGTATTCAGCCCGGCCCATCATCTTGGCCCATTAGTGGGGTCTCACATCCACCCACCCTTAAGGACTCGGCGTCCTCGTCGAACCGGGCTTACCCATACGGGACAAATGTCGGGATCAACACTCTTGGCTCACGTACGCATTACGGCTCCTCGGCCTATTTGCCATGCCCTCTCACGGGGCCATGCGCAACTTTTCCGAGCTCCCGATCCATACGTCCGTGAAACCGCGAGAGGTAGACCCAAGCAAGATTGATTCTGTGATGTCATGGAGTAGGCCTACAACTCCCACTGAGATCTGAAGCTTCCTAGGTCTAGCTAGATACTACCACAATTTATAAAAAGAATTCTCCCGCATTTCAGCACCACTCACTAAGTTATTAAGAAAAGGCGTTCGGTTTGTTTGGACAGCAGCTTGTGAGAAAAAGTTTTCAAGAGCTCAAGAATAGGTTGACCACTTTGCACGGTGTTGGCCTTACCGTAAAGTGGAGAAGAATATGTGACATATTGTGATGCCTCTAAGTCGATTAGGGTGTGTCCCGATGCAAAAAGGTAGAGTGATAGCCTATGCATCTAGGCAATTGAGGAAACATGAAGAAAATTATCCTATGCATGACCTTGAACTTGGAGCCGTAGTTTTTGCACTGAAGATTTGGAGGCATTGTCTCTATGGATCTAAGTGTGTCCTGTATAGTGACCACAAAAGCCTCAAGTATATATTCACTCAGAAGGAATTAAACATGAGGCAAAGGAGATGGCTCGAGCTTATAAAGGATTATGATCTCATCATTAACTACCATCCCGGAAAAGCTAATGTGGTTGCAGATGCTCTCAGTAGGAAAGCACACAATAATCAGTTATCTGTTGAAGACTATTCCCAAGAGCTAACTACAGCATTAGCTAAAATGGAGATAGAGTTCAGATTGTCAAGTACAGAAGCAAGTATTGCAACGATGACATTCCGTCCCACCCTGCTGGATCAAATCAAAGAAAAGCAGAAATCAGATGCATTCATTGTAGAAGAAGCCAGAAGAATTAGGGCAGGACAGCCATCATAGTTCAGATTGGATGGAGAAGGTGTTCTCTGGAATCATAGCAGAATCTGTGTACCAGATATTCCTGAAATTAAGGAAATAATATTGAAAGAAGCACATGATACTCTATACACTATGCACCCTGGGAGTACAAAAATGTACAGAGATCTAAAGGGAAATTTTTTGTGGAGAAGCATGAAAAGAGAGATTGCAGAATATCTTAGCAAGTGTGACACTTGTCAAAAGGTGAAGGCTGAACACCAACGACCTGCTGGGCTATTAAAACCACTAGATGTTCCAGACTGGAAATGGGAGGATATATGCATGGATTTTATCACTGGTCTTCCCATGACCTTACACAAGAAAGATACTATATGGGTTGTGGTTGATCGTCTTACTAAGTCAGCACACTTTATTCCCACCACCCACAAATGTTCATTTGACAAGTTGGCTGAACTGTACCTAGAAAGGATTGTGTCTATCCATGGAGTTCCAAAAACCATAACCTCTGACCGAGGATCAGTATTCACTTCAAGTTTTTGGAAAAGTCTCCACGAAGCTCTAGGGACAAAACTCAACTTTAGCATAGCCTATCATCCACAGACGGATGGCCAAACAGAGAGAGTGAATCAAATACTTGAGGATATGTTGAGATGTTGTGCACTGAATTTTGGTGAGTCATGGGACAAACACCTACACCTAGCAGAATTTGCATACAACAACAGCTACCAATCAAGCATAGGAATAGCACCATATGAAGCTTTGTATGGACGCAAAGTGTCGATCACCTATTTGTTGGTATGAAGTGGGCGAAAACCGTTGCTAGGCCCAAGTTTAGTAAGGAGAATGATGAGAAGATCAAGGTAATCAAGGAACGATTGCGGATTGCACAAAGTAGACAAAAGAGCTATCTTGATAAGAAGCGTAAAGAAGTGAAATTTGTACCTGGAGATTTTGTGTATCTGAAGGTATCACCAATGAAAGGAGTTCGTCGATTTGGAATAAAAGGGAAGTTAAGTCCTAGATATGTTGGACCATTCAAAGTACTAGAGCGAAAGGTGCAGCAGCTTATCACTAAATTGCCCACTCGGCTTTCCAAAATACATGACGTATTCCACGTCTCACAACTGAAGAAATGCCTAAGACAACCATCCTAACAACTCCAAGATCTGAATATCAAGCTACGGCCCGGACTTGACCTATGAAGAGCGTCCACTAAAAATATTAGAAGTTGAAGATCGACACCGAGAAATAGGAAGATACGATTTTGCAAGGTGCAATGGAAGAACCACTCTGTCCGAGAAGCAACTTGGGAAAAGGAGGAAAGATCTGGCATAAAGCTTATCCCGACCTCTTCAAGTAAGTTCGATTTCGAGGACGAAATCTTTTCTAAGGGGGTAGGATGTAATGACCCAAATTTTAGTCCATGATTAATTATAGCTAAGTGCACGAATGGTAAATCAATTAACACAAGCTAGGCAATTAGTATGTTTTGATATTAAATTGCCTAAATCAACTAGTAAACTCTGGTGGTGTTTAGGTACACCGGTGGACCAAGTCCACTCCACAAGAAAAGACTCAAACCACCATTCTTTTTGCATATTTAAGTACAATAGAGTACACTACACTATAGCCACATTCACAAAGTTGGTACATGGGAGGTGTAGCCATGCCCTTCTAGAATGAGATTATCCACTCTACTAGCAACAATTTGGACAGCATACAAATGAATCTCTTTGACCCGAGCCATGATTGGAGATAAAATAAATGAGGGGAACTGGAGAGTGGTAGAAGTAGAAAAGGGGTTCAGGACTTGCCTCCACGAGCAGCAAGCTATTCAGTTCTAGTCCTTGCCCTCTCCACTCAAGTTTGAGCCCCTAGAAGAACACCTCGTACACTCATTGTTGAGAAAAACACTAGCTTTTCCACCAACACAAAGATGGTGACTTGACCTCCATGGAGAGTGACCTGGGGTGAGAGGGGGTCTTGACGGGGAGTGGAGTCACCAAGGAGCCGTGGTTGCATACAGCTCCTAAAGCAAATTGGAGCACCAAGATGCGCAAGAGAAAGAGCAAGTGTCTGAGATTAAGGTGAGGGTCACGGTGCAAATCTTCCCCTCTCTACTAAGGACACGAGCACATGCCATTTGGATAAATAGTGGGGTTATACTAAATTTTCTCACAGCAAACAAATCTTGATAAAATGTCAGGCTTCAAGAAAAATGATGAAATAGCTGTTATGGTGAGACCTAACTAGTAATCTTCTAGCACAGCATACACATGATATTTCACATCTCAGCTTGGGAAAGTAAATAATAAGCCAAGAAAACTCCACCTCTCGCAGCACACAGCCTGTACTCTTGTGTCACGAGACTAGATGAACTAGGCACATGTATAAGCACGAAGAACCAAATATGAGGACACTCCTTTGTCGGGTTGGGGATTTGGGGAAACTGCTACCGAGTCCAAATCCTGCACACACCACCACCACACGAAGCGCCATGCACGGGCTCCTTGACTCTCCTTACGGGCGTCATGGCTGCCCGGCTCGCACACACTGGAAAGCACGCCGCCGACCGCACCTCCCGGCATCAGAAATCGGGTGGACAGATGGTTAGATAGCTCCTAGTATCATTGGATTTGGTTTTGAGGGGAGAAATCGAGGAGGAGATCCAACCATGGTTGCCGATCTGAGTGGGTCGATTGACCTCCATGGCTGAGCGGGATGGGGAAAAGAAGAATAAAGGGAGGAATAGAGGGAGACCAGGTGCATGCGTGTGTGTATTGACCACTTGCCTGTTGCTTTGCTTTTGGAGTGCCGAGTAGTACTACTAGTACGCCAGCTGCTTCAGCCTAGTACACTGAGAGAGAGCACAATCAGCTTAAACAAACAATAAATTATTTAATGACTCTCTAAGCACAGCTATGTATATTCTTTTTTTTATAAATCACAACAAAATTGATACAAGTAATAGGAAGCTATTTATTGCCCGTAGGATGAACAAATGGCTACGTATATATTGTGTGTATATATTTGTGTGTTGTTTTTCTAAATATTAGTATATTTATACAAATTACAGTGAAGCGACCAAGGTCAGGTGCAGGGCCTTCTAGTGAACCAAACTGAGCCCGAAGTTAGACCTTAACAACTCGAGGCAAGATTTCCTTGACCATTCTCTCCTTGAGTTTTATACATAGTTTGAGAAAATAAAAATAACTTGCATCAAATATTATTTTCTAGAATTGGTTATGGATGGATGACATGTGACTTTGATGATAGGGGATTAGCTGATGGAGCAGCTAATACCCTCATGTATATTTTGGTTGGAAAAGTTACTAGGATTAATAACCAACTCTCACTTGTGTTATTGGGCCGTATATATTCGTGTCAACCTTGAACTCGTTTAGGACGGGCTGATTCTATTACCCATGGAGTTATTGTATAATCCCTATGGTAAGTATGGAGAGGGTTGGGTGATGGAATCCCCAATCAGCCGTCGATGAAGTACAGCCGGTACATATATTAGCGCACGCGTGTAGATGTGGATGTACAATTATACAAAGTGGGGAAAGTCTCGGTACCTTGGCCATGAGTCGCACCAAGGGAAGTGCGATGGAAAATTTTGCAAGGTAATTATGGCTAAAGTGATACAAACTGCGGGGGTAAAATCTTGAATTCATGTCATGTCTCCTAGTATGGAGGCTACGGGAACCTATGGGTGGCTCTTTTTCAAGATGCAAGTGATAGTAGTGTTTTCTAAATTAAATCTACCCTTTTTTATACAAATTCTATTTTCATACAAGATGATATGTGATTGATCATTGAGATTACCAGATTGCATTGCTTTGTTATTTATATATATGCTTGCTGAGTACGTTGTACTCACTCTTGTTAACTCTCCCCCTTCAGAGGATCCTCAGGAATGTGCACAAGAATTCCTAGATGATGGTTATGCCTATGCAGATTGGGATGACTATGAAGAAGCTAGTCGTGTTGCTGCCACCTCCTATGGAGGATGGGATGAATAAATAATTCCCCTTAGTCTAATTATGGATATGAGTGGCGAATTGTATTTGTCGCTCACTTAGTAATCTAGTTTGGACTTCTATAAGTCAGGCTTGTAATAAGGTGCAAACTTGTGTGATGCTTATTTAAAGACTTAAGATCGTATGCTGGTATTGTAATAGTTAATGGTACCTTCCAGCTATTCTCTGTTGCCAACTTTGTTAATGGTTTATTATCCGACAAATCATGTATCTGTGGAGTAATAAATCATGGCCGAGTTTATTATTTAAGGTTGTAATTACCCGGTCGTCACAGCACCACTCCTCTTGCTACAGTAA
Source organism: Hyparrhenia diplandra (assembly GCA_015847255.1). NCBI lineage: Eukaryota > Viridiplantae > Streptophyta > Magnoliopsida > Poales > Poaceae > Hyparrhenia > Hyparrhenia diplandra. The sequence continues at coordinate 25,548 of JADLZK010009306.1, read as the reverse complement.
CGCATAACCAGCACCATTACTTTCTGAAAACAAGTTCTTCAAAAAAAAATAATAGGGAAAATCATTATTTCTAAAAAGCGCCCTTGCATTCTAAAGTATATGATTATTTCCCTGCATATTAGTGGTTTGAATTTGAAATCATTCATTCCATGGTGGCATATATGGTGAAAAAGAGGGAGGTCCCATCACTCACTATGTTTGGTTCACAGAGAAAAGAGGATAATATGTGTGTCTTAAACTTTTTATTCGCATTGGCATGCTACCAAATATATATCTAATACATATCAGTGGAATTCTATATGCTCAAAATTGAAACTAACTAACAAAAAAAATCATTGCTTGTTCTTTCTGTTTACATCTGAATTCTGCAACTTTTTACAACCTGAGCTAGGAAGTGAGCACGACGGGTAACAACGTGTATTGTTATGGAGTACCTTAGTAAATCAGCTAACATGGCATGAGATGTGAGACCCGCTAATGGGCCAACATGATGGGCGGGCTGAATATGTGACACTGTAGCAGGCGGTTTAGTACCATACTGCTTCTGGAGGAGAGTTGAACCAGCTTAAATACCGGGGCGGAAATGGTATTAACTCGGTTCGAACCTTTTCTGCCTTGGCGATGAAAAGCGTAAGAGAGTTAATTATCAGGTGTGGTTCATTCAACGTGTAGAGTGGACTTTAGCCGTATTTCGGGTCTCGGGGTGTTACAAATGGTATTCAGAGCCAACTCTCGCGGTTTCACGGACGTATGGATCGGGAGCTCGGAAAAGTTGCGCATGGCCCCGTAGAGGGCATGACAAATAGGCCGAGGAGCTGGTAATGCGTACTTGAGCCAAGAGAGTTGATCCTGGACATTTGTCCTGTATGGGTAAGCTGGTTCGACGAGGACGTCGAGTCCTTAAGGGTGGGTGGATGTGAGACCCCGCTAATGGGCCAAGATGATGGGCCGGGCTGAATACGTGTTACTGTAGCAAGAGGAGTGGTGCTGGTTACTGTAGCTTCGCGAGACACTGTAGCAGGCGAAGTTTAGTACCATACCGCATCCTGGAGGAGAGTTGAACCAGCTTAAATACCGGGGCGGAAATGGTATTAACTCCGGCTCGAACCTTTTACGCGAAGCGAGGACGAAAGCGTAAGAGAGTTAATTATCAGGTGTGGTTTATTCAACGTGTAGAGTGGACTTTAGCCGTATTTCGGGTCTCGGGGGTGTTACAGGAGTGCTCTTTGTTACTATTACTGCATTGATCTACTTGTTTTAATCTACTAGCATTTTCTGTTACATTCAAAATAGGAGTACTGTAGAATCTCCAATGGTTTCAAGATTGAAATAGTATTTTTATTTCTAGTAGAAAATAATTGTAAATGAAATATCAACACTATAGGCCATAGTTCTGGCACATGGATTACTAATCCCTGTCAATGTCTCTCAATGGCAAGTTGGACACCAGCAGTGTTCATAGTTCCCTTTTCTGTTGCTACTTCATAGTACAGTGTAACATCCTAGATGTTAATGAGCAATTAAAATTTTAATCATGTCATCATAAGCATTGCAAAGCATGCATGGTTAGGAAATTTTAAATTTTTGGATTAATTAAAATAAGTTTATTTATATAGAAATTGTTGTGCTTTTAGGGTTTTAGTGTGATTTTATTTTGTGCACATGTGTTTGATATTAATTATGATTTGGATTGATTGTTTTTATATTTATATATTGCTAGTTTGAAATTTTATCAAATTAAATTTTGAATTGAAGTGTTATTTCATGTGTCGGAAAAACCCTAGTTCCAACCTTTTTCTGACCCTTTTTTCTTTGGTTAAAAATCTAAAAAGAATTTGTGGTTGGTTTCAAAAGAAAAAAAAGTGTAGAGCTTTCAAAGATGAACCAAAAAGGTATTTGGAGTTTTTAAAGTTTATTGGAAAATTTTAAAGTAATTTTAAAAGTTTCAAAATCCTATTTTGACCTTATTTTACCCCCTTTTTCGATATTTCAAATCTATACAAAATTTGACAAAACTTCTAAAAAGCTAGTTTGTAGATCTTGTCTTGATGTACAATTTTCATATTGGGAGTTTTTAAAGTTTTTATATGAAATTTAAAGTAATTTTGAATTCAAATTAAACCCTATTTTGACCCTATTTCAAAAGTCTATGTTGGAGGCTGATTTTCAAAAAAGGTTTCTATATGAAATGTGTAGATCTTTTTTTATTTGGAGAAAATTTGTTGTTGACAATTTTTCGAGTTCCTATGTAAAATCAAGAGTAATTTGCAAAATTCGAAACTAGGGTTTTGAAACTTGAAAAAGGGGAAGGGGAACGATGAAGCCCGGGCAAGCTTCGCCATGCCATGGCTTCGCCGATCTTCCAGCACCACTGCGTACCACCTCCCCGCTTCGACGTGTCGAGGCAAGCACCAACGTGTCCCTCGCCGCCGCGCCGTCATTCTTTGGATAGGTGAAACGAAGACCTCGCCCTTATCCCGCTTCCCCCCCGCCGACCTCCTCCTCCCCGTCTTTGCCTTGGCCCACACCACCGCGCTCCAATCCTCCAAAGCCGAGCACGCAACCATCCCCGCAACTCCCTTACGCATCCCCCGAACCCTCTCGTGTCGCCCGGGTCCATCGAATCGCCCGGCCGCAAGTCGTCTTCCTCCTGGCCGGAGGAACGCCGCCCAGCGGATCACGTCGCCGCTCGTTGGCGTCCCGTTCTGTGAGCTTCGCCTTGTTTTTCCTCGTGTTTTGGTTCTCCGTCATGTCACGATGCTCGTGCTCGCGATCGTAGCTAGGCGAGCTCTGTCGCTAGCCGAACGCCGCCCGTTCTGGCCGGAGAGCCGCGACCGCCGTCCGCCACCGCTGGTCGGCCGGTTCCCGCCGCACCTTAGCCTCAACCACCTTGCCGTTCTAGTCGCGGTGAGCTCACGTCGTGCCCATGCCATTAGTTTGCCGTTTCCCACGCCGTGTCCACGGAACAATGGATCAATGAAAGTGGAGGATGGGTCAACTAAGAAGTGTTTGCTCTAGTGTAGGATCACCTAGAGTATATGAGCTACTAATCCGAGTTAAAAAATATTGAAAGTAAGGATCCACTATTAGTAAGCTTTTTTCTGCAAAACTCTCCTTTTCTAGCTCTAGTTCCCTTAAGCCAAATATCCTTGGAGTCTTTTTCTTTTGTCGGGTAAGTCTTGCAGAGTACATTGTGTACTGGGGTTTTGTTAACCCCCATTGCGGTGCTGGACTTCGTCTTTGCTACCGGGGTTATGTCGGTGGGCTCGACATGATCTAGTTATCCCCTATAGTCTCGCTCTACTTCAAGAATTAAGTTAAGTTTACTCAAATGTAACTTACTCTCAATTGTAAAATTAATGTTATTATTCTTCCGCACTCTGATCTATATTTTTGTAACAAATGTTGCAATGCTGTAGCTACTCCTTTGTTGATCTTGGTATGAGAGGTAATTTGTGGTGTAATCGGGTTTACGATGACACCCGACAGGCTTCTTAAGTTATTGGGGGCATCCACAGTCGTCGAGGTCTTTGGGACAATGACAGTGTAGGTGGGCCCCTGTAATTTAGGAGGTTCTGTCACATACAAGTATGGCTGAACACTTGTTGTCTGTCATTGACTGAAAACTACGAAGTATTATTTGCAATGTTTTTCTGTTTTTCTTAGTATTCTTTGCTGCAATATCTAACTGATCAACAATGCAACCATAATGCTCTTCCTGTGCAAGCACTGAATATAGAGGTCATTGACTGAAAAATATGCAAACCCTGCTTAATTAGAACAGTATGGCTGCATGCATAAAGTACCGAGGAAAATGTTAACCCATCAGGATTAATGTTTCCTTTTTCCATCAGCTTAAACATTTCAGCTTCATGTATGTGGCGACTAGCATGCCATAATTTGGTATTTTAGGAGTTCTTCTGGACTTAAATGGCCTTGCATTAACTGTATGGATGCTTACTTCAGTAGTTTCAGTAGTTAACTGTATGGATGCTCACTTCAGTAGTTTCAGTAGTTGCTCACTTCCATGGACCTTCCAGCATATTAATGGCCAGCATATTTCTATTTGGGGATATATGAGGTTTCCATGGATGTATTTGGGAAATAAATGAACTTGTAGTTAGGTGGTTCTTGTCATGTGCTCGCATCAAAATTGTCTGCCTGCTAGTTGTCATGCTCTTGAAATCAGTCTTCTATTCCTAAAAAAAATATGAGTCATCTTGTGACCATTTATCTGGTTAGCGGATAGATCAGTTTGTTTCATTATTGATGACATATATGTTGATCATTTTCTCATTAAATGTGTGATCTTTCATGAACAGGAGAAAAGGAGAGAACTTGAGGCACTGTTGCTGAGTAGTTTGAGTTGATGTGAAGTGTTCTGAGAGCACATGCTTCTACTCTGTTCTATTTGCTCCGAGCTTGTAGTTTCAGATGCTAAAAAATATTTATTAGCTCTGTCATCATTGAACTAAGTAGCATGCCACGAACTAGGCAATATTTAGGTGCTAGAACTAGGCAACATTGAGATCGGAATACCATGTTCAAAATTATCGTGTTCACTTTTGCATACTCACGATGGTTGAGCCAAGATGAATAAATACATGATCAAGCTTCAGAAATGATGTTCATTTTTGTTTCTCTCTGCTAGTGTGAAATTAGTGTGTACCGATATGTACATTTTGTTAGCTTTTAAGGATTGCATGAGATCATTTCTTCCTATCAGTATCATCTGTCTGAAGCGTTGAGCTGTGCACAACTAGTTGAGATTAGCCTGTCACAGCAACATGTGATGCAGCCAGCTAGCAAATCATTCAGGGGCAGGAATCAAGCCTGAGCAACCGAACACAAGTCCAGGATTTCAAGAGGACAAGGAATGAGTGGATCCTGTTGGATGCACTGCAACCTGGCTTGGATCGGTTCAAGGGCAGGAATCAAGCCTGAGCAACCGAACGAGCCCTTAAGCAGCAGCATCCGCTTGCTGAGTCTGTCACCTGGCCACCTATATACCAATAGCACTGTCACTACCACACCACCGTACCAGCAGCACATATATAGCCAGAGATGTCGAATAATCCCGACGCCCAGCTGGAGGGGGCGCTCTCGTCCCCGCCGTGGTTTGGTCTGCATGCGATCCTGAAGGAGGTGGACCTTGGAACAGATCAAGCGCAACATCTGGCCGCCGGAGGAGTTGTGCCACAGGACTTGGACGCCACGCTGCGGGCGGAGCTCCATAGGCTCGTCCAAACGGGCGATCTTAGGGGGTGTTTGGAGAGCTCCTCTCGATCAGGAAATCTTCTCCACAGTGGAGCTCCTGGAGCCAGGACGTGTTTGAGTAATAACACAGGTACTCCAGCTCCAGATTCCTTAGGAGGGGCATTCAAAAGACTAGTTTGCCCATACGTGATGTAACATATATCTCACAGCTGTAATAATATAAATAACAAATAATAAATAGTAAATAAATATGAAAATCAACATTGTACGAAATTAAAAATATTGCATCATGCCTTTGCATGTCTTGCCATACAGTTCAAATGAAACCATACAGTTCAAATGAAAGGATTACAATTCTAATCAAAGGTTCATAATTGAAGGTCCAACAAAGATACATATCATCTTATGTCTTACAAATCTAGCGCCAAGAAATTGATAAAGCAGTGCCTAGTTCATCACGGAAGAGATCCATAGTTACTGCATTTCTTTCGGGAGTTGACTCGTCAGATACCGTTCGAGGAACTGCATATTTGTTGTACCATTCTGGTATTGTTGGAATAAAATTAGGGTCCCGATCAAACCGAGCAAAAATCAGGATCCTCACCGCCATGCTCACGAATGTAATTATGAAGGACCATAGCAGCCGCAACTATCTTTTTTGCTTGTACATGGGGTAGCACGACATCTTGTACAGAATTTGCCACTTCATTTTTAGTAATCCAAATGAACGCTCAATCACACTGCGGGTGGATGAGTGCACACGATTGAATTTTTTCCATTGGAGTATTCGGTTCCATTCCTCAATGTCACTCTGGTAAATGGTACCTCTCACCCTTGTACGAAGCAAGATAGCCGGGGCGATTAGGATATCCTGCGTCAACAACATAGTACTTTCCTACAAATAGATAGAATGTGCTTATTGCTTCAGTTCATGGACACATGCATAGTTTGTACAAATAGAGAGCATAATACAATTGTGGTACCTTGTGGTGGATGCCGTGATGCCGGCCACCTATACGGCTACCACTGTCACTACCACTCCACCTTACCAGCAGCACATATATAGCCTCGGATGCGAAATCGCCAAACACTACTACACACTGCACATTAGGGGCGGCTAAAGATGCACATTAGGGGTGGCTCCTCCAGCCGCCCTAATAAAAAACACCCCTAATGTAGTTCCACATTAGGGGCGGCTCATAAAACACCCCTAATGTAGTTCCCACATTAGGGGCGGCTGGTGGAGCCGCCCCTAATGAGATTCCACATCGTGGGCGGTTCCTCGCTGTAGTCGCCCCTAATGAGACCACATCGTGGGCGGTTCCAGCTGTAGCCGCCCCTAATAGGTACATAAATTAGGTGCGGTTTATTCCAAAGCCGCCCCTACAGTTAAATTTCAGAATAAAATATATATATATATATATATAATTCACGTAAAGAATTCATAATTGCCATAATATGTCCATACTTCAAATAAACATATACGCATCATTCAAAAACTCACATATTTCAACATAAGTTTCACATAAAGTCACATCAACATAAGTTTGACATAAATGTCGAGATACAATTCACATAAAGTCATAAAGTCCACAATTTCCCATCATACAAGTCACAAAGTTCACATAAAGTTCACAATTTTCCATCATACATATTTCCCAAGATAAGTTGAGTCAAAGCCCTAGGCTTAGCCTTTCCAACTCACGAAGATGTTGATACTTTGGATTTTTATGCAACTCGAGGTACGGTCGATGAAGCTACCTTTGTGATATATAATTTGATCTAATATAAATTCACAAAGGCTACCGACGAAATCCAAGAGATGGTCATCTTTGTAAGGGTCACCGCTTTTCCCTAACTGTTCTCTGACCTACACAATCACCAATATAAGAAAGGAGGGAGCATATATATATATATATAGGAACATTGTGAGCATATATATATAAAGAGAGAAAAGAGAGAGAGGGAGTGAGCATGCAGCAGCAAGACAGTTCCATGTAAAGTAATGCAGCAGCAAGACAAATTTGAGAATTCTAACACCAATCCTAACCAATGTGCCATATATGTTGAAAAAAAAAAATGTGTACATTTGAATCAAAAGCATTTGAAGTTATATGAAAAGCATTTGAAGTTCCATATATCAAAAGCAGCTGCTAGTTTATGGCCTAGATTAAATGGTTCAATATTGGCCTAACAGCCTAGATTATGGCCTACAGGGAGTGGCTCAATATTGGCATAATAGTAATACAACTATGGTACTGATACTTGTATCAAGATAGGAGAATCATAGGCAGTGACTAAAGTAGGAATCTGTAAAGACTAACAATCAACTAGTTAGCCAAATACTTGTATCAAAATCGACAAGGAGTGGCATGCTCAAATACTTGTATCAAAATCGATCCAAAATTTAGCTCAAAATCGATCCAATGTGCATCACGTGCAGTGGCATGCTCAAAATTTAGCTCAAAATCGATCCAAAATCACAGGCATCATAGGCGGCATTTCATCATGGCAGCATTTCATCCAAAATCACGTAACCCGCCGTTGTGTACCTGCAGAGGGGAAAGACCGGCCGTTGTGTACCCGCAGAGGGGAAGGCGCCGCGCAAACCCAAGGCGCAGATGGGGCGGGCGGTCGGCCGGCGTGGATCCAGCCACGGAAAGGCGGGGGACGGCGGGCCCTCGCGGATCCAAAGCAAGGGAAGGCGGAGACGGTGGCGGCCGGCGGGAAGGAGGAGACGGGGCGGCAGCCCGGCCCCGGATCCGGATCCAGCCAGGGAAGGGACGAGGAGGCGGCCGGACGGGAAGGGACGGGGAGGCGGCCTCCCGGGACGGAGACGGGCGACGGGACGGGCGAGGCGGCGGCCCTCCCGAGACGGGAGGCGGCCGCGCGCCCTCACAGTGGAGAAGGGACGGGCCGGGGAGGCGGCCGAGGGGGACGGGACGGCGAGGCGGCGCCCTCCCGGAGACGGGAGGCGACCGCGATCCCGCCGGCGGGGACGGGCGAGACGGGCGCGGGCGAATTTGGCAGCCCGACGGGCGGCGCTGTTCGCACAAATCGCGCCCAGACTTAGCCAATTTTGGCCTCCCCCCCGGCCACCGATATATATACGAAACCCTAGGTTTGATTAGGGGCGGTTTCGGGGGAGCCGCCCTCAGTAGTTAGCTTTCATTTTATAAAAAAATTGTTTGACAAATGTCTTTGAGAGATTAAATGATATCTAAAGAAACATAAAACAAAAATATGGTTACAAATTAATTCAAAAAAATATTGTTTGATAAATGTTTTTGAGAGATTAAATGATATGTAAAGAAACATAAAACAAATATATGGTTACAAATTAATTTGAAAGTCCTAAATGGAGACGGGACGAGACGGGAGACGAGGCGACCGGGCCGCGGAAGGGGCGACGGGGAGACGGGGTCGGATCAGCGAGGGCCACCGCCTAAGGACGCTGACGCGGTGGATCTCGAGGCGGCGGCGGATGGCGCCCGCTAGGGGTTCCAGCGGCGGCGGGAGGAGATCTCAGGGGAGCGACGGCGGGGACCCTGGTGAGGGCGGGCGGAGCGAAAGTGGAGGGGACCCAGCGGGCGCCGGGCGAGGGAGAGGAGGAGGCGCGGGAGGGAGCCGCCCTATAGTTAGGGCCTGCTTGGTCTGAGGGAGCCGCGCCCCGGCCCTCCCGCAAGACGTAGCTACATTGTTCATAGGAGCCGCTTTATCTCTCCTCCTCTTCTCTCACCGACAAATGGGTCCGTGCGACACCGCTCACGTGAGCCGAGAAGCTCGTTTTTCGCCCTCCCCCCTCCCTCCCTCTCGCGCTACAAAGGCCGCAACAGGGAGAAGCCGAGTCGCCGAGTCCTACCAAACGAGGCCTTAGTTTTCTTTTTTTTTTAGAAATTAAAATATCATTTCATGAATGTTTTTGAGAGATTAAATAATATCTAAAGAAACAAAAATAAAATATGGTTACAAATTAAGAAATAATAATAAAATATGGTTACAAATTATAACATATTTGGAATTCAATTTTAATTATTTATAGTGGGGTTTTTAGTTTTCCTAGCCCTAAATGGTTTTTAATTTAGAATTAATACCAACTATCATCACCTCAACACGGTCTACAATCTATCATCGCCTTGCCACTACTTTTTTGGAGTCCAAGATGTTCTCAATTTGAAAAGTCACAAACACTGGCTTTTTTATTTTAGGTCATTTAGTGCTTGTTTGACCGAAGTTTGACCAAGTCAAACTTTCAAATTTCAAACTAATGATGCCTTTGCCGCTACTTTGAATAACACTTTCTCAAAAGCAAAAACGACCATATAAATATTTTAGTTCTCCATGAGATCTAACATGCTTCTATTCAAATTTTTTAATTTAAAGTGATTTAGTGCTTTTTTTTTGACCAAGTTTGACCAAGTTACATTAGGGGTGGCTCTATATACGGCAGCCCCTAACAACATTAGGGGCACTACTTAACTAACACATTCTCAAAAGAAAAAAATAAACATATAAATATTGTAGATCTCCATGAGGTCTAACATGTTTGTATTCAAAAGTTTTTAATTCGACGACATTTAATGCTTCGCTTGACCAAATTTGACCAAGTTACATTAGGGGTGGTTATATATATAGCCGCCCCTAATAATAACATTAGGGGCGGCTCGTAACATCACCGCCCCTAATGTGACCTCACTAGGGGCGGTTTGTTCCCAGCCCAGATTTGCATGCGTTAGGGGCGGCTCAAAGTATGAGCCGCCCCTAATCAAAATGGCAGCCACCCTCTCAGTAGGCTTTTTGTAGCAGTGAAAACACACTCACAGAGATATCGAGTAATCCAGACGCCCCGCTGGAGCAGCCGCCGCCGTGGCTTGGTCCGCATGCGATCCTGAGGCGGTCGAGCGGCTCGTCGTCAGCGACAACGACAACCCCGATGCGGGGTGGACCTTGGAACATATCAAGGGCAGCATCTGACCTTGATGTGTAATATTGTTTAATTCAATATGAATTAGAAATTCGGATATTTTTGTAATATTGTTTGGATGTATTTGAATAAAATATTGAGATCTGGAGGGACTATTTGTATTCGATATTTGTCCGAAAAAAGATGTTCATATCACTATGATGACTTCATCGCTACTTGCGTGTCATATTTTGGTCACTATCTAGCAGCCTTCTCGATGTCGAATTTATAGAGGCTGCTGCCCACTGGTCTCAAATAAGATTTTCTAGAAGGGACACCGGAACAATATAGCCGCATCTATACATCGTTTTCAAAAATAATACAAAAATCTATACATCGTTTTCAAAAATAATACAAAAAAAATAGGCGCCAAAAAATAGCAAAATAATTACAAATCATGTGATAGTCCATGTGTCACTAACGTACGTCTTGTGGTTTAGTCCATATGGGGTTTGACATAAGACTGAACTGTCGCACAATCGTGCTTCATAAGTCACATGATAGTCTATGTGAGTCACTATTGCTGTAGCACTATCGTGGTTCACAAGTCATATGATAGTCCATGTGTCACTACCGCCCTGTGCGAACGTTTGTGCAGCATGGGGCATAAGACTTGTGGCTGCGCACATAGCTCTCCTTGAACCACTGAGATATGCATTTCTATCGCATTCACTTTACACTAGTACACAAGGCTTCTTTAGGGGCGGCCGGTGATGCTCTCTAGGGGCGGTTTTGCCAAAATGCCCCTAACTTCCCGTTCCTACATTGGAATCACAGTAGGGGCGGCTGGTGATGCAACCGTCCCATACTGTATGAGCCGCCCCTATAGCAAATTTTAGGAAATCGTGTTTTTTCAAAATTCAAAAAATACCAAAAACATTTTTATTTAATTGGAGGAGGCCCCTACCGGTTAGCCACACACCATCCCATGCCTCCATCTTTTTTTCAGAGTTTTTTTGCAATTGTTGTAGGTATGGGGTTTCAACCCACGACCTCGTGCTGTAGCCTACAACCCTCCCCACCACTGCGCTACACACTTGTATGTGTCCACATCCCATTTCAAGGCCCCCACATATTATACAAATTGAAAGTGTAAATTGACTATTTGAGGCCCTAAACGGATTCAAACTAAAAAGTGGTCAACTACAAAGTTTCATAACTTTTTGAGATTTACATTTCATATATAGGAAGTTTTTCCATCCGAGGTCATTTACTTAAATTTTGAATTTCAAATTTAAGACATTTCAACACATCTTTTGCATGACTAGATGATTTCAAACTAAAAAGTGGTCAACTACAAAGTTTTATAACTTTTTGAGATCTACATTTCATATGTAGCAAATTTAAGAATCAGACCGGATTAAAATTAGGATCGGATCGTAAAACTATATAAATTTTGAACTAAAAATAAATAGGGCCGAAAGTGAAATTGTAAATAAAGGAGGAATAAGGGCAGGATCCATTACCACCCTTGTGTATCTTGTTAATATTGGGAGTATAATCTCGTAGAAGAAAAAAAAAAAAGTGTTTCTTTTGGCACCAAACTATGGTAAAAGATGTGTCCAACACGGAAAAACTCACAAGTCGATTTCCACTTTCGAATGGCCCCTTTACCTTTAGCTGCTCACCACGCACAAACCCTATCCCGGCGATTATTTTACGCCGTAATCATCCTCACCATTTTCACCACAAAGCGCTTTTTTTTCGCAGTTTTTTGCAATTGTTGTAGGTATGGGGTTTCGAACCCACGACCTCGTGCTTTCCGCCAACCCTCCCCACCACCAAGGCTACACACTTTTATGTGTCCACAACCCATTCCGCGTCCCCACATATTATACAAATTCGAGTGTAAATTGACTATTTGAGGCCCTAAACGGATTCAAACTAAAAAGTTGTCAACTACAAAGTTTCATAACTTTTTGAGATCTACATTTCATATATAGGAAGTTTTTCCATCCGAGGTCGCTTACGAAATTTGAATTTCAAATTTAAGACATTTCAACACATCTTTTGCATGACTAGATGATTTCAAACTAAAAAGTGGTCAACTACAAAGTTTCATAACTTTTGAGATCTACATTTCATATGTAGAAAGTTTTTCCGTCCGAGGTTGTTTATGAAATTTGAATTTCAAATTTGAGACATTTGAACGCAGGATTTAAGAATAAATAGGATCGGATTAAGAATAAATAGGATCGGATTTAATTTTTAGTGTCTCATTTTAAAATTCGGGAACCCACTATAGGGCGTCTCAATATAGAGCCGCCCCTACCAGCACCACAAGAGGGGCGGGTTGGTGATTGAACCGCCTCGCTATTAGTAGGGGCGGCTCGTAACAAAAACCGCCCCTACCGTGGTCACTATAGGGGCGGCTCGTAACATGTTCACAAAGAGGGGCGGCTCAGATCACAAGAGGGGCGCTCAAAACAAAACCGCCCCTAATGAAAAAAGGGAGGCGTTCTCGTAGTAGGCTTATGTAGTAGTGTTACCCAATTTTGATATGAGCATTTGAGGCCCTAAATAAATTCAAATAAAATGCTTTTAGCTACAAACTTGTTGGTATCATTGAGTACCAAAACTTTGGTTTTGGTCGAGTCCTTCTAACGTCATTTGAAATTTTGAATTTGAATTATGGAAAATTCAAACATAATTTTCTTTTGATAAATGATTGTAAATAAAAAGTTATCAACTTTAAAATTGTATAACTCTTCTATAACGTTGGTTTTTTTTCATTTCTCAATCCAAGTTGTTTAAAAAAGTCCAAATTTTATTGTGCAACACCTATTTTTAGAGACGGCTCTAAATCTAACTGCCGCTACAAATCGATTTTAAGAGGCAGCCGTCCCTACAAATTCATTTATACTCATTTTGAAAACTATTTTATAGGGGCAACTCTAGATACAATCGAGCTGGCACACTAGCTCATAACATGCCACCTCACACAAGAGACAACACATAAGACAGTGTATTCAACGATTTGACTCTTGTCCCTCAGTATGGATCCCCCACCTAGACCTTCAACTCGTGACCAGCTAGAGAGGCGTGGGTGGGAGTTGGAACTAAGAGCTCTCTTGTGTTTTTTCTCGAACACGCAAAAAGGTTTGCGCGTCTTTTGTATTAAGACGAATAAAAAGTTGAAAGTTACAACGACGCCAAAAAATGACGCACTAGGGGAATACAATTATACAAACTGCTCAGCCCTCCCTAGCGTAAAAGAAATCAAACACGATTACTCACTAGATAAACAACCTAGTCGACCACGCCGATCGTATTGACGACGGCTCGCTCGTAGCGCGCCTCGTCCGCCCTCGTCCTACACCGGCGAAGTCCGGGAAGATCCGCCGCACGCCTCCTTCGTGAGGGAGTGCGGTTGTCGCCGTGACTCTGCCGTGGTAGGCCGGGCCGCCTCCGCCGCTGAGGGCACCGTCCCGTCCATCAATGAACCCCATCCGCCGCATCACCAACATCTCCCCCGCCGCGAATCGATGTGCGCATGCGTTGAGCGGCGAGCCTCCCATCGCGCGGGCAAATAGAGGGGCTGCGGGCGGTGACACCTGCACCGACAGAGGCAACAGCAAAGGCGGCGGCGCCTTTGCGCAGGACCCCGTTTTTGAACCGCTTTTATCCTCTCGCCTAGGGATGGTGGAGAGGCGACGCATCCGCGGTCGTACTGGTGTGTGGCGCGCGAGGCAGCCCCGCGCCTGGACCGCGCCGAGCCGACCACCTGAGGCGGCGATGCACCCGCCTCCTTCCTTGGACCAGCCGCCTCGGCGGTCGCTGTCCACCGCGTCGCATCCGTGGGGGTCTCGAACACCACCGCATTGGCATGACCGACAAACCCAGCCGAAAGTGGTCACCGAGGGTGAGGCGTGGCGCCGGCCGGCCGGGCCGGTGCCCCCGCAAAGGCCGGGCAAAGGATCGAAGCCGTGGCTTCCACCTCCACCAGAGCGATCGGGCGGAACAACCCGTTGCTCCAAAGTGAAGCCTCTCCAAAGAACATCGGGTCATCTGCGCGACACGACAACCGGGCGCCCGAGCGCTGCCCAGCAAAAAATGCTCGATCTCGGGCGCGGACGCGCTTGTCGGGCGCGCATGCAGATCGTCGGACGGCTGCCACATCCGGTCGCCCGGCGGGCGCCTTCGGCTAAGCCGGCGATATTTGTTCCGTCCTACGCCACAATCGATCAGGCTCGACACGGCGCGCTCGAGTTCGCCGCACCTAATATTGCCGCGGCTGCAACAAAGATGGGTCTCTACTTTGACCGGACTCAAGGCGCAATCCTCGGTTGGCGCTTCGACCGACCGTCACAACTCTTGTTGGCACCCACCACACCGCGCCGGTGCGGCGCCACCAACGCCATCGCCAAAGTTTCTACCGTCCCTCGCCAGCACCCGACGCGGACGCCAATGGCGCACAACAAAGAGCCACCAACAACCTGGACGAAGTCGCGCTTCGCCGCCGGATCGTGCAGCAGCCCCCTAACGCAGGCGCTTCCGGGCGAGGTGGTAGAGGCCGCGACAACGCAAAACAACATTGTGGAAGCCGGTAAGTCGCCACACGGTGAGCATAGGACAGGCAATTGAGGCACCCGTCACGAGCGCATCCGGATCTTGCGGTAGCCGGTTGTCGCCAAGCAGTCGGTGGCTCCACCGACGCCGCCCCGGGGCGCGAGTCCCGGGCGGGGGAAGAATGTCGCGCCACCCATCGGCATTGGGGGCAGACACGCTCCCACGGCGCCCAAGACGCCGCCGGGCAGGTATACGACTCCTCGCCCGGCAGAATGCCGCCACTGGCATGCGGACGCGACCAACCATCCTTCCTCTAGCTGCCACCGAGGACCGCCTCGACCCTTAGGGCGCCCGTCCCCGCCCCTGTGGCCAAAAACATGATCCGACAGAGGTAGAACGTGAGGAGGCCTTGGCGAGCGACGGGCGACATCCAAGTAGGTTGAGGGCGGCTCATCCTCGACACATCGCCATCGCCATCGCCCATTGGCGAACTCGAGCGCCCATCCGTGGAACCCCTGTGGCGGAAAGGGGCGGCGCCCGGAGACAGGTGGACGACGAAGCTCGGGCGGAGGCGGATGGATGGACGAGCAAGGCATCGAGGAAGAGGCAACAAAGGCGTAGCTCGCCGCGACCATGCCAACCCCAACATCCTGTGGCGGGGGTGCCAAGCGGGGCCCTAGCGGATGAAACCCCGCCGTGAAGTCGTCGAGCAGGTCGTCGAGGTCTTCCTCGCCATTGTCGCCTTCGATGTTGAGGAGTGAGCCGTCCGGGACGCCGAGGAAAGGAGCCAACTTGGAAGGGCCAACCGCCAACCCTCGCCGAGATCTCCCGACCTCAAGGCCAAGGAAGCAGCCGCCTTTTGGTGCCGACGGACAGCTCCCCCGGCCGCGGACGGAGATCGCATCTTCGCCCACGCCCAGCCCCGCGTGGAGGGCAGCGCGAGAGATGCGACCGGACGGTGAAGCACGCAGCGGATCGAGCGCATCTCGCGCCAGCTTGCCGCCCGCTGGCGCCGGCGTCGTGAGGGAGGAGCTGCAGCCGGCGGAATCGGGTCCACCCAGCACGGCCGGCGAGGGGGGCGGATCCAGGGGCAGGGCTGCCCGGGCTGCAGCCCCCTGGGAGGCTTTTAATTCACATTTAAACTATGGTTTATTAGTCCCTAAATTACTATTATTTCTTAACTTTGGCCCTAATAATAATTATTTAGCCCTCCCCGAGGAGCTTATCCCGGATCCGCCACCGCCGGGCGGCGATGCCGACAGATCCGGGAGCACGCAGCCACCGCGGATGGGGTCGCCGAGGTCCGTCCCCTCGGCTTCACCGAGGCTGCGGGATGCGGGGCGGGTGGCTTCGCACCCCCCGGGGCGGCCACAGCCGGCGCGCGCCCACCTCCTCGCCCTCGAGGCGGAGCGGCGACGGGAGCCGGGCGATGGTCGCGTGCACCCGACCTGGGAGGGGAGGAGGAGCAGGGGTAGGAGGGGGCGACGGCGCCGGGCGGCGGCGCTCAAAGCCGGGCGACGGCGCGTCGGGCGGCAGCCGGCCCAGCCCCTGCTGGCGGCGGCGGGCGGCGGGCATGCCGTGAGCGTGCATGCACGGAGGGCCGCGGACTCCGACCGGGGGAGGGGAGGAGAGGGAGGAGAGTGAGGAGGGGCGGACGCCGGCCCTGGCCCCGCCGGCAGCGGCGCAGCGCGCCGTGGCTAGGGTTCCAAGGCTGGGGATGGGTATCAGGCTCTTATGCAGAGTTTTTTCTTTCTCATTGTTGTTTCTCCGCTCTCTCGTGTTTTGCGCGAGCTAGGCGATGAAGAGTTTAGCTCTTCTTTTTTTCTCCTTCCACTTAGACAAAAATGATGAGTTGTATTCTATGAGCTAGCTCCACATCGATGCCCAGCCAAAGACAAGGGAGCAAAGCTCTGCTTCCTATATGACCGCCGCCACGACAGTACGCAGAGCTTAGAAGCAGGATGCGGTGGGGATTAGTCGATATAATGTTATTATATTAAATACATCTAAGATTAAAATAAAATTTCAATTTTAATTCAATTACATCTTTAATTTGTGGATACAACAATGGACTAATGGAGTGTTTGCGAGTTACATGACAACAATCACTTGTACAATGGGGTTTTACGTGAAACAACAACCTCTCTCTCTATTCCTTCTATCTTTCCTTCACATCAGCACAATCCTATGTGGCACTACTGCATTAGATGGAGTATGAGACCACTTACGTGAAGCAATGTGCATGCCCTAAAAATCCTGGTTTGACTCGTCCCTGTTAGACTATAGGGTTGTTTAGATATGCATGAGTTGTTACCGTGCGTAGATATGATTTGGCTTCTTGCTTAAGTCTTGGAAGCTAGCTAGGTTGTTGCTCATGTAATCTCTAGATCCTGTACGTAGATCATCTTGTTGTACAAGTATTGTAACACTATATTAACATGTAACTGAGTACCGTGTGATCGGTATCTCGTTCTCTCCCATTCCTGTTTACAGTCCCATGGGACGATCATGGACTCGTTTTTTTTGTTCGACCCGGAAAATGCTCAAATCTATGAGTGGATAGGAATGAACGAAATGGTAGAGAATACAGAATTGAGTAGGAGACGACATGTTGGTTACGTGGTTGAGCAAGGTCGGCGTCCGGACCTTTGTGGAAACTACAAGATCGAGTCACAAAGGCTATATGTAGTAAGCTCATTCGGTCTTTAAAAGTGCCTTGTAACAGTGTCGAGCCTTTGTCATTCGGTCTCTCAAATCCACCGAGCTCCTGTAACTGAGTACGTACGTTCCATTGACCATTCCCATGGCAAAGTTCATGCGCGAGCTGATGCCATGGTTCCTGCCGCTCCTCCCTCTCTTGCTCCTGCTCTTACGCTACTCGATGACTAGCAACAGAGCGAGGAAGAGGCAACAGCCAGACGAAGACGACGACCATCTACCTCTGCCGCCTTCACCTCCGGCGCTGCCCGTCGTTGGGCACCTCCACCTCATCGGCTCGCTCCCTCACGTCTCCCTGCGCAACCTCGCCACGAAGCACGGCTACGACATGATGCTGCTCCGCCTCGGGCGCCGTGCGGTGCTCGTCGTTTCGTCGCCCCGCGCCGCCGAGGCCGTGCTGCGCACGCACGACCACGTGTTCGCGTCCCGGCCGCACTCCCCTGGCCACCGAGGTCGTCCTCTACGGACCGTCCGACATCGCTTCGCGCCGTACGGGACCACTGGCGGAAGGCCAGGAAGCTCGTCACCACCCACCTGCTCACCGTCAGAAGGGTGCAGTCGTTCCGCCACGCCCGCGAGGAAGAGGTGAGCACGGTGATGGCTCAGATCGCCGAGGCGGCCGCGGCTGGCGCGGCGGTGGACGTGGAGAGCTGCTGGGCTCGTTCATGAATGACCTGGCGTGCCGCGCCGTGATGGGCAAGTCGTCTGCCGGCCGGATCCGGAGCAAGCTGTTGCGGGAGCTCGTTGCCGACACGTCGCCCCTCTTGGGAGGCTTCAACGTCGAGGAATTCTTCCCGTTCCTGGCTCGCTTCGGCGTTCTCAGCAAGGTGGTCCGCGCCAAGTCCGAGAGAGTGAGGAAGAGGTGGGACAAGCTCCTGGACGGGCTGATCGACGACCGTGAGAGCATGTACGACGAGGCGATGGCAGTGGCGCCGAAGGAGGAGGACGAGGACTTCATACAAATCTTGCTCTCTGTTCGACAGGAGTGCGGCCTCACCAGAGAGTCCATGAAAGCTATCCTACTGGTAAGTTCATCTCTGATCTGATTCTGATGTTTCGGACACAAAGAAGTTGTTGATATATATTGTTAAGAATAATACATGCACAATTTTGGTAGATAGTGATGTACACGTCATCACAATAGTACATATGAATTCACACACGTCAATGTCACTGCATATATTGCGCCTGTGCCATGCATGTCCAGGGTAGGGCTCCAGGCTTGAGTACGTCCTGATTATTAACTACAGAGGAGCTATGACTACAAGAAATGGTGCTTTACATGACGGTTGCTTTGGTCACGCACACTCAAAAAATACGTCACAGTTATCTTGCCATGACGATCAAGAAATCCGTCATGTATCTCACGTCATACATTTGCCATGTTCGAACATGCATGCAGGATGTATTTTTCGGCGGCATAGACACAGCAGCTTCGCTACTCGAATACACCATCATTGAGCTCATCCAGAGGCCACATGTGATGAAGAAACTACAAACCGAGGTTAGGAGCAGCCTGCCCCTGCCCCACCAGCAGGGACAAGACGACATCATCAAAGAGGCCGACCTGCACAACATGTCCTACCTGACAGCAGTCATAAAGGAGTCGCTCCGGCTACACACGGTAGCGCCACTGCTGGCACCGCACCTCTCCATGGCCTGCTGCTCCATCGACGGGCTCGCGGTCCCGGCCGGCGTGCGCGTCCTCATCAACGTCTGGGCCATTGCCAGGGACACGCGCTTCTGGGGGAGGACGCGGAGGAGTTCGTCCCGGAGAGGTTCCTCGAAGGCGGCAGCGCGGCGGCCGTGGGCTTCAGGGGCACCGATTTCCAGTTCCTGCCATTCGGGGCCGGGCGCAGGCAGTGCCCCGGGATCAACTTCGGCATAGCCGCCATCGAGGTGATGCTAGCGAACCTCGTGTGCAGCTTCGACTGGGAGATGCCGGTGGGCAAGGCTGTGCGCGACATCAACATGGCCGAGGAGTTCGGGCTGGTGGTGCACCGGAAGGAGAAGCTCTTCCTAGTCCCGAAACTATGCGCCTAGCTGCTTACTGCATCGTTCGTGGATTATACTATTACCAGGTGAAGACCCGTACGTTGCTACGGGATAAATAAACACGGTATAAAGACATATGGATCGCATGATAAGATAATAATTAATATGAAATTAAATAATAATATTAAAATGACATTTAATCCAAACATCTAAATTTTGTAAAAGTAACAGAGTCACAAATATAATTATTTTACAAACTTTAATATAATATTCGAGTAAATATAATTGTGTTACACTACAGTCTTCTTCAAATGTGCATCTGAATATAGTATTGTATATATAACATCTCCGTGTAGAGTCTGGTAAAGTATTTAGAAATACCTAGAACATCAACAAATATGACGTTAATGAAATAATGTTTATACAATATAAAAATACCTTTCTAGTTGAGATGGATCAAAAGGAAAATTGGCCTCCTAAGCCCCAGGAAGTATACTGCTTAATCTGCAATTACATCAAATTGAGGGTAAGCCCTATATAACACACATGTCACATATCGAATTCCCTGGTCAACGGAGGGAGGAAGACGAGGGTGACGTGGCGAGAACAACGCCGGCGATGGCGCGGGTGGGGCGGCGCCGGCGGCGGCACAGCAAGCGGCGGCGGCGCGCGGGTGGGCAGCTGCGCAGGGGCCAGGAGCAGAGGGTATTAATCCTAAATTGTTCTTGATTGATTAACCCCAAAGAGTTGCCCCATATTTAGATGAGGGGTTTACACTGCTAACGGGCCAAGCCCATTTGTCTTTTCAAGCTTGCATTAATTTAACTAATTAAAATACCAATAAAAGATG
Source organism: Hyparrhenia diplandra (assembly GCA_015847255.1). NCBI lineage: Eukaryota > Viridiplantae > Streptophyta > Magnoliopsida > Poales > Poaceae > Hyparrhenia > Hyparrhenia diplandra. Next base: position 5,296 of record JADLZK010009306.1, on the reverse strand, counting down.
GCTGGCCCAATTTATTCTTCCAAATGAATAACCCAAGACAATGCGTTCCCTTGAAGGTGGAACGAAGCAAGCTGCATCTGATCACTATCTCCAATGCCTTGAGCGAGAAAAAACATTATTGCATTTGTACAGCCAATGAGAAGGATCCCTTTACCATCACATACTCAGGAAAAATAATTTCAAATTATTCCCGTCTGTCTAGGAATTTCTGGAGAAATTTTAAGAGGAGTCTCTATGGTGCTGTCTGTAGGAATTTTTGGAGGAGTTTATATGGTGTTGTCTGTAGGAATTTTTGTGGAAAATTATGTAGCAATTTCTATATGAAAATCCGTGCAGTCCCGATGGCTGAAGGGTTGTTGGGCCTGAGGCGCGGCGGATGCTAAACTCATCGGTGTCCACAAAGCGGAGGGGGAAGTTTTTGAGGGTGGAACGTACTTAGCTGATTGCGGCGTGGATCTAGCCTCAATTGCTGCAATGTAATCGTTGACGATGTGGTTGAAGTCCTCCGAAATCTTCGGCCCATTCAGGCCATCGGATCGCGGTGGTCTCCGGATACCAATCTGTCATGTATCGGATTCCCGGCAAACGGAGGGGAGGAAGACGAGGGTGACGTGGCGAGAACAACGCCGGCGCCGGGCGCTGTGGGCGGCGCTGGGCGGCGGCGGCGCTGGCGGCTCGCGCTGCTTGTATGCGCGCCCGAGGTGGGCGGTGGCGGCAACGCAGCTTGCGGCGGCGGCGGCGGCTCAGGGCGGCGGCGCATCGTGGGCGGTGGCTCGTGGAGCCAGGAGGAGAGGGTATTAACCCTAAATTGTTCTTGATTGATTAAACCCAAAACAGTTGCCCCCATATTTATATGAGGGGTTTACAATTGTTAACGGGCCAAGCCCATTAGTCTTTTCAAGCTTGCATTAATTTAACTAATGAAAATACCAATAAAAGCTACTAAATAATTAAATATTCAGCCACTACACTTATTGCGGGCTGATCTTTGACGGAGTGTGACAACACACTGAAAACCATGCTAACATTTGTCAAGGTTCAGTGCTATAGTGCCTTTTCAGGGTAACTAAACACAACCTATAGGCATTGCAGTTCATAATATTTAGCATGTCAGCCAATACCACTGCTCCTACCAGAAGAGAGAGGTTCTGCTGCTACTCTACAAGAAGCACAATCACCACAAAGAAATTGTGAACTACAAGTCTCAACAGCAGGTAGGAAAAATGTGCTTCTTCAAGGCAAAAAGTTGAACAAACTTGTAATATAGATATTTGGTACTAAATAAATCTAATCCATAAATTAGTACTGCTAAGTGTGTACTATCTAATAAACAAAAAAGAGTTGATGGAGGTCAAATATCCGGGCAATGACATTGTTTTGTCAGACCGTTATTTGTCAAGGGTTTCAACATAGCAATGCATTCTAACTTCTAAGTTTAGATTTAAATGCTTAAATTAAATTTGCATGACCCAATATATGAATTTCGTTCCACACCTGTATCTATGATATTATAAGTTGACTGGATGCCTTTATTCTATTCTATCCTGGTTACCGTCCCAATTTTTTGAAAATAGTCCTTTTTTCGAAAATGAGTACAGCTGTTCTTATCACTACATTCTAATTACTTTTTGAACAGTAATATCAATGTTGGATTATAAATTCTCACTATTTTTTTTAAAAGACGCACAACAAATATATCCATGCTGTCTCGATCGACATGTCAACATTTATATTTGCTTCTACTTATAAAAAAATGCTTCCTGACGAGATAAGTAACAACAATGTCTAGCATGAGGCAAGGTCGCAACACGAGCTGATTTGTTTCTTTATTTATTTTTTTAGAAAGAATTAGTTTCCATAATTTATCTCCATGCATGGTTGGCTATTTTTGGGGCGGCGAAAGCGGGATCGCACGGCAGGGTTATTTTTTTTTTTTTAGAAAGAATTTGTTTGCATAATCTCTTTCCACGAATGGTTGACTAATTTTGGGGCGGTGGGTGTGGGATCGCATGGCAGGGTCATGGCAGAGTCACTAACAAAGTCGCACCAAACAAAAGTCTTATTTTTGTTCTTTTTTTATGATGCGTAGATGTAGAGATACAGTTACTTTCTCACGGGTCGTTATTTCAAAAGCACCAATTACTACTCTCAAAATTTGACTGATTAGTACTGAAAACAACAAAATTACTACTCCAATTTTATAATGTACCAAGTTAAACGTCCGCGGCGTTGCTACGGGATAACTAAATTTTTATGTAAAAACACATGGATCGCATGATAAGATAACAATACTATAAAATTAAACAACTATATTAAAGTGACATTTAATATAAATAAGTTTTGTGAAAGTAACACAATCAATCATGAATATCACGGGTTTTAAACTCTATTTTATGGGCTTTTTCATAATTCGCCTAAGATAATATTTTCAAGGACCTGTGTATGCATACTTGACCATTGGTCTTGTAAAATTAAGTGGACTGTCCAAAGGTAAAAGTCTGGTTCGACAAACCAAGAAGGCTTGTCTCCAAATTCGAATGGGCATGGGGAGGGGTGCATGCAGATCTTTTTTATTTTTAGTTTCCTATTTTCTCTCAAGGAAGCTTGTCGAACCCAGCTAGATTGGGCCGGAACCGACATGTGGATTGGGATCGTAGACGGGGGAAGGAGAGGTGGAGGAGGCGGAGGAGGGGGGCCGTCGTGGGAGGAGGAGGCGGGGAGAGTTGGGATAAAATTTCTTTATTGCTTGTTACCCTGAAAGATTACAGACCCCTTACTTATATAGCCCTACTAGTGGGACTTGTATCTCAAGCAATCTCTCTAAAGGTTTCCTTATAGAATTGGAATACTTTTTACAAGCATATCCTATTTATTTATTTCCTAATAAGGGTCTCCCTTATAAATGAGATATCCCCTTGCACACAAACATTTAAAGATAATTCTAGATATTTTCCTCCTTTTATTCCGAATTAATTGCGAAGAATCCGCGGAAGGGAGGAGGCGGCGGGGCGGGTAGCTGGCCAGCTGAGCCCAGTGGGGGCGGCGTCGGCGCCCCGCTGGCCTGCTCGGGCCTGTCCCTATTTCTTGGGTCATGACATCTCCCCTCTTCTTCTCCGACGCGTCCCCATCGCTGGATGAAAGTCCATTCGGTGACACCCGGGTGGAGGTCGGTGGCCCCCGGCATGATGAGCTCAACTTGCAGCACTAGTGAAGATTGCTGAGTATCATGCACCGGATTCCTCGAGTATCATGTTCTCCCGTTCGCTGGGGAGCAACCTCCGAAGGTAGTGAAGATTGCTGATGTAGCCATGGTAGATGTACTTGGTAGATAGCACGCCCTTGCTATGATGTCGCCCGTCGGCGTGCCACAAGCAAGAGTTCCCTTGAACGCCTACCTCAAGGTGCCGATGCACCATGTCTCGTGGTGGACTCTCCAGGAACAAGTAGCGCTCGGCGGGTGGAGCGGTGACGAAGAGCGGAAGCAGGCGCCAGATGGTGCTGTTGCTGCGAGTAAGGGGAGTAGCAGCCAAGTTCAGCATCGTACCATACATGAAGGAGCCGACGTCGAACAGGGAGGGCAAAAGCTGGTGTGTGTGCCCCTTTCTGCATCGTAGCTGATGTGGACGTTGTCGACTATGAGGAAGAGGCGATCCATGCCGCCGAGGAAGACGACCGCCGGCCCGACGGGTGGCGCCCTGGCCACATGCCGCCCAATAGGATGGCGTCGGTGTAGCCGCGGTTGGCTAACAGAAGTGTAGGCTCCCAAGGCGAGGAAGTTCATCCGACGACTCGCCAGAGCAAAGGCTTCCAAAGCAGGTCCGAAGCGCTGGAGACGATCTTGGGAAGATAGAAGCGGCCGTCGAAGAGGAGTAGGCCGTCCCCCGAGGGTCCACGGGCGCAGCCGCCCGTAGTGACGCCAAGTGCTATCCGACGAAGGTGCTGTTCCTCCAGGGCCGTAGAGGTCCAAGGTCGTGGCGTAACCGCCCGAAATAACACATTTTTAGAGCACTTGTCTTCCATTAGACACTAAGTACTCCAAAATAAGCCATCTCAAATGCCTACGTCGAAAGCACACCCAATGGGAGAACTCGAAACAATCCACGTTTACATCCGTAATCCAATAATGAATACAAGCTTACAATACTTAATTTATTCCATACAATACCAAGTCTTAGAAATTATTTATTACAACACCGGTTCGAGAGCGGAAATAACAAATGAAATGAAATAAATATCTAACGATGACGAAGATACAAGGATCCATCCGTGCCCACCGTAAGAATCCTCCACACAACGGCTAGCTCCTCAAACTCGCACCTCGCAACAAGGGTAAATAAACCCCGAGTACTCAATTGTACTTTCGTAAGACTTACCCGTATGGGAATATATTTCCACTCTCAAGGATATGATAGGCTTTATGGCTTGTGGTTTCATTTATTTGCCGAAAAGCATTACTAAAAGTAAATCCTTACTTTGATTATTAGCCATCTTTTAAGTTCATCATCTAGCCGCTCCTAGATAAGCACCGCTCTAAATTCAAGCAAGGGTTGAGCAATCAACCATCTTAATTCCATCTTCCATGTTCCACTTCTTACTACGGGTGCCGATTGTAGACAAGTCGCACCGACTTCGGCGGCGATTCGCGAACCAATGTATCCCAGCTGGGTACCCGAAACACGCCCGGGCTTTGGCGCTACTAAAATACGCAAGCAAAGACCAACCTCTTCTCGTTCCTGCCGAGGGTTCCGTGTCCCGCCCCCAAACTTGGACTCCAAGCCACCACTACCGAGTCCCGGACTCGGTATGGTCCTTGGACCTCCAACCTTTCCGCCTCCCTTCGCCTTCACGCACGAAAGAGTCGGAAACCCCGACACGAAAAAGAACAAGTCTTCCCGCCCCCATAAGCAAGTATGTGCTCGGGATAATAAATCTGTGACTGACTACTTTCCATTGCAACGGCCGGTCCTTAACCGACACGGACAGGGAAAAACGGTGCAACCAAGCTAAGTCCCGTCGCGAAACATAACTTGTTACACCCACCGAACCCATACCACTTCCCCGCCCCTCGGCCACCAATTCCTTTCCACCATCATCATGATTATAGTAGTAATATCCACCTACTTTGTGAGTAATGGCCCAAAGTTACTCACGCTACCGAATAACCTAAGCATAGCAGCTATTCGATCCTGTACTAGTAGGACTCATAGGATAGTATATATATATGCGGTGGGTATCATATAATTCTAACGTAAGTGCACAACATATATATATCATGTTTATAAAAATAAGGGTTATG